>JALMLS010000124.1:0-202110 GCA_038496445.1 Trichosphaerium sp. ATCC 40318 | reverse complement strand
TGAAAGCCCCTGGTTTTATAATTAGTTACACTGCTTTGAAATGACTCTTCATCTCTACACGTACAAAATCACCTATAGTTGCTCTGTAGTGATTATCCAAAAATATATTCTTTGCGTTCAAATCACGGTGCAGAACCTACACATTGTAAACGTTGACACTATTAGGTGTTGAAAACAATTCATCAAAAAATAAGGAAATCTTGGGGCGACATACTTTCTTTGCGTGTAAATACGTCATCCCTTTCACAATATCAAGCACTACGTTTTCTCTCATTATTGGCACCCGTACAAATATCTCCTTATCAGTCTAAAGCAAACAATAAGAATGGTAGAGAATGTGAGAAAAAAAACAGAAAAGATCATTCTGATTGTACCTGCAGCAATGTGTGTAGATTACCTCCGCCCATATATTCAGTTACCAATAATAACATATCTTTTCCATCCTCATAAGCCCGCATACTCCATCCAAGAAAGCTAAAGGACAAAGTCAGTCACGCAACTCTGGTAACTTAACTTGCAAGTTGTAGTGTATTTAAACTCTCCAAACTTACCTTATTATGTTCGGATGTCGCAATTTACTTAAAAGCGCAATCTCCGATTTAAACATGGACAACTCTTTAGCATTCGTCATTACTCTGTAGATAGATTTCACAGCAACTTGTGTTTCTCTCCACGTGGCCAACCTAACAGTACCCTTTTTTTTGTTACCCAAAAGTTAAAAACCAAGCACAACAAAAACAAGACGGACATACCCAGAAACCTTGACCGATTATATTATCTATGATCAATTCTTCTACTGGAATAAATGCTTCTTTATCAAGTCCTTTAGTCAATGACAACGATCTCTTTCTTCCACCAGGCATCTGTGATTCGCGTTCTTTCTCAAGTAAAACAAGCTCCTAAGAACATACAACAATCAACTCCACAGCCCGTCTTTAATTACTCGTTCTCTCACCTTAATACTTGACATTATCTCCGTCCTATGACCAAATGGGGCTATACCAATATCCGTCTTTAAAGAATCCATATCAACCTTAGCAAGGGCAACACCATTAACACTATTCTTAACAAAGTTTGACTTGTAATGTGGATATCCAGTAAACTGAATAAACGAGCCAACATCATCAACAGACCAAGTCTTATAACTCCTATGTACTAACTGTATTTCTTCCATTTTCTTGTCAAGAATAGAAATAATCTCTTGACGCTTCTTATAGACTGCCAATTGTCTCGCTGTTCTCCTTTGATGATCGACAAGGGATAACAGAACCCTACACGTTGGTAGCGAGCCTGTATGGTAGAAATCTAATATAGTCTTCAAAGATTCTTTATGGTTCAAAAGAACAGCAACATGAAGAACTGATTGACATTTCGCATTAAGTCGAAGAGGATCAACGCCTTGAAGCAGATGAGTTGTCAAATTAAAAGGATTTGCATACCTGACTTCAACAGTTCTGTGATGACCCTTGTGCATGATCCCTTGACTGATACAGCATAGTGCAACATGCTATTGAGGCGCTCCTTTTTTGAAAAAAAAAATGAGTTTTAAACTCTTTTTATTCGTTGCTTTGTGTACATTGTCTTGTCGCGTCGATAAGTGCCTGCAGTAAAAAATAACAATCAATACAGTGATCCCAACATAAAATCACAAAAATGCTACACGTGCCCTTCTGCTAAGAGTGCTAATACGACACGCTCATGGTTGCTTCTAACAGCATACGTGAGAGGTGTCATACCTCTACCATCCTCAATGTCTCCCCTAGACACGTATTTAAGACATATACAAGCGTTAAAAATTACCACACTTGTGTTCCCTTCTTGCTTTCTCCATTTACTGTGTTTGGGCGGTAGGACAATATTTTTTTAACCTTTTTGTATTTTATTACGCTTCACACTTTATAATTTAATGTTCAAAGGTTTTAATACGCACCACTGACATATGGCCTTGCTTAGAGGCGAGAGCGAGGGGAGTTCGGCTGTGCAATAAAAAATCACAAAGGGCAAAATAGTGTAAGCGTACCCAAAGATATCCTTAGGGTGGACAGCAGCGTTTTTTGATAAAAGGAGCGTTACTAGATCGTTGTGGCTTAAACCAAATGTAAGACGCGTATATTTATGCACAATAATACCCATAGTATGCGGCCAGATGTAGGGGAGCCTGTAATTGTGCGTCCAATGCATTAACACCATCCTTTATTTTTCTATATGCTTCTCGTTACTCGCAGAACGCTAATTACGCAGTGGACGCACCTCAACAACGATTTGAATTCTGTAACATTACCTTTTTTTGCAGCCCTATGAACGGGATACGAACTACCACTTTTGGCAGTCATGTCGGAAATTGATTGCGTTTCATTGGCCTTGGATGGATTTTTGGGTCAAAACAGAGAAAACGCCTTAAGACACAACGTCACTTAAGATTTTTTGTTGTCTCTGATAATTCTTTAACAATGGCTGCTGCAAAATTCAACTTGGACAAAGCACGTTCATTATACGCATAATTGTAATTAATTTTATCCAAAGGGTCTCGTAGATCTCAACAAACACCTCAGTGACGCCAGTTACATTTCAGGGTAAGAGTAACACCCACAGGGTTGTTTATTCGCGGTTTTTTCCTCCTGCGTTGTACTGACTGTATGTAGCTTCCAACCTTCACAAGCTGACGTAGAAGTTTTCACTGCTTGCCCTGCAGAGATTGGAAAGAAATTCCAACACGTTGCACGCTGGTACAAACACATCGCTTCTTTTGCTGAAGACGAGAAAAAATCATGGCCTGCTGCTTCTGAAGAGGAAGAAGTACGCTTTTTTATACACCACAAAGGATCTTAAAACGTTTAAACAAGACTACACAAAAACAATTTTTAATAGCGGCGCTATTAGTGAAAAATAGCACTTAATTTAAACGTAGACATTAAAACAATTGTTAGCAAGAGTTTTGTACTAAATTAGCTTTTTTTTTGTTTTTTTGTTTTTTGATTGTCGCCTGCCTAACAACGCTCTTTAAAGGAAGATGAAGACGACGATGATGACGTCGATTTGTTCGGTGACGACGAAGAAGATGACCCTGAAGCAGCTGCCAAGGCTGCCGCAGAGCTCGAAGAGATGAGAGCCAAACGTAGAGCTGTCATTGCCAGAAAAGAAGCAGCTGAGAAGGAAAATGCTCGCTCTACTGTTATCTTCATGGTAAAGCCTTACGAAGCTGAGACTGGTGCGTATTTTAACGTGTTTAACGCGTAAAAACAAAACGGAAGAAATACCAACAAAATCGCTCAAAATCAGTTAAATACTAACACAGTATTCTATAGACATGGTTGAACTCGAAGCAGCTGTCCGTAAGGTATGTAAAAAAATGAAGACATTATTAATTCAAAAACTCCAAACCTTTTTGATCTTCCAGTAAATTTCGCGAAATGATCAGAATTTGTTAAAAGGCTCAAAAGAAGATAAAGTCTTCAACTCTCAATTGAATTCAACTTGTCTTTTTTTTTTTTCACTTTTTGAATTTTAACGTACTCGAAACATATTCTAATGCGATTAAATAGGTAGCTATGGATGGTTTGACATGGTCTGAAGCCTCCAAATTGATCCCAGTTGCTTTCGGTATCAAGAAATTGCAAATTGGTTGTACTATTGTAGACTCAAAGGTCTCCACCGACGACATGGTTGAAGAAATTACAGAATTGGAAGATGTCCAATCTGTCGATATTGCTTCATTCAACAAGCTCTAAAAAAGAAATTGACACGTGTGTGCCCCATTGACCAGTCAATAAAAAAATTTTAATACCACAACAATACCTAGACTTCAAATAATTTAATGCGTCTTACAACGGTGAGAACCACGTATCACTCCCCTGCGCGTGTTGTCGGTATGTGGCCAAGTGACGGAGCAGTGTTAGAAGTGTTTAACGCTTTTGTTCTTTTTATTCCTGCGTGTTCTACAAAGGCCTCTTTATCTTTTTGAAGTGTTTCTGAAAGTCCATTGTCCACTTATAGTATGACTCAATGCCTCCTGTATGTTTCTTCACCAATGTTGCTACTACGCCCCTTTGTATTGTCAGCCTTTTCGTGGATAATGAACTTGAAAAAAACCAAATGGAACAGTTTGTGCGTGCGTACAAGTGATCGGAAGGAAATGTTGTATTTCCAGCGCCATATGAAATGGCTTCTGAGCCAAAAGTATGAACATGCGTTGCCACTAGAGAGGGTGATCTACGCCTTTGTTAGCGAGATTGCACAGGCTGCCATTTGATGTATAGTTACCTGAACATTATGCGATCTGCACGAGTGGGATCCATTGAACCAAAGAAATTAGGAAATGTCGCTCCATCAAGAGTATTTGCCAAACCAGCGTTGTCAACAAACTGTTCCCAAGCGTCCGTAAATCGATTAAACTCATACGAAACAGACTTTTTCTTCTTAAGCAACGATTGGCACGGATTATATGTATGTAATACAGCATCAACTGGTCGTGTGAGGAGGTGCATGGGCCTTGATGTCAAAGTTAATCGTTTTAAGAACATACCGTAAAGAAATGGAATTTAAATTGTTTTTAGTTGAAAGTGAAAGAAGCCAGCGTTAAAAGGATGGGTTGCTTTTTGAAGATTAATGTCTGTTGGCCCTCGTTGATGTTATAAAAAATGTACCAAGGGAAATCAAAGTAAGTGTTCATGTCACCAATGAGTACAATATGAGCGTCTTTCGGAGAGTATGTGCTAATAAAATCTATGATTGATGCGACATTTTCGCATTGATTCAAGTCGTTGTAAGACAAGTGCGTATGATAGACATCCAACCGACCTTTTAGGCGGTTAGTGAGTTGAGAACATCCCAGGAGTTGAACTGAAAGATATACTTACCTATGCTTGGTACATTGAACGTTGTAGCCATGCAAACACGTGGGTTTTTATCGGATTTCAACGCAGTAGAAGGCAGGGCTTGTGTTTTTGATTTGGCTATCGGCCATTTTGAAAACGTCTGACGCAACATGTCAATTTTGAAGAACAAGAATAATCCAACAAATTTTGTACAGCAATGTGTTCATCTTTGCTTGATGGTGTGCTAATGGCATAAGGGTATTCAGGTAGCTTTTTCTTCAATTGATCGAATTGGTTTGTGCCATTATATATCCGAATCTCTTGAAAAGCGATCACGTTCTATTGCACAAAAAATTAAAAAAAAATCACGTGACTTCTGAAAAAAAAACGCACTGGTTTCAATGCCTTTATATGGGTTGTTATGGCCTCAAGGCGCTCTAACCAAGGCTCATTTATGTTCCAAATATTCAAGGTTGCGAACACCATCTTATCTGATGGGTTTATGTCATGTGCACTTACGTGTTTTGAAACCAACTGGAAAGAAAATTACAACTTTGGTAATTTAGAATCCAATAACATGTTGCTACCTCTTTTATCTTCCGTTCGTACACTAGGACTGGATTTTTCGCTTTGTCAACGCTGTTTTTAGCGCTATGTTTGTGTATAGACACCTAAACATACTGTGACGCGGTTTTAAAGTGTATTGATGCTCGCAGGGCTATTTGTAAACATTTTGAATGAAAAACAGCGTGAGTCGTACCAAACGCTTCAATTGCGCACTTGTGCGCTTATTAGAGTATAGTAGTGCTTCATAAGCTCGTTTAAACGATTGTTCATGAGCAGGTTTTTCTGTTGCCTTTAAAATATGTATTTGATGCTTTAATTGCATTGTTGACTCCACATTGAGTATAATATACACAAGAGATATCGTTTGAAGTACAAATAACGCCAAAACGACGTAACAGAGTTTCATATCTCCTACCCATAGACTTTCATTGTTCCGCGATGATAACCATGAAATAGACTCACTTAGAAGACGCTCACTTGAGCCAAAAGGTAAAGAAAGAAAAAAAATTTGGTACTAAGCACGTGATAAACGAATGAAGAAAGAAGTGATGAGGAGGATCCACGACATAGGTTGTGTAAAATATTTATTCTACATTGCATGGAGAGTGTAATCGAAATCGATACACGCTAACATTGCCTTGTTTTGGTCAACAACATTGATGATACCTTTGTATTCGCCCTTTTTTTATCAAAATTAGTATGTTTTATGTTCGAGGATATTTTTTAGCGTACAGCCGGGGTTATTGGTGGTACTTGAAGAGTGAAGAGAAAGTTAGCTGTTCCAGCAGGGTAAGGGCATGTGATGCCTTCGCCACAAATTGGAGAAGTGATTTGAGGGCTAAAAAACGGTTTAGCATTGTTTTTTTTTTCTTTCCCAAAAAATTACTTACAGTGGAATCCATGTGCCTCCAGTGAGAAGTTTTGCGTTAAAAGTGAGTGTTCCAGAAGTGATTTGCTCAGCTACAAGCGTCAATCCTTTACGAAGTGTAAATAGCGTCGTACAAAGAGCGCCTGTGCATTTAACAGTGACGTTTCCACCAACGTGAATTGGAAGAGGGCCAACATTGCAGTTTATGTTGGTGATGCGGCCTTTGCCTGCAGAGCAGTCTGACCATTGATCGCAGACAACAACACCAACAAACAAGGAAATAACAAGAGCGTAATAAAAGTAATTCATCAGTGGCTTGTAGAAAGTTAATGAGAAAATTATGAATACTACCATTGACCATCACTAGCGAAATTTCACGTGCTGAAAACATTAACATTCGAACAAATACATCCATTTCTTGTATTACAAAGTATTACATCTCTACCAGTCTTGATGTGGCATGTTGCAAACAAGACGTTTTGTCGGTTAACTCAATTTTTTAGCACTGACAAGGCGAATTTCTATGACTGTAATTTTCGTGTAGCACAATTGACACTTGCCATGCAACGGTGGATTTGTTGTGTAACGGTATTTTAAAGTGTAATTAGCGAAAGTTCGTAATCATGGCGTCGCAACCAGCTACTGGTCCTCGTAGAGAGTCCTCAGCGCAGTCTTTAAAGAGTAAACAGCGTTCTGCCGATTTGTTACAAGTTGTACGTACCAAGCTCTATTTGTCGTTTCGGTGGTAACGTTAGACGTAGGTGAAGCTATTGAAACGATTAACACAAGCTTCAGAACTCGATCGAACAGCTTTACATAAAGCCAAAGTAGCTATTAACTCAATAGTGGCAACGACAGGCACTAGAAAAAGACAATCAAATGTCAATTTAAGCTAAAACGTTTTGTAGACGACAGCAAAGCAAACCATCATTTTTTAAAGCGCGCTGAGCGTTTAAGAGCGCGTATATTGTTCATAGAGTCAAAGGATCGCTTATTACGCGACCCTTTGTATCGCGTTAGACACGTAGAGAATGCACCAACAGTATTGAAAGGAGAGCTTAGTAAACAGGGGATGGTGAAGTGGAGGAAACGGTATTTTCAACAAGTAGGATTTCGACTATTTTATTTCGAGAATGCGTACAGCCACAAGGCGCTTGGTGCAATAGACTTAGAGCTGGTAAGATGTCAATGTTTTTTTTTCGAAAACTTGGTTTGTTGGCCAAAATGCTCAAAAAATTTTGACACGCAATCAATTGATACTGTCGCATGTTTTACACCTTTTGGTATTTGTTGATGGAAAAAGTGATTCTTACATTTGTTTTTCAAGGTCGAACTCATCACACCTTCTGGACGTGAAAATAGCTTTAAAGTCAGTACTACCTTGCGTACTTATCACTTCCAAATCGTCCAAGGACCAGGATCACAAGATGTTCAGTGGTATGTTCCTAAAAAACAGCGAAAAACTAGGACCTCGCAATTTTGTTTTTGAGGGTTAAAAATCTCGGCTCATTTTTGGTTTAGGTGGATGGACGAAATGTTAAGATGGAGAGAATTTATCAAGCAAAGAAAGTACACTTTTGGAAAAGCCAACACAACGTATGTTGTCCTCAAAGCGCCGAGGAAATGTTCTTCAAAACCAAACTTGTTTCTTTTTTTTTTGATTTTACTCAACACGTGGAGTATCACGTGGTCTTTAATATTAATTTTTTCCCTACGATAGGTATTCACCTGAAAGACAAAGCGAAAACAGAGAGTATAAGGATAAACTAGACCAGGAAATACAATTGCAACAAGACAAGATCCAAACAATGAACAATCAAATCCATCACGCGAAACTACAGCTTTCACAGCAAGCTGCACGTCAACGTAATGAATTAGAAGTAAGACAACAACGTGCGCGTGATAACTTGGATAACGTAAAGGCCGAACGTCTAGACTTGCTGTCAAAGATTTCAGAGGTACGTACTGCACATGTTTGTCAAAGCGATGGGATCCTAACTCATTCACAAGAGTGTCGAAATGTTGGAAGAGTTTGAGAGAGATCTTCTTGAAGCTGAAGTGAACGTAGAAGTCTTGAACTACGAAAAGAAATCAAGCAAGCGACAGAGAAGAATTTGATGGACTTGTTAGCTTCTTCTAGAAGGGAACTAACTACTGCAGAGTCTAGCCTTAAAGTTTTGAAAAGAGTTAAACTAGAGCGAGGCGGTGGCATTAATAGGAACTTTACAGCGTCTAATCAAATAGAAGCACAGTATATCATGCTACAAGATCGAATAGAGACACAAAAGCAAAAGAATAGAGTTCAACAAGCAGAGAACGCATTGGTATTTATTAGAGTACGCGATGAGATTCTTGAGTTTTCTTTCTTGGCGTTTTTGCTTACATCTTGTTGTTGTAGAGAGATCAACTAGAACTTATCACTGAGAATAAGATTAAAGCTGGAGAAGCGTTGCGTGGTATATTAGAAGAACGGTTAAAGGAAATAGAAAAGCAAACATTACAGATAAACATCAAAATAGCAGAACAGCAGGTATTAACTTTTTTTTTATTCCTATTTTATTCTTTCTTTGATCAAAAGGTCACATTTTTCATCAGGGAGGCGATGAGTCAGAATTGGCAACGTACCAGGATCTACACAGGAGGTACGCATCCTTTAGTAAACGTAGTGGTTAGGTAGACTAACAGTATTGCTTTCAAAGGTACTTCCATTCATTGGCTGTTCACGAAAAATTTTTACGTCTTCAACGTGGTGAGCAAGCCAACATCAACTTGTCAGCGTTGTATGAAGAAGCACACAAGGTAAATTGTGAATTCACATCATTCTACTAGATTTTGAATGCTTACTAGTTATGTATTAGGTTCCTATTGATGAGTGGCCTCAGTGGATACGTGACGCCAAGTAATGTGATTATAATAATCCCAAAACCAACTAAATTATTTGATAAACAAAAAGTATTGGTTTCTTCTGTTAGCACTATTTTAACACTTTATAGCACATCAATATTATTGTTTGCTTACTGGATAAACGTTGCCAGGAGTAACAAGACTTAAAACAAGTGTTTTTGTGGTTCTTCCTTTCAAATCGAGTTCCTTTTATATCATATGAAGTGGCATACTTTATGCTTCTCATTTGGCGACAATGAATATTGACCACAACAACCTTATATTTTTGACTTGTCAGGCTTATATTGGTTTCAATCAGAGACTGTAACTGCTCGAAGGGTGTTTTCAAGCTTCCTTCTTTGGGAACAACCCAAAAAACTGTTGGCAAAGTAACTTTACAAATTTTTTTATTACTTAGCTAACATAATAAACACAATTTATTTCCACGTGATAGATCCAATGTTGCCGTTATCTTTTGCGCCCTAATAAAAACAGTGAGTATTTTAAAATAAGAACTATCTAGAGCGTACATCCATGCGTGTAGTAATGAGCTTACACTCTTGATTTGGTCTACCGAAGTTGGTAAATATCTTGGTCAATAATGTTGTAGGTCCAGTTAGTGATGCATTGTTTTGAGCAAAGTAGTTTGTTTTTACTTTAAACTCTCCTTTTATTGCCTTTTTAATGAGATATTCTTCAGGACCTAGAACACAATCATAAGTAAGAACACAAGAAAAAAACAAGCAGGAAATCTGTTCATATGCAGTTCCTTTGCTAAAACAAGTATGTACCGTATCCTTGTGTAAAATCACGTGAGCATATTCCGCCTGCCTCTGTTTTACGATGACCATAGTAAGCTTCTTCACCATTTGGTTCAACAACTAGAACAAGAAGTGAGCATATAACTATGGGCATGTAATTTTGTTTTTATCGTCGTACCATGAAGATCCATGTCTGTGTTGTCAGTGTCCCATTGAAGTGTGATTCGAACATCTACATCGCAACACTGTATAAGTTCTTTTGGTAGCTCTTCAGGGATATCAAGCTTGACATTTTCGCGCTTGGCTTTAGCGACAATACTATTGAACTCATAAAGAGAAGTAACTTAAAAAAAAAAGACTTAGTCAATCACAAACAACTTTGAAGTATTTTTGTACCTTCAATTTCTTTAAAAGCATCACTCCAGTTCGGTCCTTTGATAACATTCCATAGCAACTCAATGGCACGTTGATACTTTTTAACCTTTTCAAGGACAAGAGCGAGATCTCTGTGACTCTGTGGTTCATCCGGACGAAGTTTTAAGACTTGTTCAAATATAAGAATAGACAGATCATAAGCACCTTTCTCATCGAGAAGGTAACCCATCATACGAAGGAGTTGTGGACTATCAAGGCGTAGTTCACTGATACTAGACAAGATACGAAGGCCTAGTGCTTTCTCATCTAAAGAGAAGAAGTGATGGGCTACATCCAGATAGAAGGCAGGAGAGTTTCTGTATTTCTCACGCTGATCGAGGTAACAAAAGTACTTGTCTGAAGGTTTTGAATGCTTTTTAATCTCGGCTATAAAAAAATCACGTGTCAGCATAAAGGAGGGCGGTATTTGGATACTTAAAAGACTTGTTGCTTTACTTACTCATATATGGTGTTTTTGGGTCCCAGAACTGTACTTTGATGGAAGGAGGTGCAGGTCCAGAATTTGAAGAACTATTTTTAGATTTTTCTCGCGTTGACATAGTCGACCGCCGAGCTGCAGAACGTGGTGGAGGTGCTCCACCAAGTGCTCCACCAGGAGGTGCAGGTGGTGGACATGCTTCGCAAGCCATTGGCTAAACAAAGTCGTCAGATGATGCTATTGATAAACAAAAAGGCAAAGTTTGCTACTTACAGGAGCAGGTGCCATTGCGCCGAAGCATTCCATTTGAGGTGCCATTGCGCGGCACTCCATTTGAGGTGCCATTGCGCGATCCATTTGAGGCGCATTGCGGCTACGCTTTGACTTAACCTCAATTTTAGGCTTAGGATTATATTTAAAGTCTTTTTTCCACCAAGTTATCCTTTCATTCCACCATCCCTACAAAACAAGATGAGCTTAAAAAACCAAAAATCT
Organism: Trichosphaerium sp. ATCC 40318; assembly: GCA_038496445.1. NCBI lineage: Eukaryota > Discosea > Flabellinia > Trichosidae > Trichosphaerium > Trichosphaerium sp. ATCC 40318. The sequence continues at coordinate 190,869 of JALMLS010000124.1, read as the reverse complement.
GGGTTGAGTACTTACTCTGACTTGAGCTACTTTCTTTTTCGTCTTAGTGCGTTCTTCGTCTTCCTTTTGCTTAGTTTGCGAAGTGTACTGTTTGTATATCTGCTTTCTTGAAGGATGAGGCTCAACCTTGTGCTCTATATGTTGTGCGAGTGTCTCAAGTACAAGAAGAGATGTCCCTGGTGTAACAATACCAAATGTTCTACCAAGGTGAAGAATAGCGTCTTTGTTTTGTTCTTGGAATACAGTCAGCATTTCTACCTTTTTATTTGCATACAGCAAAGGAATCAGTCCTATCGAAAGTTAGTTGAAAGTTGTGTTTTTTGGTATTTGTACCTGATGCCGTTTCTGCGCTTTTATCTATTGTGACTGTTGTAGAGTGACGGACATCTTGCTTTCCATAACCGTAGCTTATAGTCACTGTTGTTTTTTCGCATTGAGTGACATCTAATTTACAAGCTAACATGAACTGTCTACCATTCAAAGGAGTCATCAAAGGAGGTGCAACCTAACTTGGTTGTTAATTTCTGTTTTTTTTTTTTTCCGAAAATTAGTGATTGATATCTGTCTTTCACTGTTAGAAATTTACCTCTGCTATCATGGACTTGTCCTTTGCTGTGAATGATACGAAACCAAGCGTTGTTTTACCAAGGCTGGATATGGAATCACGAACATTGCTGTTGTTAACATCAAAGTATCTATGTCGAAATATAAGCGTTCTCCTCCGTTGTTAAATCAAGTCTATGATACTATTTATTACCATAGACAAATACCGTACCTTCCGCCTGTCGAGTTACTCCAATGTTTCAATAAAGTTGCGTTGTTAACTGGACCAGATCCAGAGAAAACATAAACTGGTGGTACTGAAAACAAAGGGTAAGCACAATCAATGCATTTTGTCTTTCTTTTTTTTGTACCTTTTGGATCTAGCACAAATGGTGCGTCATCTTCACCAATTGTACCAAGGCCATCAGTAAATAGTAAAATATAATCGTATTTCTTTAGATCGGCATCACGAAGTGTCTGAGAAAGGCGTGTGCCTCCATCGTAGTCAATGTTTGAAATAAAGTCAAAAACTTTATCAGGTTTCATTCTCTTTGCTGGTGAGCAAACATGACGAAGAGTGAATATATCAACATCTACACTATCGTCTATTTCATCAAGGAAGGTAGCAAGAAACTTAAACTCAGAAGTCTACAAAGAAAAGAGTGTTAATCACGTGAGAAAAAACCCAAGTCAAAAAAAAAGAGTTGTTTTTGAAGTCCCCTTTTGGTTACTTACCTTATCAACTTGTTCTCTGCCAAGAGATGCATCCCATACAATAGCTACGCAAGACGGTTCTAATCTCTTAGGTGGTGTGAGATCAACATCGGATGGGATTGTGTCTTGACAGACGCAATAGTATGCATCATCAGGTCCTTTTTCGACGAACACTTGAGCTGTTTCTTCTGCTTCGTCTGTAGGTGGGAATTGTACTGTAAGTGCATTATCCTTTGAGGTAAAGTTTTTTTCCTCTAGAGAAAGAGAGCAGGCGTATACGCCTTCAGCAACATTGGTTGTTGTAAAAGTGTGAGATTTTCCAAGAGAATCTGAAATCACTTTTGGAGACGTTTTTGTCGTTTGTATCACATCCAATGTCACTTTAAATGATTTGAGTGGCTTTGAGAGATTGATAGGATGCCTAGATATAGTTATATTTTACGGTATAACGAGTTTGTGGCTCAAGACTTACCAATACAAAGTTTGACCTTTTGCGTTTCTGACAAGTTCAGAGACGTATGTGAAACTCACAGTCCTGGTTCCTCCTGCGGCAAAAGGGTATATTCTCGTCTTGAATGAGTTCCCTTTAACGTGCTCCAAAAGACCTGGATCGACACCTTAAGATAGAAGTGAGAAAAAAAAGCAATCAATTGTAGTTGGAAGTACCTTTTCGTACTTCGTCTTCGAAGATGCGTTTTGCTTTTACTTTCTCAACAAGAGACGCTGGAACCATTTCACCGCTAATATCTAGAGCGTATCCTGATATTGTAGCACCTTCAGGTATTGGAAAGTCAAGTTGGCCTTAAATGTCAATGAATACATTGGAAGCGGTAAGTTTGAGAAAGTACCTTCCAAATTGGATTTTTTTGAATTGTTTCTAAAAGTCATGGTTACTGCCGTTTTAGTTAAGAAACCGCTGGCTACAGCAATGATGGACATTTCTTCAAGATCTATAGGTTCATCATCCAAGCCAGGTACTTTAAGCTATGCAAGGTAAGAACAAAGAAAATCAACAAAAAGGTTTTCAACAAGATAGAGAAGGGTCCTCACCGATATCTTCTCAAGCATTGGTGGAACGGTCCATGATGTGCTAGGTATACCAGAAGTATTAAACATAGGATCATTCTGTGTAATATTTCCCCTTGGAGAGGTGGATTCTGCTGTGAAGATAATTTAGTTAAAAACTTGTCAATGGGTAAGCAAAAATGATTTTCTCAACGTTTAGGTTTGATGTCCCATACCTTCATCGTCTTCATCAACAATTACAAATTTCCGTTGATCTAATGTTTTGTCCTTTTGTCTCCAATAGGCAGATACCTTTAGATAAGATCAATAGGGTGTACACGACATAAATCACAAAAAATCCAGAAATTGAATTTTTTTGACGAAAAATAATGACAGTACCTTCAGAGCGTTTGTTGTTGGTGCGACATACTCTTCGCTGGATTTAATGTTTGATTTCCTACCTCCTGTTTTCTTAGAGGTAGTATTGGATCCTTTGTTCCCTACTAGAGCAAGTGTAACATTGATTTTTCCGACAGACACATTGTTCTTTCCTTTGATTGGAAACTCTTCTGCGAGTGGTTCGTCTTTTGATTTAAGCATGATTAGCGAAAATACCACGTAAGGGTACTAGTAATTACCTCCCATGTTGTCTTTGTTCAGTTTTACGGTCACCTTGCCGACGCATTTGGTGCTAAATATGGATCGCTTCTCTAGGATGCGTACGAGAACACCTTCGCATTTATCAGCTGCTCTGTAAGGTTTTAGGTCTTGTACGCTAAGTAACGATTCTAATTTTTCAAAAAGCGTACACAGCTGTTTGTAGATCGAATGGCGGTTCATTGGTGCCTTTATACCACTTTGTTTTAAACGTTGCTGTAAATTAGATAAATAGCGCGTATTTTACGGTTTATGTACCCATAACGCGTCCGGAACCTTCTATAAAGCTAACTTCGGCGCATACCTTCTTCTTGGATGGCACTGTAGCAGTACCCACTATACGAGAGTTAAAACAAGTGTAATCTACTATTTATGTTACATACAAGTAGCGCTGAGTTTCATGGTTGTATATTTTCTTAGTTTTTGAAGTTTGGGTTTCGGTCTTTAAAAAACCGTAGTTCACTGAAAAAGGCCCCGAATGTTATTGTTTACGAGGTACTATGTAAGCTACTACTAGCACACTATGCAGGCCCACGGAATGTCATAATGCAAAAAACAATGTAGTTATTTGCATATCATGTTTATTGTAAACTGGTTCACTGAAGATGTCAATAGCCGTAGACGTCCAAAGAAATCAGTTTGATAAACCATGACTAGCTTAGAAGTGCACAGATAAAATTTGGGATATATAGAGTACCGTAGGCGTGTAACAATCAAACATCTTGTTTAACTATTTTTGGATTACCAACTATTGGAAGCCACGAGATGGCTTAGTTGTGTTTTCCTATTTAATAACGATTTGATATTATCTATCTTCGTAACGAATTTTCCCCTATACTATTTCCCTGACAGGCAGACAATCAGAGCTGAAAGCGTAGGTGCACTCCCAAAGCAGGTGAGGATTTATAATCGTCATTCTGATGCATACCAAATGGAGAGTATTGAGTGTAATTGCTATTTGTTGTATAACATCGCCGTGACTATGCGTCGCAGCAACATGTATTTACATAATTATACAAAGGTTTTTATTTTATACTATTAAAGATGTTGGTACTTCATGAAACAGCTTTTTTTGGCAACAAATTCCATCACGCATTGAGTAGCAAAAAGTATTACCCTTAAACACCAGTTTTAAAGCGTATTGGATAAAACAATCATTGTAAGTTACCACATGAACATCCTCTAGTGCTCTGTTGGCTGTTCTATAGCGCGCAGAAATATCAACAGCATAGAAAATGCGGTTACCGAATAAGGTACGAATGTCTTTATGTGTCACATTTTCACACTCGTTAAGGCCAATAGTATGAACACCAGCAAGTGCTTTGACACCTTTTGTTGTTACTAAAGTGCCATCTAGATTAATGGCATGAACACCAACAAGTGCTGTGACACCTTCATCAGTAACAGAGGTATGTGTAAGATCAATCGCATACACACCAGCGAGCACTTTGATGCCTTCATCTGTAACAGACGTGTCGCGAAGATTAATGATGTGAACACCAGCAAGCTCTTTTACAGCGCCATCTGTAACAGAGGTGTTGTCAAGGAAAATAGTATGTGCACCTTTCAGTACTTTAATACCCTCATCTGTCACGTTTTTGCAATGACTAAGGTATATTGTATGAACTCCTCCTAGCGCGTTGATAGATGAATCTGTTAGGGAAGTGTAAGAAAGATCAATAGTGTGAACACCACTCAAATACTGTATGCCTTCATCTGTCACGTGTATACATTGAGAAAGGTCAATTGTATGGACTCCTTTCAGCGCTTTAATACCTTCATCAGTAACTTTACAATCTGCAAGATTGATGTCATGAACACCTGATAGCGCTTTAATACCTTCATCTGTTACGGAAGTATAAGAAAGATCAATAGTATGAACGCCACTCAAATGTTTTATGCCTTCATCTGTTATTCGTTCGCACCTTTTGAGACGAATTGAACGAACGCCAGAAAGTTCTTTGAGATCAAAATCATTGATGACTTTGTTTGGTTTTGTATAACTGGTAATGCGTGTTGGAACAATATGTCTACAGCCTTGTAATAGTGAATACAAACTATTACTCTCAACTTCCATAGTGACAATAGTATTGGTCATTATACCTTTGTACTGGCGAATCCTTAGAATATCTAAAATGTTATAGATGTAAACCCTTTTATATCCTACAATATCATGGATTATATCAGCCATCAAATGACATGATTGCGCAACTTTGAATCGTGTCTTTTGTTCAGTACACTGTAGAATACTTGAAATAACTTCTAGAGGAAAGTTGATAATATTAACTTGTTCACATGTCGTTGTATTTGTTCTTTGTAGCTACGTTAGTAGGCTGTGACTATCATTAAGGCGTACTGTCTTGCTTGTTTTTGCTTTGGCAACTGCATGTCCTCAGATTGCTCTACACGCGCTTGTTTGTGGGTAGAACGTACTTTGTTCTGTTTTGTATCAGAACTGTGTATGTCCGCGTTTTGGAAGACGTATTGGTCTAGTTGTTGCACAAGACTCTTGTTTGAAGCGTCTAGGATACTTTCAAGTTGGTTTACAAACTCTTCACGTTGTTTTCCGGTGATTTTATTGAAAGTTTCTGTATGCTTGTTACGATAGTATGCGATTGCTTGATCAATAGAAACGAGTGGGTAATTCATGATTTGACGCTAGAACTTTACTGTATTTACAGACAACTTTGGTTCTAACGTTTTTTATTTTGTTGATTCAACGGACATGCACTATTTTTTTTATTTTTGCTCCGGATATTTTCGGCTTTTGACGGTTGTGTGTCGGAATTTTCCTTGTTTTTCCGGATAACGAGATGAATTATACTAAGGGCAATTGGTGTTTTTTCCTTGTTTGGTGAAAGCTGCTGGCAATATAGTGCACTCACCTTGCTTAGTGTCAAAGCTGTACCTAATGGCATTGATGTCAATGAGGTTGGGCAACTGGAAATTGCCTTACTTTAGAGAAACTTGGTACTTGAAAATTGAAGCATGTACCTTTGGTGGTGTAGATTGAAGGAGCTGTACAATGTTGTTAATGCTCATTAGTTTCCACATTCTTTGAGCACACATGTTTTATGGCTTGTAGGAACAGGAGGAAGTGTATTTATCTCCCTGTTTATGCAATTGACAATTGTTGACACCAAGTGTCAAGTGACACTTGCAATGAGTCAGTTTAAGGAACAATTGCTAATTGTACGCCAAAAGCAATCATAGGAATTAATATGTAAAAAGTAAACATGTCCATGCCGTGAAAATTGCATACTGAAATTACAAAACAGATAAAAAAATTTGACAATAGCAATTGGCAATTGCTTTGTACTTACAGATTCGTTGCATTCCTCCAATGGTTTGTTGTTTGAATTAATCTTGTTGAGGGGATTATTACACCTCTGGGATCTGTGTATATTCTCTTTGTGGCAGTCTGTGCTGATTGTGTTGTTTCAATGATTCTGAAAACAAAGGTAGCAATTTACAATTGCAGAAGGATACCTTTTTTAGATGGAGCATGTACAGGCTGTGAACAGTACATAATGCCCCTCTGTTTCTGAAAGGGAGTGTACCCAAACTAAGATGAGCTAATGTTCATGCCATAACAATAAAGAAGTTGTGTTGAGCACCTCAATTGGTACTCATTCGTACCATCTTCAAGGTACTGTTTCATGGAAGAGTGCAAGTTTCTCAAAGCTGTTTGTATGTCACTGAATGCATAAGCAATTTGTATTGTACGTCACATTAGGTACCCACCTGTAGGACCTTGGTCACATGACAACAGTGAACAGTATCCGGAAAAAAACGTGTAAAGTCGGCGATATCCGTCAAAATCCGAAAATATCCGGAGCGAAAGTAAAAAAAATAGTGCATGTCCGTAATCAACAAAATAAAAAACGTTAGAACCAAAGTTGTCTACAATTGACTCCATTTGTAGCGTTTACTAATGTTTCGTAATATCTTTACTTCAACTGTCCGTGTATAAAATGCTGTGTGAGTTTTATCATTGCACCTCCACCCCATGTTATACGCTCTCCATGTAGTTTACCATTTACGTAAAACGACTCTTCACATTTTATTCCGTCATTTTGCCATTCGCGGTATGGTCCGTTTTTCTCATCTTCAACGTAGGTGATTTTCGTGAATAGGCTCCCGTTTGTATGCCAGGAAGTGGCTTCTCCTTCAACTTTGTTGTTGACATAAAAACTGACGCTTTCCAATTGGCCGCCTTCGTGCCACTGTTTGCACTCGCCTTCTTGCATGTTAAGCTGGTAAGTAGAAGACATCTTCAGGTTGCCGTTAGATAACCACCACTCTCTATGAAGGCCAGTACGAACTCCATGCAACCAGGATTGCTCAATCAACACCCTTGCGAAAAGTCTTGGCCAAATGGTCATCCTAATTGTGCTCCATTTTCCGTGCTTTTCCAAGTCGATACCTTGTTGTTATTGCCGTGTACTTTGAAAGAGTAGGCCAGATAACGTAGATATCTCTGTCTAGATCCATCATTTTAAGGTGTAACTCTACTGGTAGTTCTTGTAGCACTAGAGGGGGAGTGTTTACAGTTTCTAATTTCTGCTTGGAAAAGATTAATTAGTACAATCAGTTTTACACGTCAAAGTATAGTTTACCTTCTTTGGTGCTGGGTGGGCCATTGCGGTTGAGTATTGATGCTTTGAGTTACGTTGAAATAAGAAGAATTTCGTCACGAAACTATTTGTACCAACTAATCAATCAATAAAAATGACCTTTTCGTACTCTGTGTTTAGGTTTTGTTTGATTGTATTGCTAGTTTAGATCTGTTCTAGGGTGCGAAAATAAAGTTGACTGAAATGAGAACATTTCGGATGGAGCAAAAAATAAGGGTAACACCTGTTGTATGTTCTAAGACGCTAGTTCATAGTCGTACTAGCTTCGAGCTGGTCGCTTTAGCTCCAAAAGCAAGAATAACTCACAAACATTTAAAAAGCAACAAAGAACAGTTTTCTCCTATGAACTTTGTCACAGAGCGTATTTAAGAGGTTTCCTTCAAAAGAGCTGTAATGTGCTTAGACTGATTCTCGCGAAATGGTCTGTTGCTGCCGGATAGAGGTGTGAAAACGCCAATTAATGTGTTTTGTGCTATAATTTGCATGTTAAGCGAAAGTTACTCTACATGCACCACGCGTTGGAGAGCATATGAAAGAAACATTATTGCCGTGAAACACTCGCACAAGAAATTAGAATTAGGCTGTACATTTTATTCTAAATTACTGGCATTGTTAACATTTTAGTTCACATTTTTTTTGTCACACCTCACACCAATGGCTGACAATTTGTGAGCGAACGTCGGGTTCTTGTCCCGACAGGCCGACCGAAAGCGAACCGAGCCCTTTACTTGCTTGCTTTCGTTGCCCCACACTGGCACAATTTTCGAACAAATGAGAACAATTACACAGGACACCCAGAATTGACTTCTCAGTTAACCAGTCTTTCTTGTGGTTCTTTATTGATGATATGGAAAACTGAAATTCTTAACCCGTTTTTGTTCTCTGAGGCTTGTAGAGCTACAAAAAAAAGTCGAATCCCAGATACTATTCTTCCTTGCACGCTCCTTTCATGCTTATCAATCACACCACATTTTTATTGAGGCTGGCTTTTTTTTTAACTAATTTACAGTTGCTTGTGCTCCTATGATTGGCTGATAGCATGTGACATTCTAAACGTGTTGTCATACAAAATTTGGTTCTTAGCTTTCAAAGCATAGAGTGGTTCGCCTGTTGATGCAACTTTGACATGTTGCAGGATTAAAAGCCTGGGCGAAAGAGTAGTAACAGTTTCATTTCTTTTGCGACTTTTTTGAAACAGTTTTACCCTCTCCTTTGTGCTTACGACTATCCTTCTTGGACATTGCTGTTCTATCACGTTGGCCCTGACCACCCTCCCAGAACTGTTTACCAGGTGGCTTAGTCATGTTTCTACCACATGCATTACACGTGTCAGTAACAGACATTTTTGTAGCGCAAAAGCTATACAAGTAAGCTTAGCAGTCGTTTGAAAAAATAAACCACGCACCCGCACATGACCTTGTTAGCACGAGTAGACTTCTCGGGTATGTCGCACTCTGCATCTATTACAAAATGAGATTCAGCGTCTATTGATGAACATACCATGGCATTTATCGCAAGGAAACCATCGTGAGCAACATGGGAATTTAAAATATCTGGTAAAAAGTTAGAACGATTGAGTTGGTTTTTAAGAGTGTACCTGTAGGATCTATTGTAGTGTTTGCATGTTCCATTACTAGGAAGAGGCTTCCCTCTGACAATACCTGCAAGGTAAGGATCACGTGTTGCTTTTTTACCCTTTCTTTGGGCAACAGCATCGAGGTCAACATTAGCTATACCCTTCGAAATCTTCTTAAACGATAATCTATTTTCCAAAAATATTAGTTAGCAAAAACGAAGTTTTCAAAACTCAAAAAACGCCTGGAGAGCGTACTTGTCTATTGTTACTTTGATTCGTTGATGGCACTTCCTACATTGCTTTGTAGTCGGTGTTTCAACAATACCTTTATTCTTTATAACAATAGGATCCTCACATGTAGCACACGTGGCTCTATAAAATGTCACGTGTAAGAAAATAATTCAAGGATGACAATGTTCAACTTACTTAATATTAGCTGACGACAAATAGAATGGATTACACCCTTCAATGTCTAGGTATCCTAAGCTATTACAAGCTCTATGTACATATTCTAAGGATCGTGGTTAGAGTTTTTGACAATGTAAATTTAAGTAGATTACGCACGTGGCCGGAATTTGATGTAGTAAGCACCTCTGCATTTTTCACATGTTTTTGTGAAATGTGTATTTTGTGCAAGTATGACTTGATGCTCCTTACTACATCGCGCACACTTCACCACAAGCTTCAATGTGGTAGTGGTAAATATATCAGTGCCAACAAGGGATACTGTATCAAGAATCAATTGAGTGCCTTCGTGGGGCGTATCAAGGTCGGGATCCTCATCGCTCTCTGTAGTTTCTTCTTCTTCTTGCTGTGTAACGCCTTCAACTTCTGGGGTCTCTACAGCACCCTCTTCATCACTAAAGGATATGTAAGATTCAAGTATCATAACAGGGATTATATGTACCTCGAAAAGCTATCAAGCAACATACTTTGGATAATACTTTCGTTAATGTTTTTAATAACTGTGTCAGGTGATTCAGGCACTTTGGCTTTTGGATAAACAATCTCAATACCCTGCGTCTCACCTTCACGAAAACGTAAACAATTGTGCTACTGGGGTGGTGCATTTATTTTAACGTACAACTCTTCATGAACTTTTCATGAGCATCTCTTGTTTCATCTAAAGCACGCTCGATGTTAACACGCAAGAACAAAATTACACCTAGTAGGGAGGTTAATGAAAAAGTCAAATCTAAAACTGAAACTTGTTTTTTGAATCTTACCGTTAATCATCGGTTTACCAATATACGTAGTAGATATCCTAGTATCTAGCGAGTTTAATAAAGCACTAATTTTTTATGAGTATCACAATTATAGTCATAAAAGCCAAAATTGTTTATGGTGGCCTTACTGTTTTGTATCATCAGAAATATTATCATTCAATAAAGTAACTTTGCAAGGAACCGTTGGGTAATTTTCTGGCATACATATTTGAAGATTGAGCTCCTTTACACGTTTATCGCGTGTTTCTACTGTTAAATTAAAAGTTATGGGATACGTTTCGCTGTAAAAAATGAGAGTAAGAATAAAGCGAGAAAGTCTTTGAACACTTGCCTTATCAATTCAAATTGTATCTTTCCAAATTTTTCTTTTATTTTATCGATTTCTTCCTTAAATGGCATCTCAGGCTTTTCTGTAGAAGCGTTACTTAGTCTCTAAGCATTAAAGTAAGCTCTTTAATTATTTACGGCTTGTTGGCCACACTTACTTTAGCAACACGACGTAAAAACTTAGCGTTAGGCAAAGTAGCCGAAAAAGGTTCTCCATAAAACTCAAAATCCTTCAATACCTGGCCACGTGGGTTAACATGTGCGCATGTAGTATTACATTAAATACGTACTTTGATAGCGTTCAGTGCTGCAGATGCTGTTTTAAAGGTGATATAACCCTTACCAGTGCTCTTGGATCGGTTCATGTGGATGCAACATGAGACGCTGAAAAAATAGTTACGCACTGTTTTGCTTTTAAATTTGTTTAACGAACGTTTCTTCTCCTGTTTTATCTTCTACAAGTATTTTGAGTTGGTCTTCGGCGACGAGAGAGTGCAATTTGGTAAACTAAGACACTTGTTAGTTTTTTTTTAACGGTAGAGCTCTAGATGCTCAGTATCGGTCTACCTTAATTTTAAAGTCGTCTGGGGTTAATGCGCGGCCGCCATTCATATTACCAAGCGGGTTGGCTTGTTTTGGTTTGCCACGCCCTCTGCCTCTTCCTCTCCCTCTCCCACTACCTCTGCCACGATATTGCCGCTTTCCATCACTATTTCTTGTCTGTTGTTGGCTATTTTGCTGTTGTGTTGTTTGATGCCCTTCTCCTGACCTATCTCACAGTTACAAACGCATAAATAATAGTTCTTACTGCATGACAGGTTATGGTCTGGCTCTCGAAGGATTTTTAAGTGGTAAAAACAAACGCTACTTTTCAATGAAACCATCGTCATTTATTCTCGTACAACATTTTCTCTTTACACATTAACCATACACGAAAAGCGTACACTTTCTAGGCGCTCACAAATCCGATTTCTCTCCCTGCTTATACCGAATAGAACGCTACAAAAGAAAGTACAGCTGCTTCCGTTAGATTCATGTGTTCTTGTGATCTACAATCATATTGGAGAAGAGAATACGTCTCAGTCAGCTTGGATTCCTGGTTCGTATAGAGGTTCTGCAATGCGCTCACAATTTTGGACGTTTATCGGTAATCTTTTTTTTTTTTTTTTTTTGCATGTTTGCTGATTTGTTGGTTTTAGTGATTTGAGCGCTGTAATATACTTGTACATGAAGAACAAATTTACCTAGTTGATTGGGGTACTGCTGTAAAAAGGAATTAAGAGCACTACTATGCAGGCACAATGTTCTTCGCATGTGATGAGATGATACTTGCTTTCATTGAACAGAAGAAAGTTTATTTTCAACCTCGTCATGACCTCGTGGCATTAGTCTATGTCTTTATGCAGTTTACATGCAGTCAGAAATCCTTAAACGAGCTACAACAACTGTATGATGTTATCAATTGGGATGAGGGTGAGAATGAACTGAGAAAGTACATTGAGAGCGCTGTTACTTTTGAGGAAGCAGTTAATAATTTTATAACAAAACGTCAAAATATGATAAACAAATATTACAAACAGGCGATGACTTATGCCCGGGATGGAGATTATAACAGTCTAAAAAACTACTTTGACTCAAAATTCTATGGATAAAAATAAAACTTGAATAAAACAGTTTATTATTATTATCAAGTGTCTTGATTATAGTGTATCTTGACATTTGGCACTGCTTCTATTAGAGCATCTATACCATCATAGACATGTCTCACGTTTATGAAACGGACACCCTGTAATGCTGTGACATCTGTCACTGAAGTGTACTCAATGTCGATTGTATGAACACCTGCTAAGGCTTTAATACCTTCATTTGTAACTTGTTTGCAACAACTAAGATCTATTGTATGAACGCCCGAAAGCATTTTGATGCCTTCATCAGTCACATCCTTACACCTATACAATTTGATATTGTGTACACCTGCCAAACACTTGATTCCTTCATCTGTAATTGCAGCTTTAGAAAGGTCAATAGTGTGAACGCCACCAAGTGCTTTGATACCCTCATCTGTTACTAGAGTGTTAACAAGATGGATTGTGTGAACTCCTTTGAGCGCTTTGACTCCTTCACTTGATACTGAGGTGTTGTTGAGGTTTATTGTATGTACACCTTTGAGTGCTTTGATACCTTCATCTGTAATATTTTCACAATGACACAGGCTGATTTTATGAACTCCCTCGAGTGCCTTAATGCCTGCATCAGTCACTAAGGTGTTGTTGAGGTTTATTGTATGAGCACCTTTGAGTGCTTTGATACCTTCATCTGTTATATGTTCACAACTACAAAGGTTGATTTCATGCACTCCGGCAAGTGGTTTTACTCCTTCATCTGTAACTGTACTGCCCCAGAGGCTTATAGTATGTATGTTTGCCAATGCTTTGATACCTTCATCTGTAATTTTATTACAACGATCGAGGTTAACATTGTAAGGTGCCTTGAGAAGTTTGATACCGTCATCTGTAATTTTTGACGGAAGAGAAATTGTATGTACATTCCTTAGTGCTGAAAGTGATTTATCTGTCACTTCAGTACATTGAAGATTAATACTATGAGTGCCTTTTAGTTCTTTTATACCTTGATCTGTTATATCAGTACAAAAGAGATTGATTGTGTGAACATCTTTAAGTGCTTTAAGTGACCTATCAGTCACTTCAGTATGCGCAAGATTTATTGTATGAATCCCCTCAAGTGCTATTATTCCTTCATCTGTTATTTCACGGCAACTTCCAAGGTTAATTGAATGAATACCTGAGAGCTGTTTCAAGTCGTTATCTGTTATATACCGATAATGTAAACTCTCCGCTTTTATATTGTGACAGCCAGATAGTAATGAATAACACGTGTCTTTCATCTCACAAAGAGATACTACTGAATTTTTCATGACACCCTTGTATTGTTGTATCTTTAGGATATCTGGAATACAATCTAGATATACTCTGCTATATCCAACAATATGATGAATAATATCAGACATCAAATGACAAGATTGAGCAATTGAAAATCTATCTTGTCCTTTTGTATTTCTTAGAATATTCGTAATAACTTCAACTGGAAAATCCAAAATAGTGGCTTCCTCTTTAGGTTGTACACTAAATTTTGGTGTCAGTAAAACAACGTCAATATGTAGTAATGCCGGTAAAAAACATGGAAGCACTTACTGTGCAGAAAAACAATAAAAAGGTCAAAAGCAAGAACAAATTTGTAATCTTGTTACTTCCAATATTAATCGCGTACTCTCTTTTATGTTCATTGTTTGGTGATACAGAATGATGGGAGGTTGGGTAAGTTATACTATCAGAAGTATTAATGCGTTTGAACAGAATATTGTCGAGCTGATCTATGAGTGTTGTATTTGACGCATCTAAGATACGTTCGACCTGTTTTATGAATGAATCGTGTTGTATTGAAGTGATTTTACCAAACGCTTCTCTACGGTTACTACGGTAATAAGCAAGCGCTTGGTCAACTGAAACACTTATGAAATTCATTGTTTTAGTGGTTCTAATGTTGCTCCCTTGAAAATAAGACCAGAGGTCAAGGAAAATATGCTCATTGAAAAATGTGGACTTTTCTGGATGTTTGGCCATTTTACAGTCTTTTTCCACTGTGAAATATTGCAAGTGTCAAGAGGTGTATAAGAAGTGGGGGAAAGTAACGTTCTCCGGACTAATAAATGTCAATATGAAAAGGTCCTTGTTTCCGTTGTAGTTTTTTTGTTTTTAGTTTGGAAGACTGTCGTGTAAAGTAAAGATGAGTGCCCCTCGTTTAGTGCTAGATAGTTACATATTGTATTCGATAACATACATATTAATGATGACTATGACATTGTATTAACCCAAGGTTCTAAAAATTTTGTAACTTTTTTGTTTTTGCTATCTTTGTTGTTTTCGATTTTTAGTTCAACGAGGTGTATTACTGTAATCATATTGTCGTTTCAGTTGATCCATAACCGCCTATTTGATGTTTATTCACGGCAGTTGTCGCTTCAGTATTCAATGTCGTATCCAAAGTGCTTTTTCTTCTTGAATAATAACCTAAATCAATGTTAACATCAGGGTGTCAAATGACAACAATCTAGCCCTTACCAATACTTGAACTTTGATGCACCGTATACCATGAACCAAAAAGCAAGAATAAAAAGGGATATCCCAACATACCAAGCAACAGCAAAAGGACTCTTAGTATCAAGGAAAGGGTACCTCCAATCTCCACCAAAGACCTTATATAACAACGCAAAACAAGCATAAAGAACGCCCCAGTATAATGCAAAAGACACATGAACTGCATAAACTGGCATTCTTTAAAACAAGTCAGCTTATTTTAAAGATCAAGCAACTCAAGGGACGCACAAATTAAGAGCAAACTCAATCAGAAGACAAATGAAATTTGTGCCATGTTGATTATAACTCACAAAATTTATGAGTAGTGCTTCCTCTTCTGTACCCTTGAATGTTGGATACAGTATAATCCATGTCACAGAATCAACCTAAATGTTTGAGATGATGAGGGAAAGAAAAGGATGGAGGTGTAAAACGTACTAATAAAGACATGACACAGCATACTTGAAATAATACAAGAAATGACTTTCCAACAAACCCAATCGTCTCACGTTGTCTTAAAAAATCATCTGAGAAAAAGTATCTATGCATGCTCAAGTATGATCCAATCTAAAAGAACTTGGTTTAGAGCCTACAACTCATAGATACTCGCAAGTTTTTTTTTCCGAGAATTTTTTTTCAACAAAAAACCGCTTACTCCAAAGAAGATTGTGAGTACTATGTAGTTCCTACAGATATGTTATACTCTCAATTATAATAAACAAGATTATTACCATACAGTAAAGAAGGAAAAAATCTCCCAAGTGATATCTGGAAGGTCCTTGAAGATCAGAAAGAGAAGAATACCCTAAATTTGTTCACATTAATTACTTTTTACATCTGACTCAATTACCAGGCACCACAGAAATAAAAACCATCGTATAAACATGAGTATTACATAAGAACCACACGTAGTACTTGTTAGTCTACCTAAATAGGATTAGAGCCACGTGAAACCAACAGACAGTCATGGATTCAATGAAGTGTCTTTCGGACTTTTTTGAACCTTTCTCTATTTTCCAATCGGCGTTTCTGGCAATGAGGTTAGTCCGAGTAGTCTTAGCATTTATTTTCAACGTCTCACAGCGTTGGCGCAGTGTTTAAAGTGGTTTTACAACGTACTCTGTTCTAAAGTCCCACCAGGCTTGCATAACCGCTAGACCAATGATAACAAGCGCAAATAAGATGATTATAACAATCAACTGCCATCCAAACACTTCGTAGCCTTTTTATGACATTTTAGCGTATTTTCTAGATTTAGCAATACGTACCAGCCATCCTCCCGTTGGTACAACGTGAAAGGGTTGACTTTGTACAACTTAAACGAAAAAAAACCACTGACGCAACAGATATTGCTACTAATACATTTATTCATCCCCTCTCTCACTTATCTCCTCGGTACAACTATTATTATCTCTTAGGAATACATCAACGACAATTTTGAGCCATTCTCAACTTAAGTCACGAGCAAAACATTTTTGGATTTCAATTGAATGGAGTTCTTTTTGTTTTCGCCTATGGCTGCTTTGAAGGTGCCCACAAACTCAAGTTTGTGGCTGTTGTTGCAACTACCATTAGCCTTGGATTCCACATGACTGACGTCACTGGACCATTCCTACCATGCCACACATCAACCTCTCTACCTAAAGACATCGTCAAAAAAAAGGGAACCCAATATCAAACAACACGTGGTTTGTTTTGTTACGTACCTGATATGGTATCCCAAATATGTACAGTACCATCTGTAGACCCTGAAAGAACGAATTGAGCATCAGGGCTAAAGCATGGCTCTAAGACTAAGTCATCATTTACAAAGGAGGTATATTGTTGAATCTAATAAAAACAGTAAGTTAGGGTAAATGTGTTTGGGTATTTTTTACCTTTTCTCCTGTAAACGCATCCAACAAGTATACTAGATTAGAAGCAGTTGATAGTAATATATATTTCCCATCAGGGCTGAATGATACTGTACGCCAATCTTCCTTCTGATTGTTCCTTATCCGGAATGTCGAAAACGGTCCCTTTTTGCAAAAAATATTTTAGTTTTCAAAGTACCATGTGACATACAATACCTTGTCTAGATTTCTAACATCATATAATTTAACAACGTTAGGCGTAGATATAGCTGCAAATGCAACACCTTCTGGTTCAAAACATACAGCAACACGTTCCGTACGCTTCAACATTCCCTACAACCGCGCCTTTAGAAAAAAAGCAAACTTCGCAAAAAAAAAATTTGTTGTACTTGGCAGACTGGAGATCTCAAATCCCACAAGCGTACAGACTTATCAAGAGACGCTGATAGGAATATATCACCAGCAGATGAAACAGAGATAGATACAACCCTATTGCTAAGGTTAGAGCGAAGTCAGATGTAGTAGTACAACGTACTTGTCTCTGTGTCCTTTGAAATAACGGAGGTAGCAATTGTTTTCTAAAGACAGATGTCGTAATGTTTCTATGAGGGTTATAAGTTAGTTTTTACGCGTTTCAAGTGTATTGGTACCATCCCATCCGTTTCTTGAAGCACATAATACTTGTGATTTTGATTGGTTGGTGAATCTTACTAAATCACAGCCATACTTCTTACATGGCACGTATCTGAGTCTCCTATGGCGTATTTATGAATAATAAGTTTATAAGAGTATAATCTATGCATACATTCCCTTGTTACAATCGTATATGCGTATATTTTCATCGTTGGCGGATGTAACAATGATTTGACCATCATACGAGATATCCATCGCATTTACTGCGCCATCTTCCTTGATAACACGCTTAGATGCACCTCGGTAGTACCAGGCAACTTTTCAGGCATTTGCAGCCAATATAGCCATTAAACGCTGCAAAAATGGCGTACGTTGTCAGTAAATCGCTTTTCAAGCGAAAAACTCTGTACAACATCCCTTTGTATTGCAAGATTGTCCATACAGCAAACACTCAACTATGCAACTTCATATCAACCTTCTAGCTGCTCTCGTAAGCGATAGTGTAAAAAATAATGCAGCGTGGTGGATAACTTAACTACAAACTTGTCACAGAGTGGCAAGGCGAAATCTTACGGTTCTACGGTAAACAAGGTGACACTTTCCAAGTTAAGAGTGCTCGCCTATTCTTTAAACGTAATTTATGCACAAACACTACAAAATCGAGTCGGAACTGACTGGTATCACCACAAAGTTCAGTACACAAATACGTTACTAAATAAGCGAAAAAGTCGTTGTTGGTCCAAGCAGCTAGCGCAAAACACCCAGTACAACCGTCAACCCCACTCACCCACACCACAGCATTAATTAATATGCGTTTATCGATCCTATCATCGATCGCTTGCTTGCTATTACACCACTTGATTATTAGCGTAAGTGCGAGTAGTTCAGGCCTAGTTGGGTTATGTCCAGCTTCCGAAGCCACTATTTGTAACAACATGTGTCAAAGGTACGTAATTGGCTTATTCGTTTACCAACAAGCTATTCTACGCGTCTACAACGGAAACCTTTACTTTTTATCGTTACATTTCTAAATCAAGCCCAAGCGATGCCTCAGATACTGACGCAAGAGTAACCTACAACGGCTTGACGACTACCTATATACCAGGACAGACTTATGCAGTAACTGTAGGCGGTGGACCTTGGAAAGTACGTCGAAAATGAAAGAAAATAGCAAAGGATGGTTTTTTGTATTTTTCTTGTCATCAAAACAGTATTGTTGACTGAGATATCTTTCTTTAGGGTTTAATGTTATCTAGCTACGCTGGTAGTATGCCTATGGGTTCATTCGCAGTGACAAACTTACCTGCTGTCACAAAACTTACAACTGACTTTTCTGGAAGTGGAGCACCTTCAATTTGCTCATCAGGTAATACTGTAAGACACATTAATGGGGATGAGATAACAGAAGATATGTCTTTTGAATGGCTAGCACCTGAAGCTGGTAGTGGAACAATAACACTAAGAGTACGATTGCAGTAAAAAATTAATGGTTTTACCAATTCATTTTTTGACTTATTGTTTGGATAGTATTGGCTTGTTGTATCACGTGGAGGTGGTCAATGTGCTTGGGCAGATAGATCGATAACACTCGCTGAAGGTGTCGCAACGGAAGCACCTACTACACTACCTCCAACAACGGTGCCTCCAACAACAGTTCCTCCAACAACGGTTCCGCCAACAACGACGCCTCCAACTACAGTTCCTCCAACTACGGTGCCTCCAACTACGATTCTGCCAACAACAGTTCCTCCAACTACTGCAGCTCCAACTACAGTTCCTCCGACTACGGTTCCGCCAACAACAGTGCCGCCAACATCGCCACACCCAACTACAGTTGCTCCAACAACTAATCCGCCAACGACCGTGCCTCCAACATCGCCTCATCCTACAACTATTGCTCCAACGACTACTCCTCCAACGACCGTGGCTCCAACAGCACCTCACCCAACTACAGTCGCTCCAACAACTATTCCTCCAACTACCGTGCCTCCAACATCGCCTCATCCTACAACTATCACTCCAACTGCTTCTCCAACAACAATGCCTCCAATGGAAATTCCAACAACAGAAATGCCTACGATGATGCCAATGGAGACTACTGACCCACCTACAATGGGTCCAACAGCACCAACACATACAGGTATTGGTGATGAGCCAACGGCAGTGCCGCCTACAGCACCATCGAACGAGACGGCATATCCAAACGTACGTCAACATCGCTTTATACCCTTTCTTGTTACACTTGTGGAGCTTGGTTTTTGCTTACTCTACCAAAAGGTAGCCCCTCGTGTAGATTGTGTATTGAATAATGGTGATGGTACTTACATAGCCTTCCTCGGTTGGACAACAAAAGTACGTTGAAGAACGTTACCAACGAGAAAAAGCAAAAAACTCAATGTACTTTGTAGGAAAAGGACTTGCGTGTTCCTGTTGGTAAAAACAACTTTCTAAGCTCTGATGCAGCCTCTTTGCCTGTTGAATTCACAGGAACTGCGCCATACTACCCATCATTAGAACTATTCCGCTTGACATTCCGTGGTGAATCAACCACGTGGACATTAGGTGTAAGCCAAGAAAGCAAAATACTCTCGCCATTCTTTTGTGGTTTTTTTTTTGCGCTTGCACTTGTGCTAACTAGTTGGTAATAGACTGGATATGTTACATTTGATGGTGAGGATACTGCTACTAGATGTATTGAAACAAGTACGCAGCCCATTACTGACGTGGTAACGAAAGAAATGATTGTTTGTTTTAGATGTAACATTAGAAATGGGAGTAGAAGCTGCACATCCAATACCTGTTGCTCAACTCAACCAAATCGTTAGTTCTGTACTATCAGAGATGGAAATGACTGCTGCTGACGCAACAATTACACAAAGAGCTGCGCCTCCTACTAGTAAACGTATGAATGACGGCACTATCATAACCCTCGTTCTCACACCAAACAGTACGTCGTTTTATAAAGCTCATGTACACCAACCACAATTCATTTACACATTGCCTTAGGTAATGTAGTAGCAGCTGTGGCTGTAAGTAAATACCTAGAGAATGGCGACGCTCTTGCAGCAACGGATACAGGCGTGGCATCCTCCGGAACAACGCTAACAGTACGACAACAGAAACTAACAATTCATACAACAGCAAAAAAGTAACTTTCCACTTTTAGACTCCACCTACAGTAGTAGCCCCACCTACGGTTACACAAAGTGCTATAAGAGCACTACCTCCTACAGAAGAAACACCTACCAAGAGTACTAAGAATACTCTTGATAGAATAAAGAGGAGTAAAGAAATAATGGTTGGTGTTGCTGCAACAGGAACACTTATTATTATAGTATGTATCCTCATCTTGTTTTGCGTATGGGCAAATAAGAGGGACTCTAAGAGACGTCGTTCAAAGTATATGTCTAATGGACCACCTAAAGAAGCATCTGATGAGTATACAACTAGTGAAGTTGAGCTTGTTGGTTCTTCAATTGCTGATGCATATTTGGATGCATTTATTGAAGAAAATGTTGAAGGACACGATATATCCATGTCTAATTATGATAACTAAATTAATAGTTCATAAAAATAAATGTATAGTTTATTCACAAAAACACCGTATTGTGTACTGCTTTGTAACTCTTTCTCATATTTTTCTGATATTGTACAACTGCCAATATAACAACTTCAGCAGCCGTTAGGTTTAATGCTTATCGATTCACAATGAAAGTACATTGTTGCCTTTGTATTTATTTAAAACCAGATGCTCCATTGGAGCTGTTCAAATAACACGTGATGACGATCAAGTACTAACTAATGACAGGTGGAACCTTTATTGATTTTAGGGACATTTAGATCCTTCAGCAAATGACCACAATAACTCTATCAATTTCATGAACACATGCCATTGCCTCAATGGCTTCATCTGTTACATTTTCACAATAGCTAGCATCAATCTCATGAGCACCAGAAAGTGCTTTTAAACTACTATCTGTAATTTTTGTAGAACGAAGACTAATGGTATAAACACCTGCCAATGCTGTGACGCCTTCATCAGTTATATCAACACAACTTGATAAATCAATTGTATGAACGCCTGATAGTGCTTTAATACCTTCATCTGTAACATTTGTGGAGTCCAAGTTAATCGAATGAACACCTTTCAAAGCTTTTATACCTTCATCTGTTATTTGTTCACAATAGCTTAAATCTATTTTATGTACTCCAGCTATAGCCTTGATGCCTTCATCGCTTATATTATAACAGTGGCTTAAACCAATCGCATATACACCAACCAAACTTAACAGACTGACATCTGTGATAGCAGTGGCGTAGAGATTAATAGTATGAACACCACATAACTTTCTCACACCGTTATCTGACACGTGCGTTGAGCTAAGATCTAAAGTATGAACACCACTAAGAGCTCTAAGTCCTAAATTTGTAATTGTTTCAGTGTTACTTAATATTAAATGATGGACTCCTGAAAGCTGTTTAAGATGCTCATCATATACTGTAGTACAAGAACCAAGATCAATGCAGTTTTCGACTTTGAAATCACGAAAATCTACCTTTGATAACCCTCGACATATTTTTAGGTTATACACTCCTTGTAGATACTGTAAATGCTTTTGTTTAAGAGTAAATTGAACGATAATACGATTTGTTTTGATGAGGTATGGTGCGTTCTTGAACAGTTTTTTAAGCTTTTTAGCGCTTGTGATGTATATATCTCGTATATCTCTGTATCCCAGGTGCTTTTCAGAGATATTTGATAACAGTTTGCTTGTACGTACTACTGAGTGCATGGATAACTCTGGAACATAATGGAGGAGGTGAACGAGAACTTCAATAGGAGTCTCATCAAAAAAGGGTGTGTTCTTGTTCATTTGGCTACAGATCGATCACTACGTCACCAAGATATAAGCTGTAATGAGATATCTGTTGGAGGTCAAGATTTTTCAGAAATGGTGCCCAAAAATAGCAACAGAAACCGAAATAAAACACAAAAACTTTTCTCAGTACACACTCAAAACCATACAATTTTAGACAAAGTTCAACATAGTGTCTAGCTTGAAGGATGCGCACTTGACCAATCAAGTGGTTTTTTACATCTCACAGAAACACCGCACGCGTTATAGAACCAGTATTCTAGGCTGGGAGAAGCGGGGAAAAAAAAGTAAAGATTTGACCCAACTGCGGTGTAAAACTTTAAGTTGTTATTTCAAAACACTTGAAAGTATGTTTTTTTATTAATATTTGGTTTTTGAATGTATGAGATTAAATTACAGTGTAACATTTACCAAGTACTGAAATGGAGAGTACATTGTAATATGATGACCATTATCATCAACTAAAAATTTTATCCTATTGACGTTATAGATACCAACTGATGTGAAACAAGCACTAAGTTCAATATCAAATGTAGATCCAGGAGACATCTCAATGGAATCAGTGTTCGTCTTGCCAGCCCAAAAATACTTTGAATTTTGCCTAAAAAGGAAATTTTAGTATGACTTTCAAGGAGATCTCACAGGGTATCCTACGTACTTTATGACATTATGTTGTTGTTTAGCTACTGTACTGTTTGGAAGTAACGCCTCAAATGAGAATTTTATCGCATGGTAAGGCGAGGCATTCATTAATTTTATCTTGACAGGAACGCTACATATCCTACGAAAAAAAAAAAAAGTTAGCAAACACAACAAAAGACCAACAACAAACTCCTTTAAACAAAACCAACAATAAAGTACTTTTACATGTAGAAAACAAAATAGAAAATAGGTATTCAGTCGCTGCACGCATACCTTGATTTAGAAAAGTCATGTTGTACAGTTTGTTCAGATTCAACAAAGAACTTCAACGGCAAATTCTCAGGATGTCTCGCCTTGTATGCATGACCACCTGGAGATGGCAGAAAAGCCAAGTCAACTAGGAATATCACGTGAGTATAGATCAATAACGGTTATTAGAGTGATTAGGAGTACGTACGAAGGTTGTGTTGTCCAATGATGCCTTTGGATTCCCATAGAACAATAATGTCAAGTTCATTCTTTTTTATCTCTTCTTTAACACGTCTCTGTTCTACTGCTTCCTCCTCTGTAGCTATATACTGTTGTACTTTATTTTCTTCAGTTATCATATGAATATTCCTAAAATATACAATCAATACCAAACAAGAACTAACGAAGAGAAAGAGAAGCTAATGTAAAAGAAAAAAAAAAAGAATCCCTCCGAATGGCATTGAACCACAATTCTTCGGCTACAACCAACCGTGATTTACCATTCACTCCACAAAAAAGGGTAGCACAATGAGTGGCACCAATGGTGTGCACAAAAAAGAATTACAAAGCCGGGGAAGAGTCGAAAAAATCAAAAAAAAACTTTAGAAACTCACTTTTTGTGCGTTTTGACGATATTCTTGAATACTTTCACATCTTGGATGATATCAGTCTTTGACTAGAATAAATACGTCAGATTTTAATATTATTAAAGAAGGTATTCGCTTTGTACCAAAGGTATAACTGAATCTTCCTCTCCAGCACTTTTTGGCTGAACATGAAAATACAAATCCGTTTTTTCGCCCAGATTAATAATATTTGACTTCAAATCAGGTTCAATCAAAGGTGTGATAGACCATCTATCACTAACACCAATAATCTGCCTAAAATCAAAACCACATTAGCAAAAAAACATCCAAAACAGGAAAAATAAAAAACAAAAAATAACAAACATACCTCAAGTTAACTTTACCACGTTGTTTTCTCCGATTGTTTATCATTACACAAAGCGTATATCCATTCAAAATAGACATACTAGGTTTCATGATATACGATACACCTACAGATGCACGTATCTTCATTTCAACCTCTGCACGTTGGAACCTATATGGCATCTCATTATTTCCTTCCTAAAAAAAATTGCGAGTTTAGAGAAAGAACAAAACAATGGAACCTCTTTGCAACAAAGGTACGTACTTGATTCTCATAGTAAAATGCAAACTTATAGCTTGTCCTTCCAGGCTTACCAGCTCTGAATTTAACAACAATATCCTCAGAATCACCTACAAAAAAAGATCAATTGATTTGAGAAAAAAATGGGGACTTAACCATCAACACGTGTTGACTTACCTGGAAGAATAGGATCAAGATTAAGAGCAATTACTCTGTACGCCAAGAAAGCATTCTTTCTCAAAGGTGAAAGCTTCTTTGTGGCTAAAAAACAGCGTTACAATGAAGGACACAGGTCATCACTCAGAAAAATGTGTATTTTCATCACAATAACGTACTTGGTGCACTTGGCTTTAAT
Organism: Trichosphaerium sp. ATCC 40318; assembly: GCA_038496445.1. Taxonomy (NCBI): domain Eukaryota; phylum Discosea; class Flabellinia; family Trichosidae; genus Trichosphaerium; species Trichosphaerium sp. ATCC 40318. Next base: position 166,251 of record JALMLS010000124.1, on the reverse strand, counting down.
TCAGGGAAAGAAAAACAATCTGGATGAGAACATCTTATAGCAACATTGCTCATTGGCTTTTGCCCAGCATTCTTTAATCGAAGAGTCAAGTGTACAACCTAGAAACACAAAAATCAATATCTATCTCTTCTCTCAATTACAATGCTCTTCGTACTTGTCCCTCTAAACCTTCCCATAGCCAAGGTTGAATACCAGGCTTTAAAAGAGGCATCGGAGATGTCACTGTAACTGAAAATTTGGTTGTAATCTAAACAAAAAGAGTAAGTTTTTGATATTTGAAATATTTTTGGGGTTTTTTTGACTTACTGTTCGGACTCCCTTGATACCATACAAGCAAAAATGAATAGCTTGGACAGTAACAACACCTTGCTTATTAGGCTTAATTGCAAAGCGCTCCCTTTTGGTCTCCATGGGCTGAAGCATGAGATTCCTCGGAGAATAAGTGAACAACTCAGACTCTTCATCACCTTCTTTCTGTGTTGTGGTAATGAAACGTTAATAAAACACTCGATTATTAATAAAAATATATAAATGCCGTACTTGGTTATCGTATTTACAAGTGATGTAAGTATCAGTGAACTGAAGTGGGATTTTAAGAGGGTTCTTGATATTTACAGAAAAGTAAATAAATTCTATGAAAAAATCGTTAACGGGTTGCTTAAGAGAGCTTATTTTTCTAATCTTTTCCTCAAGGTATTACGTACCACCCACTGGCGCTGTACAAGCGTTAGGATTCTTTTTAATCTTATTACGAATCTCTCTAAGCCTTCTCCAATCTTTAATCTGAAACTCCAATAAATCATCTTCCATTTCTTTCCACAGCTTATCCTGAAGAATAAAATTAATAATAAAACCAAAACCATAAAAATTCTAGCTCTTCAACATACCTTACGACTTCCTGTATTATCATGAAGCTCTAATTTAATAGACGAGGGATTTATCTTCGGTAGGGGAAGCTCTAAATCATCACCTTTGTTGGCAGACTAAAGCAAGAAAAGAATCAGCTTCGCTTGTCGAGAACATATCACACAAGCTTTAAGAAGAAAGAAAAAGGTATGCTTAGTATTGTGTATAATAATACCAATACTGTGAGACAATAATCAATGCAAGCAGCATTCATTTTAAACGAAATTCATCCTACCTTCGTCATGTGAATGTATTCTCGCATGAAAGAAGCTTGCTGTCTTTGATCATGTGCATTATTAGTCAACAGAGAATTCATGTAACCTAACGCATCGTCCTTCTTATCAAGGTCATAACAGACACGAGAAAGGTTGAAATGCATATGATCATTAATCACCGGCCATCCTTAACAAGAAGGCAATTAACACGTGATAAGAAGAAAAAAAAAGTTTGGTCCAAAAAAAAATCTGTTTTGAGTATTACACTGACATACCTTGGTTATTATATATTACAGAAGCAGTACTAAAGCATCGAAGAGCATGTATATGCGCAACATTAGACTTGTCTGCTGGGTTACCTTCAGCTGATTTTCGAAAACATTGGCCAGCTTGAATGAATCTATGCTTAAACTTAGAGAAAAAAACAAGTTTCCTCAAGACTTCATTACCTGAATGCTGCCATACGTAATTTAGGTTTATACATATTAAAATAAGCAAGCCCTGCTTGCTCATACAGAAAAGCTTGAAGCACTATATGTTGCTCCTAAACACAACAAGTCAAACTTTGAAACAAGCAACAACAAAAAAAACAAAAAAGAATAAACGTACAGCGTAGGCACTGTTTTCCCACAAAATAGGATTATTCGGGACCATAAGTGTTAGGAATAGCGAAGTCCTACGAGCCCATCTATTGAGACATGTTTTAGTAAATCATATGATACAAGCTTCACTCGAAAAAAAAAAAGAAAATCTCAAAGTACCTGTACTGATCCACTTTCAAGTAATTCTCCGAAGCCAAACGCAAGTGTTTTTCAATAACATTTTGACCTTGTAACCCAAGGAGGTACTGACATATACCACTCATTTCTTGACATCTAACAAAAACACAAAAAGAGTTAAAACAACGCAACATAGAAAACAAAAAAACAAAAAAAAAAATTTTGGATCTTTTGTTGTCGTACCCAGCAATGTACATATGAGGCTTTTGCTTATCTGGTGCACTCTGTAAATGACGTGCCAACGTTTCATAAGTACTATTAGCTAACGCAAAATCACCCAACATGAAGGCCCAATCAGCAAGTTGTCGTTGCTTAAAATTAAGGCTATCAACATCGAACCTAGGGAACACAATTGTTAAACCTCTTGTACAGTACAATAAAATGATAAACACGTACTTGAATTCACCACTATTTTGGGGTGCAGTATTCTTACGGAAACGTGAAGTAATTAAAAATACACTAAAGAAGCCTGGTGTTAGTACAAAGAAAAAGAAAGACAAAAATGCTAAAAATAAATTTTGCCACTCAGCGATAAAGTGAGTCAACGACGTACTTGTACATAAATCCAGCGCGTTGTTGCTGTACGTGTACATGTAATGCAGCTACTTTTTTACGCATATGAGGTACTAACGCTTTAATACCAAAGTTCTTAACAAAAGTCTCTACAAATCAAAAAAAAATTAGTATTCGAAGAAAGTATTACCAAAAAGAAAAAACATCAACTCTCGATTGACATCAATATAAAATTCCATTTAACATTACCCACAGATTTCAAGTCATCCTTGGATAGATAAGTAGGTGCATTATTCAAAGCTGGAAGCGGCTGTGCAGTACTGAGAGAATTGATTGTCCAAATCTCACACGTGGAATGAGGATAAGTCCGTTGTATATCACGTTGTATTTTAGTTGCTGTGCTAATTGGTTGTCCAGCAGCAACATCATGAATAACAACATATGTGCGGAGTACTTGAATATCCATAAAAGTTGGAATATCAGAAGAAGGATTATTCACATCATAAAGCGCTTTCAACGTCTGCAAAGGTTTTGCTTCATGAGACGTAACAACACACATAGCTTTAAAGAAAATACTAATTAGCATGCACACGAAGCAATACATTTAATACGAACGATTTGCAATAAAACAAGAGACAAGGAAAGGTTTTGTTGAGACCTCAAATGTGGAGAAAAATTTAATTATGTTAAAAAAAAGGCGTACTTGCAACCGGATGTTCAAAGATTTCATGATCGCTAGATCCCATGGTACGTATATAGTTCCATCTGTATGTTTCAAACCAAGGTGTTGTACGTTTTTCACGACATTCTAGAGCCTTATATTAGTACAACAACACTTACAAAACAAACAATCAAATTTTTCAAGGATGATGCTTCAAAAGCACGTGTCAAAAAAAACTTTCTTCTTTTTCTTCGTTCAAAAGGGGGTTGCTGTTGTGTGCAATGTATTGAGCCTAGAAACATACCTTTTTGAAATCTAGCTATATCAGAAGGTGTAGCGACAGATTGAATAAGTGGTGTATCAGTAGAAGGAGGAACAGTATCAAGAGATGCCATTTTTCTCGGGACACCTTTAAAACAAAAAATTAAAATTCAACCAAAAAAAAAAGTGTATGGTCCATTTATAGTGGTAAAAACCCGATAATGGGTAATTTTGTAGTGTGGTAAATACCATGATTGCATTAGTTGCATAAAATGTACTGTTTTAACTCTAAAAATCCGAAAGTTTTGGTTTTTTGGCGTTTTTTTTGAAATAATGTTAAATCTTAACGTTTATTATTAACTATGGTACTGTACCTTTCATGACGCGTGCGTGATCACGCATATAGCTCAAACTAGTCCATCTTAATCTTATATTTTCTTTACGCACTTCTTCGCTAGAATCTACCAGCTTATACGCGACTACAAGCTATGAGTTGATTTTTTTAGCCGACGTGGGGAGGTACCCTGGCTCTTTATTGTTGAAAACAGATTCAGTAGGTGGAATATACCTACGCCATTCCTTTGTATTGATTTGTTGACTTCTTGGCTTGTAACAACAAGTACAGTCGGAACAAAACATTGTTGAAGGAAGTAGTGAGACCCTATGTATTCGTTGTGTGACGTCATTGTGGTGGTAGAACTATGGTTCTTTTTGGTCAGATTATTACAAATTGGCGTAGTTTATTAAAATACCTCGAGTGTTTATATCCTGTATTTGTACGTACTAATTACTTCACTGACGCATGGCAAATTGAGGCGTCACAACATTCACACTAAACGAAAAAAATAAACTTGACTTCATTGGACTGTTTCAGCGCTCTCGTTTGCTCTTTGTTGAAGTATAACTCAATGTGCTGCAATGCTAGAACGCTATAGCGTTAAATGTATGTCACATGTTAGGCAGAAAAGTAAAATCAGGCACATTATTGATTACAAGCGTACAACGATGTGCAATACATGTTAGGGAGTCTCAAAGGCATAAATCAAGGTAAAAAACAACTTTTTGAAATATATTAACGCGCAGCAACAGCGAAGCGGTTAGAGTATCTACTAAGCGTATATTCGACGACAAGATAGCTCCTGAGCTTCAAATCAAAACTAAAGACGGATGGTACAATGTAACATCCAAACAAGTCATAAAAGCTGGAGGAAAGACTATATTACACCAGTGAGCACTATTTATTGAACTGTCAAATGTTAACGTCCAAAGGTTTAACAAATCACTTTCTGGCGCCCTACAATTAATATACGACGAATACGAGTGGAATTTGTCATTGTTCAAGTACGTACCACACTGAAATGGAAAGAACAAACTAAATACGCATTAGCGGTACTCCAAAGGGCTATTGGAATAACATGGACAACAAAAAACTTTGGTTTGAAAAAACGGGCGAAGAACTTGATATCAAATGCTTAGACGGTTGGTATTCTATCACAGTAAAGCAAGTAAAATCTCTAGGCGGTTCTAGCATACTCAAAACGTACACAGAAGAACACAACAACCCAATACATTTTTAGTATGTTCTGACTTTTTTTTTTCAACAGCTTCAACAACTCTCTAAGCAAAGCGCTTCAATCCTTCTTCCCTAACTACCTATGGATGCCATGGCACTTTAGGTATGTATTTAGTGTATTTTTAACGTTATATAGAACTAAGAAAGCATGTTTTGTTAGGTGTGCTCCAATGGGTCATTGGAACAATGTCAAAAATCAACGTATTTTTTTTGAAAATGTTGGAGAGCGATTAGGATTGAAGTCATTGGATGGTTGGTATAGTATACAGAATGCTGATATTCATTTATTCTCTGGTGGCATTGTAGCTCTTCAAAAGTGCGCACACAATGAACATCAAAATGTCAACAAAAAAAACTCTGAAATGAAATTCCTTAAAAACAAGTTGACATGTCGTTGGACATTTTGACACTTTTCTGACTTTTTCTTCTTGTAGATACGATAACTCGTTGATTAACGCCCTATCTTTTGTTTTCCCTGAATACGATTGGATAAAATGGAACTTTAGGCACGTGCCGCGCTACACAAGCGAAACTTTTGGTTCAGTTTTTTTTTTTTGAATCTGATGCTAATGTTAACATCCATAGTCGAGCACCTAAAGGTTACTGGGAAGATACCAAAAACCAGTTTAATAAGATAGAATCTATCAGCGAAACTCTCAGAATCATTGTTTTGGATGATTGGTACAACTTCACGCTAAGAGATATTCAACTCATAGCACCTGGTGTTGCTAAGCGGTACTGCCTTTTAAATGAATATTACGATACTGAAAGGCCATTAGTTATGAGACATTGTCAAGTCTACTTGAGACTCTGTACCCACAACGTCAATGGAAGATGTGGCTCTTCAAGTACGTGATTAGGGCCGCTTGTATCGTTTACTAGACGAGGCCCAAATTAATAATTTGAAAACCCTTTTTTTGGTATTAGCGAACTAACTTTGCTCTACCTGTCTAGAAAGTGGGATAATATTGACAGTAATCGCCTATTATTTGATTATGTTAGTAACATTCAAGGATACAAAACTAGTGACGAATGGTACTCGATAACAAGAGATGATCTAAGACGCTACGAAGCAATAGATGGTCTTCTTAAAAAGTAAGTATTATAAGAACATTAAAAGAACCAACGGAACTTATTCGTAATAAAGATACAACGGTTCTATATCAGAGCTATTATATGCATTATACCCGGAATCAGAAGGCACACGTTCGGCAAGGCAAGTCAAAAAATAAAAAAAAACAAATTTTTTTCGATTTTTTTTTGCTGGATTCTGACGTCGCTATCTTAGAGATGCGCATGTGATGCATAAAATGTATGATGAAAGGTAAATAAACACTCCCAATACTACCTATTCCAACTAAAAATTTTAAAGGATAAGCCGCACAAAGAGAGATAATAGTTCAAGAGCAACAGCAACAACAAGAGATCAATCACCATTTGTCATTGCAAACCAACAGTTTTTTTTTAATGACATTGGTGAACAGCTTGATGTCAAATCACTTGACGGATGGTATAGTGTAACAAAAGCATCTATCGAGCGTCAAGGTGGTACAAACGTGATGGCAAAGTATGTCAAAGAAATGTTGAGTGTCTCAATAGTATTTGATTGTCTCATTCTTATTTAATAAAAATCCGCTAATCCTTACTTTTAGATATGGCGGTTCGCTTTTCGAAGCGTTAAGTAATGTTTATAAATCATTCAAATGGGATAAATCCGAGTTTGGGTAAGCATAAACGCTCAAAAAAAAACTGGAAAAAATGAACTTTTTTTCTTTTTTTTTTTTTTGAACAACATTGCGACGCGTGTGAATTGAATACAACGTTGCTAATACATTTTTCTATTACTTTAGACATACAGGAACAATCAAACGTACTTACTGGCGAACTGAAACGACAATACAGTTCATGAGAGAGACGGAAGAGCGACTAAAGATAAAACATCCTTCACATTGGATGTATATTTCACGTGATCAATTGACAAATCTTGGAGGAGGCGGCATGATTCATTACTGGCCTCATATTTTAAAACGAGTTTACCCTGATCACGAGTGGGACACCAAAGTGATAGACAACGCACACAAGCGTACTATGCAATGGTAAGCCAAAAATGACACAAAAGCTTTTATATGAATGTGGCTAGTTAGTTAACGTTTCTCAAAAACCAGGTGGCTACAACGTTGTGCAGGAGATGTCTTTTTAACACAACCACAAGAGTGATATTAGGAAAGAAGAGAATTTAGTGTTTTTTAACAAAAACAAGAATGTTAAAAAAGTCACTTTGACGCCGTGTGATCAAGGTACAAACTCGGCCGTAACAAAGAAATGACAATGCGGGATAATTTTTTCATTAATTTCGTTTTTTAATAGATACTTCCTTTGCTACTTGACGCAAATCTACTCCTGTAGAAGCCTCAATACGCTTATATGGGTTATGACGCGGGAATTAGAGTGTAATGGCGCTTAGGAGTATAAACCCGACTACTAGCTTCTTAAAAACGTGTAGTATACGAACACAAGCTTGCAGGAATGTATACGATAACACTCAATGAATAGAAGGGTCACGGAACTTATTTTGGATGTTTTTTAGCAAATAAGGCGAATTTTTTCCTTTTTTGCACCCAGAATAACAAAAGCACAACAAGCTCCACAACAGTTCCCCATATATCATCATATATAACTCTGTGTGGAATTAAAAATGAAACTAACTATTGTTATACTTGCGTTGTTTGTAGTAGGCTCCGCTGCTTTCTTCGGTGGGCTTAAAAACCAACTTGCTGATGCTCTTGATGACCTTAAAGATACAGCAAGACAACAAGTTGAAGAAGCTTACGAAGACGCTCTTGAACAAGTCTTAGATACCAAAGACGAGATTGAAGACGGTGTAGCACGAGAATACGAAGAAGCACGCGATGCTGTTGAAGATGAAATTGAAGCTAGACGCGAAAGTGCTGAAGAGTTCATTAATGAACGAAGAGGTGATATCGAAGATAGTCTTGAAGATATTCGCGGTGATGTAGAAGAGCGTTATGAAGATATTCGCGGTGACGCTGAAGATCGCTTTGAAGATATCCGTGGTGATGCTGAAGGTCGGTTTGAAGATATTCGCGGTGATGTAGAAGAACGTTATGAAGATATTCGTGGTGACGCTGAAGATCGTTACGAACAAGCACGCGAAGACGCTGAGGATGCTCTTGGTACCCCACTTGAAATCGGTGAGCTTCTTATGGACTTGAAAAACGCTGTCGGTAAACACCAAGACCCTGCTGTTTGTGTTGATATCTTGATTGAAATCTTCGAAAAGATCCAGATGAGCACTTCACCTGATAACTTCGAAGATACTTGCGACTTTTTGACAAATGACCCTATCGATGATGTTATCAGACCTGCTGTCAAACAAGTCCTTCAAGCTCTTGAAAACTTGTACGAACAAATCGGTGACGCTGTTGACTTTGACGGTGAAGACGAAGACTTTATGATGGTTGACGAAGAACCAGAACTCGAAGAAGATGATATCTTTGAAGGTGAACCTGATATGCTTGGCGAACCAGATATGCTCCTTGGTAGCGAAGACTTGACCGAAGAAGAACTTGAAGATATGACCGACGAAGAACTCGACGCTGAGATTGAAGCTGAACTTGCAGAAGCTGAGATGGATGGTCAATTTGACGAAGAAGAAATGGAAGCCGAGATTGAAGCTGAACTCAAAGAAGCTGAGATGGAAGGAGAATTCGACGAAGCTGACTTTGACGAAGAAGAACTTGAAGCTATGACTGACGAAGAACTCGACGCTGAGATTGAAGCTGAACTCGCAGAAGCTGAGATGGATGGTGAATTTGACGAAGAAGAAATGGAAGGTGAATACGAAGAAGAACCATTGAGCGAAGAAGAACTTGAAGCTGAAATCGAAGAGATGGAACTTGAACTCGACGAAGAAGCACCTTTGGACGAAGAAGAAGACTTCGAAACTGAGATCGAAGGTGACTACGTTGACGGAGAAGAAGACTTCGAAAGCGAAACTGATTTTGACGATGAAATGTCTGAAGAAGAAATTGAAGCTGAAATCGAAGCTGAGCTCGACGCTGAAGATGATGTTGAAGAAGAACTCAGCGAAGAAGAACTTGAGGCTTTGGATGAACTCGAGAATATGCCTGAAGAAGAACTTGCAGCTACCCTAGAGGATGTTGAGGAAGATAACATGGATTCTGAGCTAAGCGAAGAAGACTTGTTGTTTAACTAAAGCGTTTCTGTACCCCTTTTTGCTCGCTAGAATAAAATATTTTGTAGTACGCACACGCGTTGTTTGTTTGCCTCACTCACTGCGCTCCTTTTATTTGTTTTTGTTTGAAAGTCGTACTGTTTCGTTCTGCTGTTATCGTTGAGCGTAGATACAAGTAACTTTCGCGACAGTAAATTGTTTTTGTAGATTTCTTTTAAATGTATTGTTTACGCATCCACTCCTCTCACGCAATGGTACACATAACATTGCCCTCTTTCGTTCTTGTTTTGCGCTCCATGGTACACTTTCGGTTTTTGTTTTTGGCTTTGGAAAACGTGCTGCCTGGTTTTTTATTCCCTTTCTTATTGTGCGTGACAGATGTTGAAGCGTGTCACCATTATAAATGTTATTCTAAAACCATGAAAAACGTTGCACGTTTTTTTTTTGTGAGTGTACCTTTCCTTTTGTACAATTGCTCATGCTTTAGTAACCATTAATTCTTGGCAGCCATTCCACACGTGCAAAAAGGTGAGATTTGTCAGCACGTAGCTTGATTATGTAACGTAGCAATACCCATGTGTAGATTCTTTGGTAGCTTTTAAAATAATACAACACCTTGTACTAGTCAAAGCTCGAATGGAAATGCAAGCTAGTAGTTAGTTTCTTGGGTTTTTTTTGAACCGAAAAGGTAACAGGAATCACAGCACATCATTTACACCACAGTTTACTAAAGCGCAGTATGCGCTCATGGTTTTATTTCATTCCATCTGTACACTGTACAAAAAAAGACTCAAAGGAATCTAACCCATTGACCACACAATAAAGAGAACTTCACTTTGTGGTTCGCGTAGTTTGTGCTCTTCGTTTTTGTCCATCCTTCCTTGTACTCTTATCCTTTCTTTGATCGCCCTTCGTAGACCATTCCCAAACTTCTCCGAACAGCTCTATCCCTGCAACAACCAGGAAATTATGGTTGTTGCTGTTTTGTCCTACAGTAGCAAGCGAGTAAATAGTTGTTCGTGTAAAGAAATCAAATTAGTCATAGAGGTACGAGAGCTTGTTTTAAAGGTAGTTATTGTCTCGCACGAGAGTTTGTACCTGTTTGAATAATTCTAAATGAGGTGTACGGTTCTATTGCACCTACTACTGACCACGTATGTATGGCATGAGGACCGTCAAGAGAAGGATCATCAGAGTGTCGTTTTAGAAGTTGCCAAGTTTTTCCGTTATTTGATCCTAAGAGTTAGCAAGTGAGAAGTGTAGACGCTGGTGAGGATGCTAAAAGTCTACTAGATGGATTTTATTTTTTGCTTACCTTGAAAGTCCCAGTTCCTCAAAGCATCTGCACGGTAATCTCCACCATGTCTAAGGGAGTATCCAGTAGGCTTTATAGCCCAATCTATAAGATCGATACAAATCCAAGATGCAGGAACATCTTGGGTCCAAACACGGCGAGCAGGTGCCTGAAGGTCTACTATATCCTCCGCATTGCCGATAGCAAGGCTTAAAAAAAGATGTGAGCATCAAGTAGTAACAATAAACTACTTGTTAGCGAGTAGCGTTGACTAATTTTATAATGCTATGCGCACCTGGAAGCCGTCACGTTAACGATACCGATTTGAGCAGGATTAATGAAAGTCCTTCTATTCATATCAGTCCCAAGCCAATGCAATATACCACGTAGACTCGGTCTTTTTTAAAACAAACAAGTAAGCTACAATCTACTTTCAAAAGGTGCTTACTCTGACCGATCCCATTCTACTTGTACGCCCATCCATCGCCTTTTTTCGTGCCTATGTAGTGATTAAAACAATATTGGGCGGACCTGATAGACCATAATTGCCGAGTAAAGAAGAAACCCACCCACTAATAGCACTTACCTTCTTGATAACTTGAATGGTGGAGGCACTCTAGAGGTACACTCTGTTTCTCTCAAACGAAGTAATGCACCTGTTATGAGATGCTTCTTAGGAATACGTGGGTGTGCAAGCGCTTCCATCAACTGCTTGGATGTCAGCCATCTTAAAACGAAAGGTCAGCTGAATATTGTAGATTGGTTGCTTTTTAACTTAAACAGATGAAGAGAGGTACCTGAATCGAATGTGCTTTGCCAGTCTCTCTACTTGAGCATCATCAAGTTCAGGATGCGCATCAATATACCGTGTAACCGTGCAGTATACACTATACTCATTGGAAACAGCCAGACGAGGATTTTTGAGAAGCTTTTCTAAAGTCTGTGGAAACAACCAAGAAAAGTCAGGTATGGAGCTCTCAGTCAGCCATAAAAAATTGGCAGCAATTGTGTCAATGCATCTACGAATATCAGTACTTTTGTCGTCGTGTTTTAAGGCAGATCAGTTTACCGCTCCTGTATGTCTTCTTGTACAAAGTCTATGGCATCTCTAAGAAATTGAATCGCAGAATCCTTTCCGAGATTACTGCTCACGTACTCAGTACATTGATCCTGTTTAAGGGTTAACGGTGTGGTTCTTGTGGGCGAGTTTTATGATTGAGTAGACGCACGCGCAATGTTGGTATGAAGTATTGCTGAGAAGCTGTTAACAGAGCAATGACATTCTCTTTTGTAATGTGTAAGTAACCCTCGTACATGAATTGAAGGACTTGTGGGAATACATCTTTCGGGTCTTCAAATTTTAGCTCTATTATCCTTGGAGATGTTACATATCGTAATATTGAAGCGTAAGCACCTTTGATTGACCTCTTTAAACTTGGAAGAAAATAGTTTTTTAAAAAACTCTGACGAATAGGCCAGTATTATACGGTGGGCCTTGTATGACTTGGAATCCAACCGTAGAGTGACATCAGACAATATGCCGTTATGTAAGTAATCAGAGAAGCCTGCACCAAAGCGAGACATCCGTTACGTTGTAAAATAATCGTATCACGTAATGTATTAGTGCGCTGTTACAAAAATACTCACCGAATGTACTTTCTGTGGAAACAGTAGTAGCACAGGCTACCCATAGGGTGGAATTCACTGTATCAGCCAAATCCTAAACCTGTGTTGACCTTTTGGAGCGAGCTTTTTATATTTCAAATACGACCTATAACGTAGCAACATGAAAATTACAATAGAGTTGGAGTTACAAGCTGAAGAGATTCCAGCAGCTACCAAATTTGTGGAAGCGCTAAAGAAACTGACATCTCAGGTATTACCTATTATACGCGTGTTTCCAACTGCCGTTTAGCTTCCTGTTACAGTGGCAAATACGCAGCAACTGTTTCGTGAGTTATTGATGAGTTGCGTTGAACCTTCTCCAAATTACGATCAGATAGCACAGCACATACAACAAGTTTTTGATACTGATCCTGGAGCTGAAGAAACCAAATTGAGTGAGTTTTTTAATGTACTCGGCGAGATAGTGTTCCCAAACCCTCCCAATAATGCGCAGCGTTCCGTCATTCCCTATCTCACCATTTTGCCATCGTACGTGATAACTTTTGCGTGTTTTTCGCATACGAATCGCAAGAACGCTAAATTCTAGTGTGTTGCACCAAGTTAACGAGTTTTCTTGCTTAAAAACTGTATTTTCTCTCACCAATTTGTTTTTACCTCTAAATACTAAAAAACGCGCGGAACTACGCATTACACCAACGTTCTTTGGTTCCCTTTTATTTTGGTTCACTTATTTAGAAAACCATTTTAAAAACCGTTCCGTACTATGTTTATACGTACCAACGCACAATATAGGCTATCAGAGGGATTACGCACAAAAATACGCGACAGACTGATACCTTCTGTATTAAAATTCTTGACAATCAAACGGCCCAAAGACTGTAACCGTTTCGAGTTTTTTGCATATGCAGAAGCATTCGCTGCATTGGTAAAATTTGGTTGCGTGTCAGTTACGGGTACGTTGTGTCCTTTAAACAAAACGAAATGTCAAACATTGCAAGTTTGAAAAAAAAAAAAGTTTGATGTTTGCTCTGTTGTGTGCTAATTTGGTGGGTTTCTAGGCGCTGCAACAACTATTACAACACTTCTACAAGAAGATGACACAAGATGTGCTGCATTAACAACACTGGGAAAGACAGTTGAATTATGTAAGGAATTGCTTACTGATAAGTGTGACACGAATCATTTAAATAATCTTCGACGTGCTCTTGACTTGGTACTCTTTTTATTACCGTGGTTTGGTGGCAAAGTTTATTGCTAAAGGTGTTTCTAGATATCAGATACAAGTTTTAGCTATGACGTTAAGTATATTAAAGAAAACATGAGTTGGAACACTCCAGTACGAAATTCATTTTTGAAACAGATTTTGTTTTTTCTTTTCTGGAAGATTGTCGTGTGTGGAGATTCTCTTATTATTTTATAAAGGTTGATCCAGTACCAAGACAACCTTTTTCAACACCACCATCCTACACAGGTACATTGAAGTCTAGGGGTTGACAGAAAATAGTTTTTTTGGATTTTTTTTAGAAAAGCTAACAGAAAGGATCTAGCGCTTAAAAAAGTGGACACATGGGAGCGACATGAAGCCACAATTTTTGCAGTTCAGTATGATGTTAAAAGAAGGAATGTTATCAGTGCTGGAAAAGATGGTAGTGTCATTATTTGGTCTACAGATGGCACAGTATGGTTTTTTCAAAAAAAAATTAACTTTTTTTTTTAACTTTGTTTCTTAGTGCAAGAACCAACTCACTATACCTGGTCGATATGCATGTTCACTTGATATATCTCATACACTAGGATCTATAGTACTATGTGGTGTACCAAGACAACAAAACGTTTGCCCTGCAATTGTTGGGTACGCACAAATGAGTTTTTAGTTGAAAGCATCTCTTCAAACCTGACTGAACTATTGCGAACTTAAAGATTCTTACGTTAAGTTACTCACTTTTTGCTTGTAAAGGTATCGTATAAATGAGGCCACTAACAGATGGCATATTTGGGGTCAAATAGAAGGAGAAAAAAATAAACTGTTTTCAGTTGTTAAAGTACTTGGAACTTCTCAGGGAAATAGCACATTTGTTGTAGGAGAATCAAGGAGAGGAATAGAGGAAGGCATTTTGAGGTATGCGTAAACTCGAGCATCTTTACGCAAACTTCTATTAACTCATTAAATAGACTCTATGATCCTTCCAGAGCCATGACCTTTGGTCAAGCCAAAAACGTACACTACTTGATTTTTATACGATTTCTGTTAACGCTTGTTTATAGTTTAGATCATATTCTGAGCACACAAAGATAGTCACAGCTATTGCAGAATACCCAAATGCAGAGAATTTATTCTTTTCTGGTTCCCAAGATTGTCAATTAAAACTATGGGATACACGACAAAAGAATTGTATCCAAATCCATTTTTCAAAGATTTTGGATCTAGAGAAATTTTTTCCTTTTGCGTAGACGTCGCCTTTATTATTTCTCTTTAACTCTATAAAGCCTCATCAACATTTACATCATATCACAAACTTAGACCGTACGTAAAAGCGATTTTGAAAAAAAATAAGTAAACAGAAGTGAACGTCACTCATTACTCGTTTAGAGCACAAACAGCACATGAACAAATGATCACTTGTCTTAGCACACATGATAATTTACTCGTTTCTGGTACGAGACGAATCAAAGAATAAATTACTTTTCTACATTTGTTTTAACACTGCGCACAGGTGGTATTGATAAGGTTGTAAATGTTTGGGATTTACGTGCACCAAGTAAGTCACTTTCTCAAAAAAGCATGGCTCTACACTACGCGCATAGCCGCTTATGTTTTTATTTAGGCACAAAAATTTCACAAATTAAAGTTGATGACACAGCGGTAATGAAGGTAATAGCACACTTCACATGAATTAATATGTAGTAACCAACACGGTGTCTTAGGTTGCAGTTGGCCCTAAAAATGATCAAGCCATTATTTCCACATGTATGGGCTTGTATCTTACAGATACAACAAATGCAAAACCTGTACTATGCAATGTTGATAACCCAAAGATGGCACGTAGTCTATTTTATTTGCGTAGATGCTCGAACCTCTACGCAACTGATTTCGGACTTTGTTGGTTTTTTTTTTGTAATTTTTATTTCAGGTTTACAATGACTTACAGTTTGGACCATCATTTCAAATGCTTTACGCTGGTGGTGAAAAACGCATAGACGTCTTTAAAGTGGTGTAACTCCATTAAAAAAAAATGAAAGAAAAAAAAAACAATCTTCGTTGGTTTTGCTTTCCCTTCCATGGAGTGTGACTAGGTGGGATGTTGCGGATTTTGCTGCAGCATAATCTATTCTTTCTTGTCATCTTCAACCTCTGTCTTCACATCCTCAGTTTTAGCTTCAGCTTCAGCGTCAGCTTCAGCGTCAGCGTCCTTCTCAGTCTCTTTTCTAAACTCTGGTGGTACATACGCAGGATTTTCGTCAATCTACAGAATTCCATAAGCTACAACGGAAGAGAGTTTGTGTGAGGTGACGTACATGACATGTGGCTACGTGAGCGCCAGGCACTAGTACAAGGCCAAGTTGTCTAACTTCTTTTCCTTCTGAACGCAGTTTAAAGTATTTCTGTAGTGCGACATCGCTTAATTGTTGCTCTGTCTGATCTATAAACGCATTTGAGCATTGACATAACATTTTTTTATGTAAAATAGTTTAAATTACCTTCTGGTACAGGCATAGGCCTTATGGCGCGTGTTTCTTTACAGTCAGCGAGCATAATGTTTTTATCCTTGTCGAAACAGGAAAACACGCCAATTAACTCACGTCCGTCCTTTAGCTCAATTTTCATCAACTTGTACAACAGTGCTCGTAATTCCTTTGTTTTTGGGCCATCCTCAAATGTAGGAAGCTTATCTTCTACAATAGGTAGTGTATCAAAGTCTACAGGCCCATTCATTGCTGGTACCGCTTCACTTGACAGTCTACAATGGTATTCCAGCGACTTTTTTTTTTGTCAGGGTTTTTCTCAAGGCAGACTGGCATTTGATTTTTCCAGTTTGTAGTTTAATCATCAATACTAAACAACAACAACCAGGTACGAATCAAATCCTTTGTTTCTTAGAGTATTTGCCGTTTAAAAAAACGCTGAACCTGATCGTTTGGCGTTGATCAGCTGATAACTAACAAGCAATGCCAAATTTAACGTTACTCGTAAACTGGTAACGTTGTTTGTGTTACTAAGCTGAGCGCAGAAGAGCTTTTGGGAGGCGCATTTCCAACTTTAATTTTACTACTTTATGTGGCTAATACTGCGCGACGGTGTTGCGATAAGTTCCTAATCTTGTTGTAACACGTCCGTTTCACATTATTGTTGTATGCCAAACAACCCTTCCTCAATTTGTGCCAAAAAACACACTATTAAAGTCGCCGAACCGTTAAGAATGGTTATATTATTTTTGGCGCTCTGTTTAGCTTATTTTTACAACAATTAAACAAAGACTTGTTTAACTAACGTATTGCTTAGCGTCATGTCAAAGAAAAAGGGTGGTAAGAAGGGAGAAGTACGCCCATGTCAAATTATTAAAAAAGTCAGTCTTTTGGTGTAAACGCTCATTTTATCTAAAAGGAAGAATTTGTCGATGAGTACGATACTGAGGGCATGGCACCAAAGTGGAAGTTCTCAAAGTCTAAAGCGCATCCTGCCATTGGTGTAAGCGGAAATGGCCAAGTCGTAACAAAGAAGGATAAAGAGAGTCATAGAGGTACATTGTAGAGTGTATTAATGAAATCTAACTGTGTTTTTAAGTGGCTGTTGCAGCAAAAGAGTGGAAAAGTGGAAAACACTACTGGCATTTCACCATCACCAAAATGGCTCCTTCAGAAGAGTGTTCCATCGGTGTTTGCTCTAAAAGTGGTTACGGAGATGTCAACCTTGATGTCGTTTTAGGTTTGGACAAAAACAGTTGGTGTTATTGCAGTAACGGTACAACAGCGGTTTGTTTGGATTTTACTTGTTTTTTTGAAAGAAAATGAGCTTCTTTTTTTTTTCGTTTCAAACGCTCGGTTTTAGCTAAATCTAATTACAACAGGTTGCTGTTACCACATGAATAAGATCGTAGGCGAAGCCGAGCCATTTAAACAAGGTGACAAAGTTGGCGTTTTACTCAATGTTAAAAATGGTACGCGCGTAGAGGCCTTTTACATTGCGCTGGATTTTTGATCTTTTTTTTTGTATTTGGAGTACTAATACCCTCGCGCGTGTAGGAACCATTGAGTTCTTCAAGAATGGTATTAAAGCGAAAGTACTTGTCCAAATTAAAAAGCACGAAGTCAGGAAGCCTTTCATGCCTGCTGTATCACTCCACGGTGAGGGAACAACTGTCAGAGTTAATACCAATGCCATCGATCCTACAGCCGCACACTAAAAAGAATGGGTTGTTAGCGTACATTTATTGTAGCATTATAAAATAGCATGTCTAAAATCGTTTTTGTTGTTGCGTGTAAAATTCTGTGTATCATCAAAGAAAATCAAACAAACGGTCAAACTAATTAAAGCAAAAAAAGTGTCGTTCAGAAGTCACTTTTGTTTTTATTTATTTTGAACATTCTTTGACATTCGCAATAGAGTTACAATCAATATTACGTTACAACAATGCCTGTTCAAGCGTTATTTATACTAAACGTTTCAGGGTAAGTTAAAACTTTTTACTTTTCCTTATTTTACCTTTGGATACTCTAATTGTGTTGGAATGTACAAGCTAAGTGTTGTTTTAGAGATGTTTTGATCGAAAAACACTACAGAGGCCTTGTAACACGCGGTATATGCGACACATTCTGGGACAACGTATTGAAGGCTGATACAAAAGCTGACGCGCCACCAATAATGTCAACACCTAAATTTTATCTTATCCATGTTCAAACAGAAGGGTTATTCTTCTTGGCTCTATCTGCAAGAGTACGTCGGCAATTTCGCCAATTCTCCAATCAAAAATCATTTTTAAGAATGAAGCTTTATCTGCTACCATTCCACCCGCTTTCGCTCTCTTACGCGCTAGTTTATATCTATACTTGCTTTGGCACAAACAAAGTTACTTACGTACTAAAGGAAACTTCACCACTACTCATCATACAGTTCCTCTATCGCCTTGTAGATGTATTTAAATCATACTTTTCGAGCGTATCTGAACAAATCATAAAAGACAATTTTGTTACAGTTTACCAATTACTTGATGAGATGATGGATAA
Organism: Trichosphaerium sp. ATCC 40318; assembly: GCA_038496445.1. Lineage (NCBI taxonomy): Eukaryota > Discosea > Flabellinia > Trichosidae > Trichosphaerium > Trichosphaerium sp. ATCC 40318. The sequence continues at coordinate 147,985 of JALMLS010000124.1, read as the reverse complement.
TGGCGTACCATTCACAACAGAACCTAATATTTTATCAGAAATGATCACACCTCCAAATCTATTATCTACAATTGGCTCTGTACGTTTCAAACAAAACTTATATCTCCTCCTGGTCATTTTGTACATGTCTGACGCTTTTAAAAAGGTGTTCATGGGTCCTGGAAATAATGTGACATCTGTTTTACCTGATGCATCTCTAACTAATGTACCTTGGCGTAGACAAGGTACGTGCTGCTTTTTACAGCGTAATTTTGCGCTTTAGTGCTTTTAAATATTCAAAAAGCCTTATTTTCTTCTGTTAACGACTTTGACATGCTAACGTGTTCCTAAGGAGTAAAATACACTACAAATGAAGTGTATTTTGATATTCTCGAGGAAATCGATTGTATTATCGACAGGTAGCTTATTTTTATCTTACACCATATTCATTAACGCTTGGGTAAAGATCTGGGTCGATGATTCAGTGTGAAGCTCGCGGAGAAATTCAAACAAACTGTAAACTGTCAGGCATGCCTGATTTATCACTGAGATTTACCAATGCACGTATTTTGGATGACGTTTCTTTCCATCACTGCGTTCGATACAACAGGTAAATACTGCCGTCTACTTGTTTGAAAAAAAGCCGTAAATGCGCTAACGATGTTACTGTAAGGTGGGAACACGATCGCGTGGTGTCATTCATACCTCCAGATGGCACTTTTAAGTTGATGGAATTCCGGTACACTTTTTTTTCACTTTCTCAGAGAATTGATTAAACATTGTTTACTTACTCTTTTACAGTGTCACTGGTCAAATTAGAGCACCAATATACATCAAACCACAAATTTTATACAGCAACACTGGTACGACCAAATACGAGCTTTAAGCATTAGTGACATTGCTTGTAGGTGGTAAAGTACACGTATCCGTTGGAAATACGCATGTTACGGATAAGCAAGTAGAATACGTTGTCATTACTATCCCATTCTCTAAGACATCGGGATCTGCTACTTTATCTGCTAATATTGGGGCTGTTCATTTCGATGAAATACAAAAAGTACGTAGTACATCGTTGATCGATATTTTCTCTTTTTTCCCTTTGTCTGACGTTGTTTGTAACAGGTTTGTAAATGGAATATCGGCAAATTACCAAAAGATAAGACTCCTGTACTTGATGGTACAATCAACTTGCAAACAGGCGCTGAAGCACCTGAATCTAACCCTGTGATTACGGTAAACTGCTTTAACGACATTGAAGTGACTGATTTTTTTTTTCTCAAAAATAGGCCGAATGGAAAGTCGTCATGTGGTCAGCAAGTGGACTCGCTGTTGATTCGTTGACATTGCATAACGAAAAATTCAACCCGTATAAGGGAGTACGCAGTATTACAAAGGCAGGAAAGTTCCAAATTAGGTCATAAACGATTATATAATGCTATATAAACATTTAAGAAAGTGTCACTTGAAAAGAAAAAAAAAAAAGTTTTCTGAAATTTTTGGTAAATAATTATTCAACAATAAAACAAAATTTATTCCGATGAAATTTACTCTCCAAGAAAAAAAAAATGCGAAAACATTTTGCCCGTATAAGATACACTACAAAAAATCCTACCAGATCCACTCATAGAAAAGCTCTTGAGGTGTTTTCTGAGCGTACGATGGAATGACATTTTTTTTTCTCTTTTTTTTTGAGTGTTGATTGTTGCTGTTGTTGTCTCATTGTACAGAGGCTTGCCTTTTCTTGAAATTTCGGTTTAATGTACAGGTGGGTTTTTTTGCGTAGTTGTTTTTGAATATGTGAATGTTACAAGTAGTATGGGTTGCTGTTGAATTGCGTATCTGCTACGTAACGAATATGCTGTCTGTCTTTACCCTTCAGTTTACTCAACTTCTTTTTATTTTTAATCTAGTAGCGTTGTCAGTACTGTTATGAGCGTTCTTATGCGACAAATGCAGGTTTTTGAATAAAATAACAGTTTTTTGTTAATTTCTTCTTGGCGTACCTCTTGGTATGTATTTGGTTGGATGTATTGCTCCTTTTGGCGTAGTTGTCGTTTGCGTTCTTCACGTTTTGCAAGCGCTTCCTCTTCAGCCTTTTCTTTTAGATCGCGTTCGTATTGCTTTACTTCTCTGAGCGCGTCTTCACGTTTTTTACGCGTAGCCCACCCGAGTTTTGCATTATTTATTGAAACACGCGTGCTTCGCGCTCTACAGGGTAAGGTTAGCGCTCTCCCATATCACATTTATGTAATTACGTACGGTCGTGTTCTTGTCTGTTTCCATACTCGACCTGATTTAGATACGCCTTGGGTTGTGGCCAAGTGACCCCTACGTGCTGTAGATTTAGGCTTTTTCACTTCTGATGTATTTCCTTTAACACTGGCCTTTACAGGCGATTTCTCCTTCTTGGTGGGTTTTGTATGCTTAGCTACCTTACTCATAACGTCTAATAACACTAACTTGTAAACAGAAAAATTGAACGAGGGTTATTTTGGCGCAAAATAAAAAAGTCTCGTTGTTTCACGCCGCATTGATTTTTCGTTCGACGCCTACTAACAATGTCATCCACGTCTAGATCTAAAGGAAAGAAAGTTTTGAGAGCGCCTGCCGGCAGAAGGCCAACAAAAAAGGTTCAAACGCACAAACGAAGAGATCTCACTAAAACAATTTTTGTAGATACCTATCAAGGGTGGTGTTGTCAAAACATCAAGCCACGGCTCTACCAAAAAGTACAGCAAAAATCAGCTCGTAAAAGTTGTAATTGATTGCCATATCCCTGCTAACGACACAATTTTGGAAGTAACCGCACTTGTACGTTGTTTTAGTTGCAAATGACGCGTTTTTACGCTCGCGTTCAGATTTCCTTCTCAACTTCTGTAATACGAGTCAAAACCGCTAAAACACACCGTAGGAGAAGTTCTTCAATGATAAAATCAAGGCTACACCTGCTGCAAAGAGCGGCAAACTCACAGACCAAGTTAAAGTGCGCCGTAAGGGTAACACACACGTAGTAATCACTGCCGTTCCTCCTTTCTCCAAAAAGTACATCAAATACTTGACAAAACGCTTTTTGAAAAAGCAGCAATTGCGCGATTGGCTTCGACTTGTGGCCACAAAGCCACACATTTACCAACTCCGTTACTTTAACATCCATGATGACGATGATGATGATGACAGTGAAGCTGGTAGCGACGAGGACGAAGACATGGAAACCGCTGAATAAGTCTTTTGTAGAAAAAAAAAATTCCATATAAAAAACCCTTCCATAAACATGGTGGTATCTTGGTTACTTGCGCGGGTTTTTCATCTTTGATTTTTTGTATATTTTATTTGTTGTATTTTATGGATTTTGGTATATTGACGATCCACGTGTGTCCATGGTTTGGATTGCAAATGTTGCGTGTCACATTTTTTTTTTTTTCGATGTTTGGTTGCACATGTTGTGTTGTTTTTTTTCGTTGGTCTCTGTGTTGGTGACTGGTTTCTGGTGAGTGAGACGTTTGTTTTATGTCATTGCGTGCTTCACAAGGCCTGGTTTGCGACGAGTTGCTGTATTGCAATCAGAAATTGCGTCAACGCAAAAAAGCGATTATCCATAATTTCAATTTCTGTGGTTGTGTTTGCTACTTATATTTTTCCTTTGAGGTATTCCGAGTGGTACATCAGTTGATTTACGTGAGCGCGTTCAGCCAAGCTGCAAGGTGGCTTGAGTTTACGAGTACACTTGTGCTGCAGCCACCACAAAATACACGTCAATATTGACAGCGCCTTGAAAACAACCACCGCAATTTTAACGGTCGCATATATTGGTGGCTTTGTCACATGATATTGTCATGGAAGTAATAGTTAAAAAAGCCAGCCTCCAATTTGTTTGAGAACAGTTCGAATACAATTCGCCGTGACATGGAAGGGGAGGCTTGTAAGACATATAGATCATGGAAGTAACGAAAGCAGCATCAGTTGAGTGAGAGTCACAAACAAGGAAGACAAAAGCAAGGGCTAAAAGTCCAAGCGACTGTCAAAACAGAAAAGTCATAGTGAGAAAATTAATGGCTGTGATCAGAATGCTGCTTCATTTCTTCATTATCTTACAAGATGTTGGGAATCAAAACAGTGTAAAGGTTTCAACTACTGCACAAAAAATACTACGGCCCACTACGCTCATATACCCTCTACTCAATACCAAGTACTAGAATAAAATAAAGTTGCTAGCGAAATTCATGAATTTCTCCAATTTTTGGTATTGTAGGAAGGTTGTGACCATTCTTATTTGATTGTTTACAATGGTGAACTGCATTTTCATTGTAAAATGAGCTAGTGAAAAAGTGATACGTGGAATGTTCTCGTAAGCCGAAATGAAAAAAAACTATTAGTAGCATGTGAACTGTGTCAAAGCATAAAACTAGAAACTAGTATCTCGTTAACGAGGGGCAGAAAGCTGTAATTCACACGTGATTAGCCTGTGAATTTACTTACCATCAAACCAGTGCAGAGTACGTGCGTAACGGCAATGTGACGATCTGGAGGGTATTCTGATAATCTTGAGAAAGTTGGTATAACGCGTCGTACCATTACCACTTTCGACTTACAGTTTTGAGTATTCTAGATATCTAGAGGAAGGCGAGATCTTTGTAACAACCTTCGTTTCGTTTCGTTTCACATGTCTCGTGGTATTAGCCTACTAGTTCTCGGGTTGGCCCTTATAAAAGCCAGGCAGGTGTACAGACAACAATGAGGTAGCCATGGAGATATCTTAGTGGGTACTACTACTACCTGAAAATATAAGAAAAAAATATCGGTTCACGTTTGGGATAAAAATCAACAACATGAAGGCGTTTATCGAATCTGATAATACCATGTGGGAAAATTAGTTGGAAATATTTGCCAACAATGTGCGATTTTAAAGAAGTGAATTACCATAATTCTAAGCCTCAAACACGATGCGCACCTCATTGTTCGTTATTCTAGCAATATTAGCAGTAGCTGCTGCGTTTGACCTGATTTCTATCGACAAGACTAACAGCACTGGAGTATCTTACTGCGGTTCAAAATGCCGTTTGGTCAGCTGCGGACCTAGTTGGAACAAGCATAGTTCCGGAAAATGCTGCCCTGTAGTACCTGGATCAAAGAAATCTTGCTCAAAGTCATGCGCTACTGCAAAATCATGCACGTGCCCACAACACACAAGCTCTTATTCTTTCCCTCAAAAACACTGCTCTTTGGCAAGTGACCAACATTTACTCGAGAAAGAAGCTTTGCTTGGCTCTTACACAAGTGCTCTACAAGATTTGAAAGATTGGGCAAACAACAAAGGAATAGATCGTCCTTCATTTAAAGGACTCATGTTTGCTGCTTTCGCTGATGCCTATGACGCAGATTTTAGCAACTTGCAAGCTTTTCAGTTGCTTATGTCACAAACTGATCCTGCACCTCCTTCTAATAAGCTTCCAGGCTTTTTGTTTACCATATTTTCAAGCGTTATTGGAAACTTGCCTGGTGTCGGTAAGACCTTCTTTTTTTTTTTTTTTTTTTTTTTTTGTACAAATTGGCAAGCGTCACGTGATTAATTTTTTTTTTCAACAGGTCCATTAATATCATCTATTGTATCACTTGCACATGGAGGAATTTCAGCTGCAACAACTAATGATAAGAATAAGCATAACGCAGATGTCACATGGAAAGATTTCATTGTTGATAGAATCTTGGACGCCAATGAAGCAAAGCCTGGTTTGGAAACTGCTTTAAATAACTATTTGGTCGCGTACTACAACCACTATAAGATCCCTATTAGTGGCGTAAAGGGAACAAAATCTGCAGCTTACGGTCACTTGGCTTCACTTCTCAAAAAGTTCTATGATAGGCCGACATCAACCCAAGCGTTTGTGCATCTCGTAGGCAAGCAGAATTTTGTTCTTTCTTCTTTTTTTCTTTTTTTGAAGTACTAGTACACGTGGATCTGATATTTTCGTTTTATAGGGGATTACCTTAACTCAGTGAAAGCCGGTATTGTTGTATCTGCATGTGGTAGCAAGTTTGAATGGCGTATTTCTAAGATAAACTCCAATTCAGCGCTTACAAGCAAACTTATGCAAAAAATGGGAAACTGTATTAACCCTGCCACAAACTTCAAGGACAGACATGGAACTCCAGTGCGTATCGCTCTTTTTAGTTGTGAAGTACGTAACCAGTAAATCAATAACCAAAAAACAAAGTCAACAATTTGTACTAACCATTGTTTTTTTTATTTTAGCACGCAGTAACAAATGTTAAAAATTCGGCAATTGTTGGCCACCATTCCAGTGATTTCAAAGTATGCGGTGTTTCTGCCAAGGACATGGACTTCTAAATGATGACAGAATCTGGTACAATGTAACCAATAAAGTACCCTCCCATTACATAGTTTAAATTGTTTATTGCTGAAGCAATTCTGAAGCTCTTCATTTTGGAGCTGCTATATACTTGTTGTTTGTTAGGCCATCGACTCTTCACACGGTATCTAAAGAAGCAAGTTGTTCTAGTTTCAGCTAAGCCTTTCGCTTCCTGGATGTCAGTGTAAGTACCCAACATTTAAGTATACAATATTGCTGTTGAACTGAAATAGTTACCACTTTAAATCCTTAATTGTATACTGACAATGAGTCATTTTCGTTGTTGGCTGGTCGGTGTATTCAAACTACATGATAGTAGAATATCTTTACTTGTGTTAGATATCCACGGGTAATGTACAATAGCACCAACAAGTGCGTTAATACCTTCATGTTACTGAAGTGAAATTGTGGTAAATTCTATGAACTCCAGCAAGTGCTTTGACAGTCAGTAACTGATGTAACTAAGGTCAATAGTATGGACTACAAGTGCTTGGCACCGTATCATACTAAAGTGTACATGAGCAATAGTGAACTCCAGCAGTGCTTTGACACCATAATCTGTTATTGAAGTTTGAGCGAGGTCAATCATAAACTCCAGCAAGTGTTCTGCACAAGAGGGTTATTGAGGCCTCTATCTGATACTTTTGTATGAGCAAGGATAATTGTATGAACTCCAGCAAGTACTCTAATGCTTGCATCAATGTCTCGTCCTTTGAGGGTAATTTGTGTGTTTTCAGAATACCATCATGTGTTCCAGCTAATCTTGCCTGAGTTTGTTGTAATCCTTATGGCATGGTATCAATGATATCATGAACGATAAACGCAAGTAAATGACACTATTGACAACTTTAAATCGTGATTGGTTTGTTTGAAGCAAGTATGCGCTATTATCTACAGAGAACTATAGTAAACTCGTTGTTGTAGCTTTTCCAACGCTTTGCGTTCTACGAAACATTTCGGCTGTTTGGGAACGCAACGTTGATGGTGAAAGTTTTCAAGCTGTTATTAACATAGGATTTAAGTCACGTGATAAACAGTCATAAGCGAAATAGCCATTATTTCAGTATTGGATGTGATTCTTCTTGCGAAGCAATGTCCTCGTTATAGTCTCACTGTACTATTTTATTTAATGTTTATGGTGACTGTTTCTACAACTTTATGTGCAACTCTAGAGTCTGTTGTAGGTGTGTACGATGGTACCTTCCACTCTGTTGGTGATTTGGATAAAGAGAATACTTGTGGTAACTCATGTTGGTTCTTGTTCTTTGTCTGAACACTACAACTTAACAGTTTCCACTCTGTATGGCGCTTATACGTTCGTGTCCTCATCTGTAGCATGTTGTGTCTCACTTAGTTGCAAACAGGGTAATTTTGTAAGTGCTTCAAACCCTTACCATATACGTTTATTCCACCACTGAGGACACGTTTCAAAAAGCAAACATCACATATTTTTTTCGAGAGCAACAAGAACAAGTAGCGTGCTTGGTACATAGTGCGCAGACATCACCTGCGCAAGCCAGAATATTGTTGTTGACGTATTCTCAGTAGTGGTCATCCCGAGTTAAGCAAGGAACTTGCAACTAAAGTACTCCTTACCTTTGGATAGCTCGCACTCCTTGTAGTTCCAGTATAGAAATGCATAACAGTAATGTAGTCAAAAGAGATAGAAATGTGCTTACGAATAAAAACTGAAGGAGTTCAGGCGCCATGCCTTGCATAACTAAACAATTCGCGAGATGATAGAGATCAAAAAATGTCAAAAAAACAAACAAAAGCTTTTTTTTTTTTTTGGATATTTTTATTTAAACAAGGTCTTCCCTTTTTTTTTCGTTTCTTTCTTACAAGAGGAGAGCAATGAGAGCAATAAGAACAGCCAAAACAACAACTTGAGCGGAAGCTGGTGAAGTAGGAGTGGTTCCAGTTGTTGTTGGTGCTACTGGTGCAGTTGTTGTAGGAGGAACAGGAGCAGTTGGTTCAATTGGAGCTGCCTCAGTAGGTGTATTTGGATCGACAGGTGGTGGTGTTGGTACATCTGGGAAACATCCAACAGGTTGACCGCTTACGGTGAACCAATTAAATGTGCCATACTCATTAGCCTCAGTAGGATCAGCGGCTGTGACAACCATGGTCCAATCTTCATCTGCAATGATAAACTCAGCCATTATTATATCTTCACCGGCTTCAACGAATGACATATCAGTACAATCAGGTGGAAGTGTGCTAAAAAAAAAAAGAGGAGAGGTAAGTAAATTGAAACAGAAGAAAAGTTGAAAAACTTTTGAAAAAAAAAAAAAAACTGAGATAATTTTTGTTTTGCTGCGTACTCGAAGTTGCGGTCGCTGAATGCTGTAGGGGCAACAGCGTCTTTGAATAGGGTGAGGACGAGGTTGGTGATAGGTTCACAAAGCGAAGTTTGTAAAGTTCTTTGAGGTGTGAACAAGTAGTATCCAGTTGAGGTACTTTCAATTGGCTAAATAATTATTAGTAAGAGTTTTCTATTTTTTTTTCTTCACGTTAGTGTACTTACCACGGCATTCCATGCACCAGGATAACCATCGGCATTACAAGTAGGCGTTATTGTATGTTCAGTAGTATTAATTCTGGTATAATTCTGCAAGAAATTTGTTAGTATCAAGCACGCACATGTATAAAAACGTGATTTTTTTTTCCTGTGACAAAGGTTTTTCGTATTAGACGTACAGTGGTGCCCAAGCGTTGTGGGTCATTACAGCCAGGCTCTGTAGGAGCTAAAGTTGCAAAAGGAGCGAAAGGCCCAAATGTTACAGCCTCGTTAAAAACGATACCAGCGACGTCTAACATTCAAAAGTGAGCTTGGGGGTAATAGTAAAAAAATCATTTCAAACTTTTTTTTTTTTGTTTAGACTTTACGTACAGTCAGCGTACATCTGACCAAATACTACAGTATAAGTAACACCTGATTCGAAGGTCCACTCGGGAGTTCCTGTATTGGTTCTAGCTTCAACTAGAGTTCCACAGTCGCCAGAAGTAGTGCAATTACAAGGTGCCATGTAATCAGTAAAAATGGCGGCCTCGAAAGGTACTAAAATCACCCTATCGTCACTTACACGATTACCAATCGCCTTGCTAAAGAAACGAGCCTTAATAAACTATAACAAACAAAACAAAGCACATGGAGGTGAAGAAAAAAACCCCCAAAAAAAAAAAAAGAGAAAAAAAAGAGAAAGCGCGCTTTCTTACGTGTTGTTTGCTACTGCACCAGTAAATCCAAGCGTGTAGTTTCCTGACATAGAAGGAGTATATTCAAATGTAGTTGAGTACATTTCCATAGAGCAACTGTCATCGAAATATCTCTTGTAAGGGTTGGCTGAATCGATTTGAGCCAACACTTCGTATGGTTTTTGTGGCGTCAATTCAATAACAAAGACACCTTGGAAACCGACATTGTCAGCAGAAGCTGCTGGTGGGTCAATGCTTGTATCATGTGTTACAATGGCCAAGTGAGTTCCAGCTGGAATCCATACAGCGCCAAATGTGGTTACGGCTAAACAGAGTTTTTTAGTATTAGTTTCCGGGAAAATTTGTCTGGTTCTGACAATTTTCTACAGAAAGAACGAGAGGTACGTACTTGGGTTTTCGCCTTGTAGGCTACCGCGAAGGGCCCATGCGAGGTTATCGCAAGAATTGGCACAAGTAAACATTGAGTTAGCGTATAGACCAACGTTTATGTATTCACCAAGATGATAGGAAGTGTGTACTGGGAAATAGAGTTAGTTTGTGAATTCATTATTTAGAGTTTTTTTGATTTTTTTTTTTTTAGGGAAATCACGTGTACACGTTTTTGTTTGTTTGAGAAGCACTCCTCGGTTGCGAGGTTGTATGTTTCTTCCGTTATCACTTAAAATATTGAGATACGGGGAAAGTTTACCTCGCACCTGATTTCGCATATTTTCAACCACGTGATTTCCCAAAAAAACCCAAAAAAAAAGCTTTTGCGTGCGTAGCCTCTAAGCTAGCGGGACGTACCAGCAACGTAGTAAAAACCAGCCGTAGGAACGTCAACAGTGATGGAAACCCAGTTAGCTGTCTCATTACCACTACACAGTGGTTAACAAAAGCAGGGAAGGAGGTGGGAGCTTTTTTTTTTGGAGCGCAAAAACAAGATAAAGGAAAAAAAGGGAGAAGTACGTACACGTCGCAATAAGCGGTTTCTCCGGTACCACGAGCTGTGTATTGTGGAGGGGTATCGCATGTGCCTGCTGAGTCTCTAAAAAAGATAGGAGTTAAATTTTTCAGTGGTTTTTTATTTTTGTTTTCGGTCCTTCTATCTTACCCGCAAGAGACATCGGCCAACTGACCAGAAAAGCTAATGGTAGCAGAGTAGGCAACAGCTACGAACAGACAGATGTACAAGAGATGCATTATGAAGTGTTGTAATGTCAAACTGAACTAATTCGTCTTAAGTAAAGTTACGATGCACTGAACATGAATATTAAAAATATCACAAAATTCTTGTGAACTTTAACTTTCCGGTTTTGAGTGCAGTAACGCTTAACTATACACTAAAATAGCGTCAACACAACGCCAACATACTCCTGAAAGCATACACACACATTACAATGATTTTCTCAACGACAAACCTAAGAACAAGTTCTACAAGTCAATCGGAACGTACACGCCACCAAATCGGTTGCGGTTGAATTTCACTTAAATTTATGCGTTTGTGAAGTATGTGTAACGGTGGGAGAAATATGGAGAGCGGCCCAAGTTCTCAAGAACGCCGTCTTACCACTTACAGATATCACGTGACTCAAAACACGTCATTGTAAATAAAAAAAATGGGGTAGCCAACGAAAACCGCATTCCACAACGCTGATTGACACTAAAGCACGTGCATTGTAATGACAGTGGCATGTGGTAGCGAAACGTCGTTTTGTTCGGGTGCTTGGTCGGGTTTTTTACTAAACTTTTGCCCGTTCATCTCCCTGTTATTTAGATCGCTTACGAAGTGACACTCAGATCTTCTAGGCGAACTAAAGTATGCTTGTAAGGTATTAACAAGCACGTTGTGAGATAGTTACTTTTATTCTATTTCAAGAAAACATAAAACTGCACGCAACGGTAACGCTAGTGCTGGGACACAAAAGGGGCAACGACGGACTTGGAAAAAAATAGAAAAAATAACACTAGCGTTTCATTAATGACAATATTGGTGTCGCTATTGTAACCCTCAAGCATAGCAGAACGCAGTTAAACGAGCTGGAGCTGATATAAAAAAAATGATCACATGTCAATGGAGATTTGTGTTTGTTTACGGATATACCAGATTTGTGGATCATTTTGTCGACATTGGCGTACACCTTCATGTCGAAAGGTAGCAGTGCTATTGGTATGCTTGTTAGGGAAAAGTCTTGGAAAGTGATCTTTGGTCATTAGAAGTAGGCCGTAATACAACTACGAGTAGAATGTGTGAGGATAGGTAATAACGCTTATACAGCCGTTTTGTGAGTGTACGTTAGGCTAACGGCTTTTTTTAGTTTATTTGTGATTACAGGAGCATCCCGAGGGTTTGGTAAGCAGGCAGCGCTTGCTTGTGCCACTACAATCAAAAATGTACGGAGAATTGTGCGCTGTACTGTGTATCTAACTCTGTATGTGTTGTTAGGCTTATTACATACTCGTGGCGCGAAATGAAAAAAACCTCAACGCCACAAAAGCGGAAATGCTCAAAATCAACGCAAACGCTCATATTCGTGTATACGTGTGCGATTTCGCACTAGTGGATACCATGGATGCTTCTATTGCTTCACTCTGTGAAGAAGCGACCAAAGTACGTTTAAACTGATCAATTGCTTGTTTTCACGCCTGGAACCGACTTTGTGGCTGTTTTAAATGACATAGAAGCTAAAACGTCTTAGTTCGATGCCACATTCAAGAAGGCGGTTTTAATAAACAATCATGGTACTATAGGTACTATTGATTGGTTTGAGAACTTGGGAGGTTCTGCAAGTGTAATGGAAACGTATATGGCAATCAACTATACTTCATTCTTTCAACTCACTAACAAGTTTTCTTCCTTCTTCAAAACAAGGTTCGTAAACACCTCCTTATATGGCGCAATGTCATGGAGCGCTTACAATGATTATTTTGAAAAAAAATAGCTACACGTTATTTTCATTTGACACGTGTGTCATGTGCTGTGGAGCGGTTTTTTTTGGTTTTTTTGAGAATGTTGTTTATTTGTTTTTAACTTTTTCTACCTTTAGAGCTGAGACTGTTGTTTTGGTGAATATTTCGTCTCTTTGTGCTGTTCAAGCTACCGAAAATTACGCGCATTATTGCCCTGCTAAAGCAGCTCGTGATATGTTATATGAAGTACTTGGTAAGGAAGCTGATACTCAAAAGGTAAGCCTTTGAATTCTATTTTATTTGGAAGGTGTTAATCGTGATTAAATTTCTTCGTTCGTAGACGGCTATTCGTACTCTAAATTATGCACCTGGTCCAATGAACACTGATATGGGTAAACGAGTAAGACTAGAGACAAAAGCTGGATCACTTAAAGCACAATTTGAGAAAATTGAAGCGGAGGTACCTACATACATTTTTTAATTCCAAATTTTGTTTTTTACTTGCTGCGCTTGTTTATTTGCTTTGATAATGTATCGTTTATAAATTTGTTTAGAATCAATATGTGGATCCTTATGAATCATCTATCAAAATGCTAGGGTTACTTACAAATGACAAATTCAAAAATGGCCAACACATCGACTACTACGATATTTAATAAAATCACGTGTGGAAAATTTTCTCTATTTTGCAATATCTCCTATTTTTACTCATCTACAATGCGCCTATGCATCTTTTCAAGTACAAACATTTTTCTTCTTACTTTGTATTACAAAGTCGGACAAATATCGAAAACACGTGATTCTGTGTTTAGCTTATTTTCTCATTTTATATTTTTCTTTATTGATTTTACAAAGTTTCTGTTATTTCGCATGATATCTCAAATAACGTTTTGGCTTCGTCCCATTTACAATAGTCTTCTGAAGAACCACCATTAAGTACATATGTTGTGTCACCTCCTATAGCAATCAAGGTATCTCTACCTGCTCCTCCAGCGATTAAAGTAGCAGAAACATCATCTTCGCTTTTTGCGTTGCTGTGGAAGAATGTCAGTAACTGCTACTACAAAGAAGAGACTACAATACAGTATTTCAAATCAACAGAAAACAACCTCTTGTAAAAGCAAAAGCGATAAAGCAAGATAAACATCCAAGAAACATTCATTGAATTTTAAAAATAGTCCACTAACCTGACGGACAAGCAATCGTCCCCTGAACCGCCCAAAATCGAAACTGAGGATGTATCAATTATATCAAAGCAATCATCATTACTTTCTCCGCTTAGTCTAGCAGTATGTGCGCCAGAGACACTAACACAGTCCTTTCCGCTACCTCCAAGTACTAGAATCATGTTCAGTTTTTTCTTCGTTTGTGATTAACAAACGTACACGTGGTATGTGAACCACCTGATATAAATGCGAAATCATCACCACTACCAAGCGAAATATGATCAGAAGAAGAGTCATAACCCAAAAGACAATCATCATCTGAACCTACAAAGCGAAACAAAGTCAGAGAACAAAAAAAAAAGGATATAAACTTCTTTTCTTCTTCTGTTTTTTTTCCAAAACTTATCGTACCCAAGTCAATAGAACCTATATGGGCACCTCTCTCAATTACTATACAATCATTTCCACCAAGAGTTTCTATACTACCTATTTCACTATTTCTGTTAACCAATATACAATCATCGCCTGCGGTTCCTATGATCGAAATATGTTCAAAAGCGCTATTTATTGCAATTCTTGAACAAGACCCAACGTTTGCAATTCCTATATTCACCGGTTACTCTTACCAAGATAAGGCCTTCTATTTATAATAACTACGTACCGTCCTCGTCGCCACGTATTACGAAAGGGCAGTTTTGTGTAAAGTCACATCTTTTGCATGTATCACATTCTTCATGGTGTTGGCAATCAACGCAAACGCTGCTTGCTGTCGAGCAGTTAATATGTGGCTCTCCTACTTTAGTAAATCAATGGTCAGCATAGAGTAAATATAATCATTCTAGTACGTGTTGGTGTAGGGGCAAGTGTTGGTGAACGTGTAGGGGCACTAGTTGGTGCTTTGGTTGGTGGTACTGTTGTGGGTGGTAACGAGGTTGGAGGTAGCGTTGTTGGAGGTAACGTTGTTGGAGGAACGTTGTTGGAGGAATGGTTGGTGCTGTGGTTGTGGGTGGTAAAGTAGGTAACTCATCTGTGAGGACACCAAAATTCAAGGGTGAAATGACTTGATCTATATTATTGTAATTAGTAGTTTTGGAGGCACTGGCTTGGTAGTACTTAGGGTCATTGGTGCTGCAGCATAACCTCCAGGAGGGTTTACAACACTTTCGAAATTAAAGTCATCTATTAAAAACAATCCTCCACTACCACGTGGGTTCCTTGCCTGGTATGAAAAGCTGTGCAGAAAACCATAAATATAAGAAAATGGAACAACTAATGTTGTATCACTTACTAGATGCTTGTAATAGAATCTGTTATTGCCATATTCGTAGAAACTCTTAGAGAGTCAAAGTATAGAGATACAGTATTGTTCTAAATAAGAATGATTAGTCACAGAGCTGACAAAAACAAAGATAAAGGTTGAGTTCATTTTTTTTTGTTCAAAGTTCGTTTTGATTTTCTTGTTTGATTTTTGTTTGTACTTTAGAAATGGTACGCTCAACTCCTACGAAGGAATATTCATTCAAACTTTCTATGGGGATTGATGTCGTTCTTGTATCCACATTCAAACCGAAAAGAGTAACATCAAAAGTATCTTTTTGTGAATCGAAATCAAGGAAAACAGTGCAACATCCTTCAAGTCTAAACTCAAAACTAGCTGTTCCCTGAGTTGCTGGAACTGTTCAAGAAAAAAATGAGTATGAAACAAGCAGCCAAAAAAAGCCATTGTGGCGTACGCATTCCGTCTAGTTTTAACCAGAACGAAGTTATCACCCGATCAGAATCTCCTATTTTTGGATCAACATTCTCTTCAAGGAAAATACTTCCAGAACTGCGTCCAAATATCAAAAGGTGATTACTTCCCTGTACTATCATTAAGGGTTTTATATTACAGAGATAACTTACTGATAAGGGGTCATGGGAGACTACATAAAACTCTCCAGGGTTTCCGTTTAAGTCATTTTGACGACCGATAGCATACTCTTCGAAACTTGTTGTAATTGAATTTTTTTCTTCAAGTTTACTTTCTTGAAATGAAGTTGTGTCAACCACATCATCTTCTGATAAAATAGCGCTGAAAAAAACCCAAGTTAACTTCAACTTCAAAAGGAAATAACTGTTTGTTTCCGAAGGTCGTACGTACACTGGTGGCATTGTAAGGGTGCACTCGAAAACATGGTGATTGTGGTCATGTGCATCACTGTCTTTTTTGCTATTTGTTGGAGGAAAGTATTCATCAGCCTTTGAAACATCCACATCGTAGCTGTTGAGGTTTATCACGTTAGCATTAAAAACAAAAAATAAATTTTTGTGACGCTGTCGTACCCAAGGTCAATTAATGACTGTATTGTCATTGCAGATATAGGATTGGGTACTCCTCCGTTTAGAAAACCAGTCATCAATTCATTTCCAAAAATAGACTCTCTCCAATGTCTTCAAGAAAAAAAGTTAAACATTGTGTTGTGACACTAATAAAAACTCACACATCTCTTGTTCCTTCTCGACCTATGTTTTCTACAGGTATACCATCATCATCCACATCAAGTAGACTCCTATAACTAGCAAGACCTTCTACACCAGTATAAATAGGATTGTCAGTTCCAGCACCATCAACAAGACCAAGAGAACTCCAGTTTGGACCAATCCCTCTATTCATTGTCAACTTCTGAAGTTTGAATTTACATGTAAATGCGTACAGTACATGTCCCATCTCATGAACGATAACTTCATCAAACATACCTTCTTCTATTAACCTTCTCACATCGTCGACATCAAATTGAATAATACCACGAATTGGTAGTCTTGTACTTCTTCTCACCAATGTAGGTCCTGCTGAACCCAAAATTCCAAAAGGTCCGTCTTTGTACAAAGGATATCAATACCCGCACTTATTATTGCACTATCATACCTATTTCTGGGAAGGATACTTGAATCACCAAGTCATCGTCTTAGAGTTGAATGTAAGTTTTCAATGAAAGATAAGAAAACTAAATTTTTTTTTTCTTGTTTGTTTTAGAGATGTTATGACAAAACGTGACTAACGTTTTTCACCGCCAACTGCAAAAAACGTAAATCATAAAAACGGAAAATTGAAAGCTGCTGCTAGGTCCTCTCATAGGAACACATTTCTCTGGTAGTGTTACAAGAAACGTTTCTAACGCATGTCGTAACATCTCTTTTCTTTCTGTTTGTTTTATTTCGGACGTACGCAATACACGTTGTCGTTGACTATTGAAAGCCGTAGCATCAGGAATATCACTTGTGATTATAGATTCCCAAATCCTTGCAGCTTCTGTAGTGATGTCAATCTAAGGAATATTAAAAATGGGAAAAGCAGTCTGAAACAAGTTGTACCAGATCTTGTTCTGTTCCTTGTGCAAATTCAAAATCTATGTTAAATTCGGTGGCTCTGTTTGATCCTGTAGGGGCAATTGTGGTCGTTGGAGGTGTAGTTGAAGGTGTAGATGTGGGAGGTGCAGTGGTTGGAGATCTTGTTGTTGGCGACCTCGTAGTTGGAGCTCTGGTGGATGGAGCTGTGGTTGGAGGTCTTGTAGTTGGAGACCTAGTCGTAGGTGCTTTGGTAGTTGGAGATCTTGTAGTTGGAGCCACTGTTGGAGCGTTTGTTGTAGGAGACGCCGTTGTAGGTGCTTTGGTAGTTGGAGCTCTAGTGGATGGAGCTGTAGTAGGAGGTCTTGTAGTAGGAGCCCTAGTCGTGGGTGGCTTCGTAGTTGGAGCTACTGTTGGAGCATTCGTTGTAGGAGACGTCGTTGTAGGTGCTCTGGTAGTTGGTGTTGGAGTTGTAGATGGTGCCCTTGTTGTAGGTGGCCTTGCAGTTGGAGGATTAGTTGTGGGAACTGTTGTTGGTGGGGCTGTAGTGGTTGGAAAGTCAGTAGTGGGTGGTACAGTACTGGGTGGTATCGTTGTAGGCTCCTTCGACGGTGGTAGTGTTGTTGGATGCAAAGTTGTTGGAGCACGAGTTGTAGGTGCAATAACGGGAGGTTCTGTTGTTGTCGGTACGTGTAGGCCCGGGGGGAACGTAATGACATCATCATCGCCTGCATCCTACAAGTACGGGAAATTAGGGTGTGAAATCGGACAAAAATAAAACGTTATCACACGTACGAAGAAAACATTATAAGTTCTTCCTGGATTCAAGTCGTAAAAGGAGTATATCCCACGTGCGTCTGAAAAAACGCAAAGATAAGATCGATATGCGTTAAAACAAGTTACGCACCTGTTAATGTGTATAGTTCTCCTTCCGATAGCGTACAGTCGCTGTTATCGTCTATAAAGACTATTCTATTTTGTAGAGGGTTTTCTTAAAGTTTGTGTAAGTAAGTCACTTTATCGGGGTTTTTTTGGTGTTTACCGTTTATATCACGCTCTGAATTTGCGTTTTTATCATTCCATACATGTCCTACAAGGCTAGCAGATAATATAGCTTGTATGTATAGTAATAGTATAAAGAGATGCTGCATTTAATTTGTTGTAAGGGTATTTTAAGTTACAAACAATAAATAGCAAATTTCATAAGTTTTTTGGTGGTAACTTTCCACTTGCAGAACTTCCTCTCAGGTACATGTAAGGTCAAAAGTTTAAAGGATTGATACGCTTACATATACACCTTTGTAGTCACGTGATCTTTTTAGTAACGGTAGTATTCTTTCTGCCGGATGCAGATTTTCCGGCTTTTCACAAACATGCAAAACCACCCGTAGTTTACTATGTAAATAGAAAAAAAAAGAGCATCCTTTTGCGGTTTTTAGGCTAAGACAAAGTCGAAGACTTTTGCACCGGTGAAAATAAAGTCCAACACAGACAAGAGATATCTCAATAATCTCAAGCACAGTTTTCTGAACGTGGAACTCTTGTTGTTTTGAAGTAGTTTAGGAGGTACACGTACGTGACATGTCACCTCCAAAGCAGGTACTTCCACTACAGAATCATAGAAATAAAATGTGTTTAAAGAGTTAACACTGACTGTATTCTGATAATAATTAACTGAATCATAAGATGTTCATTGCGGCTTGCAATATAGTGTCATTCGAATGTACAATTACAAAAAAGTGAAAAATGCAATGGTAGTTCTTGCAGATATTTAAGACTGAATCATCACGTGTGAAAGGACAACCAAAAGACGTAATAGGAGGCTTGTAAGATCAGAAACAACAAACCACTAGCGCAGGTGTGAATCAAAGTACTGCATATAAGATCGTTGTACAAACTATCGTCTATAGACATGATGGAAGACATCATTGCCTGCAAGAGAAAAGCTGATGCAGGTTTTACAACATCACGTGACTGTACATCCAAACTACTGCCACAACCTTTCCCAACTGAAGGTGAATGATTCACCTTTTATTACAAAAGAAACCTCGCAGGTAGCAAAGATGGTTAAAGATACACAACATCTCGATGAATCTGGTAAACAAAACATTAACCAATCCATCTTCTCATACTTGTTTGTTCTGTTAAGTACTGCAGCCTGAACGTATGCATATCATCAACATATCTGTGTATACTTGTATGGTAACAGCTGTAAGAACACGTGCTTGTTACAAGCGGGAATGGGCTAGGAAACAGTCACTCGGCGTCTACTTGATCTCCTTTATGTGGCTTGATTATGTAGCCTTAGCTCCCCTGTCATCCAAAAGGGCAATCACGACCTATTGAGTGGCAATAAATGATACTCTTTCCTGCAAAGCCTTAACGCCTTTATTGTTATCTTGGAACATCTAGTCAACGGTATCTGCTGTACACCAGCAAGATGAATGAAGTATAGTTGTTTACATCTACACAAAGTGCTCTATAAAGATGCACCATTAGGATAGATTGCGTACTCTGCAGGGTAACGTGCTAACAAAATCATCTCACTAATTAGGTAACAATGGCACTATTTCGGTCAACCACATACGTATTTCCTCGAATATATTATCACGAACTTTAACGAAATACACAAGTGTATTGAGATTTACGTACTAATAAGTCAAGGTACACAAATTGTATTTTGTGAAAAACTACAACACGAAAGAGCGAAAGAAGAGTTTGGTTTCGCTAAAAATAAAAAAATTGGCGAAAAAAGAAAGTCGGAAAGTCAACCTTAATAAACATATTATCTCGTTTCAACTTGTTCGTTCAACTATATACAGTGTAACTAACTATTATACAACATTCTTATTGGATTATTCTACAAAAAGAGACGATTATTGGATATCATACCGGTATTGTTGTTTATTAGCACTTCCTTTGCGTTTGCAAGTGGTTTAAGCTATTATTACTTCCATACTAATTTTTCCGTTTTAGATCGAAAATAACTCGAAATCGGTTTAATCTACCGTCCTGCGTTTAAATATGGCCAACACTGATAGTACAGACAACGGTAAGTGAAGATCCTCGGTTTCCAAGCTTGTTTTTTTTTAAGCTCCGCCGCGAAATTCTTTTTTTTTTGTTGTCACGTGGACGCTATGACATATTTTTGACGTCATGAATTATATGTTAAAACAATGCACATGGTATAGAACGTGGTGTATTTAACAACTTGCGAAGATACAAAGCCCAAAAAAGATTTTTCTTTACTTTGTTGTGCTAATTGTACTCACAAAGGTTTGCATGTTATAGAAGAGTATGGACTAGGAGGTAAGCTCAGATATAAGGGGGAGGTTTTGAATGGTAAGCATCACGGTTTTGGTGAGCTGTATTATATAAAAGGTACTATCGAATCCAAACGTCAAGGTGATAGCGAGCTTCACGATGCAATGGTACATTATTCGGTAGAAGATAGTAATGGTATACACTACAAAGGTCACTTTAAGGACAATATGTATCACGGTGAAGGTGAGCTTTATTACTCAAATGGTACTCTCCAATACAAAGGTCATTTTAAGGACAATAAGTATCACGGCGATGGTGAGCTTTATTATTCAGATGGTACTCTCGATTACAAAGGTCAATTTGAGAGAGGTGAGAAACATGGTGAAGGCGTAGACTATCTTTATGGAAAAAAAGGTAAATATGTTGGTCATTTTGAATACGATAGAAGGCATGGGTATGGTGAGTTGTATTACCCAGATGGTACTCTACGATATAAAGGTCAATTTAAGGATTATGTATATAGTGGTATTGGAGAGAGCTATTGGGAAGATGGTACTCTTCAATACAAAGGTCAATTTGAACACAACAAGTACAAGGGTAATGGAGTGTATTATTATCAAAATGGTACCAAGTACATTGGTCTATTTGACAACGACAAGTGTCATGGTATTGGTGAGAAGTATTGGGCAGATGGTCGTAAATATGTCGGTCGTTTTGTTAACAATGAGAAGGCACCAAGCGTTAGTAAAAAGAAGAAAAGTATCGCCGGAAAACCAGACCAGGTTTTCTTTTCTAACAATATTGATAAAACGTTCGTTTTCCCTAACAATGGTAAGAGCAAAGATATAACACCAGTTACTGTCTGTTCTGAAGACATCAAAAATGAGAATTCTCTGAGAGATCTAAAGAAGTTATTCCCAAATCCAGACAATACTATCCTTGATATCAACGTTCCAACTGAAAAAGGTACTAAAAGACCAGATGGAAAAAGAAGAATGGTTTATGAATTTTATTCCAAAAAAAATTACAGAATATTGAACATGATTATTAAGAAACACCAAGAAACCTCGGTATCAGGTCATTCTGGTGATATTGTATTTATCTACAACCTTTGTAAAAAAGATTCTGAGATATCACTTCATGAAGGTACAGTGAATCTTACGCCACTACTACTATACTAATTAATTCTTTATTAGTAACAACTATGGCACGTGGTCTTTCTGGAGTACGTGTGATACCACTAAAAAAGGACGAAATATCAGAAAAAATGATACAACAGTTTAAAGACATTTATTGGTATGGCGTCAGTAAAGAGGCTAGTTTAAAGAGACATCACATTGTTGATGGAGTGAGTCATAAGAATTATGATTTTGTTGAGCAATTAGAAGCCAAAATAATGGTTGTGGGACATGAAGGATCAGGTATGTTACCAAAAGTTGGATTGACTGATACGCTAAAATATTTACTAGGCAAGACAACTCTAGTGAGGACATTGGCGAAGGAAACAAATAGAACAGCGGATTCAACAATTGGTTTTGATACCTCACATCTCTTGTATGTTCTACACTTGTAGCACCAAGGTCTAATGTGCTTAGGTTCCATGGCGTATCATTCACAGTGTTAGACTTTGCTGGACAGACAGAATATAAAGGGTTACATAAGTACTTTTTAGCAAAGCAACTCACCATCTACATCATCGTTGTAAGTTCATTTAGTGCACCAATATCACGCTTGTTTTCTCATTCATCACTCTAGATTGACTTGTCAACATCAATAAAAGAGCAACAGGAACATCTCAAATATTGGTGTCGGGCTCTAAATGAGATACTCCACGATCAAGACCCTGAGTTATACTCGGTGATTGTATTCGGATCCAAATTGGATATCTTTTTAGGAGATATCAAGGCCAATAAACAAGCTTTGATTCCTATTGGACAATCACTTGTACAGTACTTGTGCTTAGATGGTACCACCTCGTAACGTTTTTTATAATAACTTAGCCTTATTGTTTAGGAACAAGCGCTCTCGGTAAATTATTAGAGCGTCAAGCCAAGTACTTGAAGTCCCAATATCCAAAAGTGCCTTCAATGTACATAGATATCAAGAATGTACTTGAGAATACAATCACAAACAACGATCTAAAGGGTAACATCATGTCAATGTAAGGTGTCTCAAGAAACTTGTATTTACTTACATCCTGGTAAGGCGTAAAGTGCTGTTGGTGATAAATAAGACGGACACTAGAATGTCTCCAATAGAGTTGGTTGCTGCATTGAATTACCTTCATTCCATTGGTAGCATTATGTTTGATGAGGTATGTGCTTCTCACATGACTAGTATGCTCTCTTAAACAACTGACTTGTCTGTTTAGTCGTCTTACATGCTATGTTTGCACCCTCCTATTCTATCCCGTGTCATGAGCGCTTTTTTAGCACCCAGACAACACCTTGATAGGTTGATCAAAAACAACAATCATAGTCACCGTGCTGTATTCACTGACTCAGAAGCTACATCTCGAATCTCAAAGCTATTTCCAAACTGCACTGAACGTGAAGTGAAGCAGGTGATGAACTTCTTGGTACAAATGTCGTTCTGTGTTCACTTGACCAGAGAAGAAAAGGTAACAGATATTGTATGTACTCTACAACTCATTTGTCAATGTATTTATTCAGGTTGTTTATGGCGCTGATGGATACATTATTATATCGCTATTACCTAAAGCTGATATGCTTTACTTTCCTCCTTTGACCCAAAAGGAGCAACGTATTACGTTAGTTCAGACAACGAACAACCAATATGAGTTCCCACAAGTATTCTCTTTGTCCAAATCACCAACAAAGTGGAAGATATTATCATACACACCTACGATAGACACTAAAGTTGCACATAAAGTGGTAGAAACATTCACCATAAACAAGGAAAGCAATAAAATAGTACGCTGAGACCATAAAAAATCAAGACTAACAATATCACGTGTTAGTCACTACCTGAGCAATATGAGGTCATTCCACATGTTTCAAAGTTCTTGGCATACACGTTTAAATCACAAGATCTATCCGTAGACATATTCAATGACTTGCAGAGAAGATTGAGAAGTACGTCAATAAATGGTTTTCTGTACAATACTAAAGCTAAACTTAGAGTTCCAAAACAAAGAGTTTCGTTTGTTTTCAAACTTGATTGTACTCTCTGATTTCTATGGTAATATCATCACATTATACTATATCGATCATAGCATCAACATTGTCATTAGAGGCATAGCACCGCGTTTATGGATGGTAATAACATGAACTAGAAGTTTAAAAAATGACATCTTTAGGAATCTCTTGATACTTACTTAAAACCCTTGGACATCACTCCAGTTCCACTTTGTCCAGTCAGTATACAGTTAGGAGAGTTTGTTGAGGTTACAAACAATTCATATGAGTGCAGGAAGACAAGTGAGTGTATTAGGCATACTTTTATACACGTGTAGTTGGTCATACATTATACAACTGTAGATGACATATTTACAAGTTACCAAACTGACTATTTCTTAGAACAATTTGTCACTGAAAGTCATTTACAAGAAGGATTTCCTGTACTCAAACATGGACGACACAATCTGTGGGGTAGCTTGCACGGAGAAAAATTCCTGAAAATAGGTGACTGGGAAACACCTAAAGAGTATCCTGGGTTGCGAATCACGTTTCTCACAAAAGATGAAAAAAGCAAGGTACAAACCACGTGTGAATAGCTTGACCTTTCTTACTAAAGCGTTGATATAAGGAACGTTATGATGAGTATCTTAGGGCTAGCAACATGTTTTATAAGTTCATGGGAACTGACAGTGCTTCATTTTATGAGTTGGAGAAGATTGCGTTCTTGAACAATCCAACACTTGAAGACAAATTCGAGGAGCAATACAATACTTTTGTCAAGAAAGTACTTCAATCTAAAAAATCAGGCAAGTTGTACAACCTAAGCTGTTTTGGTTAATTACTACACAAGTGAAAGATAATGCTGTTGTGGATGGCGATACACGTAAATCACAAGAACGGACTTTGAATCATTTGAAGAGCTATGTGATGCGTGTTTCAGGTAATGAGCAAATCAACCTTATACCCGGATTACACGGTACATCAGAGGTAACACATTTATCATTAGCAAGAAATATAGTAACCTTAGATTTAGGATACTAGTTTTAAGATCGCTTTGGGAAACTTTAGAGAGCCTCAGGAAAATACAAACAAGAAAGATCCAGGATACTTTGGTATGGCTTAGTGACAAGGTAGTAGTTTTATACTAATTAACTAACATTACAAAGGAGATGGTATTTACTTTACTCAATACCCTGATTGTGGTAAGTTGACGACATAGCCTTATGTTGAGCAGTCTTGTATTAACAAGGACTGTAGGAAGAAAGTATGCCGAATGGGATAAAAAGGAGAATCCGTGCATGTTGATATCATGGATAATGATGGGAAACCCTTATCCAGCAACAGAGAAACCCATACCAGGTGATCCTAAAAGTCTTCTTGGGAAAGAATGCAAGGTACAACTCTTTTTTTTTCTTCACGTGATTTCTGAACGTTTTGTTTTCAGAAAGGTTATGATTCTCACTATGTACTCACTAAATCGACAACTGGATTCCCATGTGCCCATGATGATAAAGTAGATCAAAACGAGATTGTTGTATTTTCAAAAAACCAAGTACAAAGCGTCTTACCCTCTAGTTTTGCTACTTGTTCTTATTTCACGATTTAGATTCTTCCACGATACCTTGTGTACTACAAAGCAATAGATAGTACCAATATCAAGTCATATGAACTCAAGTACAGGGATGCTAAATGTCTTGTTTTGTGGGTTGACACTAATCTATCAATTGAAAACAAGAAGATAATGGAAATGCTTAAAAAAAGGCCAAAGAAGACAGAGGTACGCTAACAAAATAATCGATTTTTCTAATGAACTACTAAAGGTATTGGTAATGAAGTCATCATTTGAGGTATTGGCATGGATTGATAAGTTCAAAGGATTCTGTAACAACAGGTTATGTATTATCACAAATAGATATCGAAAAGGTGATGGAGATGAGCAAGCAGCAGAGAAGTTGATCAAGAGCATAAGGAAAATTAAAACATGTGCCAAAACTCCTATTCTTGTTTTTTGTGGTATGTCAACTACCCTTTATTAATCACGTGATTTTTTGTTAACACATAGTTTGTTAGGAGACACATCAAAGGCAAAATATCTCAAGAAGAAATACAAGAAGGTTTCCATCACAAACAAAATTCAGGATGTATTGGAGATTTAAATGGAATGCCTTGCGCCGTAAGGGCCCTTTAAGAGTTACAAAAAAGGTTTGATGTAAGTTGCCCGGATAATAAATATACAGTTACCGTCAGCTCTTTAAAGCCTACGCCATTAACATGGAATTCGTGGGCAATCATATAGCTCTATGTCTTTAACGCCGGCGAGTGCCTCAATGCACTTGTCACTCACTTTAAGTTGTGCATAATGTTGTAGAACAGCGAGCACGTCTGAGCAACTGAATATCGAGTTTTATTTAGTATACTCAAAAACAGTAACAATGACCTCTGTTGGGTATCGTTTCAATAAAACTAGAAGCTCCAACATCGCATTCTATACTAGCCATCACAGTTAACGATAATAGGAGATTTTGATAAGTAGCTGCGCTCAAGACAGTCTGTCAAGCACAACGAATTATCGTGAAACAATGTTAAGGTAAAACCGAACAGTAGAACACAAAAACAAATCAATAACACCATCCTTCAAAGCGGAGGTTAGTTCTAATGACTTTTAATGACACGTGTATTTATAGTACTACAGAACTTCACTTTGGGAAGAAATTGTTCAGATCCAATGGCGGAGTACTTAAAGCAAGATAGCTTCATCCACCTGATCTTACCATTTACTAGGTTTAACCTTTCATGTGATCTTCCTCATAACTGGTGTTCGTTGTCCCCATGTCGATACAGGTGCTGTTTTCGGTACCTCACCGATAAGTTCTTTCCAATGAGCAAGGTTCTGTAAGGAGTACTCCATTTGTCCTCGAATAAAAGTTCTCAGAGCATCTTTTACCTCTTTTGACTTGTTTTGAAAAAAGCTTCTCAACTCCTTCTTTACTGGTCCATCTGTTTTTTCGAAGTTTCTCTTTGCTTTGTATGTCTCATATTCAAGATGAAAAAATGAGTTTGCAAAGTTAATGACATCTTCTTTTCGTTTATGATTGTTAAGTTCTTTTCTTCTATTTTCGCTTGTTTGTTCAGCTCCTTCGCATAGTAGTAGTGATCTATCTCTTACAGCAATGATTTTATGACAAGCTTCTATCATACGGTCATAATCAGATAGTGAATGTGCCAATGTTGGTATAGAGAATTCAGCAGTCGAACCTGAGGGTAAAGATCAACAACAAAAAGGTAAAAATCACAAGTTTCAGTTTTTTTGTTTTCGTTGCGCACGTGTGAGTTTAGTGTAGTGATCGATAATAACACAAAGCTTAACAAGTTGCTGTTGTAACCCCGTATCAAAGTTATGTTCAGTATAAGCAAGATCTTGAGTTGCCTTTTAAAGCTGTTAACAAAAACCAGAAGGGGTTGGAGCCTTTGCGTTCTATTACCTCAACAAGCGGCTCTATTGATTTTCTAAACGTTTGAAGAGCGTGAGCTACTTCGTATGTGGCGTAGAACATATTTGAAATAGGATCAGGGAGCCTATATAAATAGTCCTTTGCGATATCGTACCAAGGGTCTATTTCCTAATAATAGTAAGTACTTTTTTTTTGAAAATCCGCTTCTTCGTACTGTTGGCTTTGAAGTGTTCAATTCAGCACTTATTTTTGGTAACATAGGTCTTGTTAGATGGTAAGTAAACTCTTTTACACTTGTCTATATAATGATAGTTAGTTAAAGAAAAAGCAAGAGATCTTTGAATTTCAATAAAAAAAAAACGTGCAGGTTGTAGAAAAGCGTGTAGTTCCAATGCATCTTTGAACATATGGTGGCTAACAAGTCTTCTCAAAAACTTTTCTAGTTCCCTCCTACGATACTCCATGAATTGTTCTCCAAATCTTACAATCAACATCTTCTGAGGTGGCGTTGGTACAAGGAAAATCTTGAACCTTAAAAAAAGACAGTTAATCGCAAAAAAGAAAAAACCAGTTGAAACAAACCTGTTCGCCAATTCATTGTACAGCCACCAGAACTGTCTAAATAGACATTAACTACAATCTTAGGTATCGAAGGAGTATACCTGTATCTTCTTACACAAATGACTGGATCTGTCTTGTCTTCAAAGAAGACTTGAATATGATACACCTTTTGTCAAAAAATTAAACTTTTTTTTTTTTCACGTTGTAAACCCAACATACCAAGTAAGTTGCACTAATTGTTCCATCACCTATTTGTTCAGCATGTGTAATATACACTTCAGATATCCTCTTAACAATAATCTTTTTCCTCTTAACCTTAGGTCTTGCAGAAGGTTGAACTTTTTGAGCCTCAGCTAGTGTCACATCCTTCGCTTTTACAGCAACTGCTGGAACCTTACAGAATTATTAATCAAACTCAAAAATGTTAAACAAGATCACGTGTTATGAATAAAAAAGAATCAAAAAAAAAGAAAGAGCGATATCTTACTGCTGGCTCTATTGGTTCTCCTTCTTCAATATAAACAACACGTCGCTTCTTTTTATTCCTTCTACTGCGCTGTGGTACTCCAATGACAGAACTGAAATCTGAAGGTATTTTTAGTTTCTTATTGAACAATACAACCTAAGGTTGGGTTCTTTTAGAATTAATTAATTCCGTACCCATTGAATCCTCGTCATCTTCGCTTTCTTCTGCATTTGCATCATCAATAGTACCTATACTGTTCATTCTAAACAGTGGTGCACGATCACCATCGTTCTCAGGATCATCAATGTAGTATGAAGCGACATTATTGTTCTCATCGCTTTACAACAAATTTAGCTTTCAGACAAAAATAATATTTTGTTAAATATCAGTTTAACGCACTCTGTACTTTGTTCTGTTGTATCCTTTCCCATAAACGCATCCGATTTTAAATCGGACTCAGCTTCTTTTAGAGCTTTGTCTTTATCTTCTTCCGTAGGTTCTGCGCTCTTTACAGAATCATTTGCTTCCTCTAAATAACAAGAAACTTAGAAAAAAAAAATACAATCACGTGTTTTCGCTTTGTAAATAAACAAAAAAACCTCACGCACCTGTTTCGATGTCAACATCTTTTTTTGGTTCTTCCTCAACGATATCGGGTGTAATTGTGTCTACAACTAAATTATCACTGCTCTCTTTTGCCTTTGCTGCATCCAATCTATCTAGATTCTCACCGTCTTGTAAAGAGTCCGAAATGTCTTGCTTCTCATCATTCTTTTCTTCCTTTTTTTTCCTTTCAGGAACATACTCCCAATCATCCTCTATCTCTTGAGTAACCACACGCTCTTTTTTAAGTAAGTAAAACGCGTATTACAAGTTACAAAGAAAGTTCTACAAAAATCACGTGATTGTTTTTTTTTTTGTACTTGGCTCATTGGAATCATCTTCATCACCGTCTGACTCCAAACCATCATCATCTCCTTCTGTATTTTCTTTTGGATTATTACCATTTGATGTTTGTTTTCTCCTCGCTCTAGGCTTTCTTTTATGGGTGCTAGGCCTAGTGACATATGTCTTAAGCTTTTGTTTTGTTGCCTAAACAAAAAACATAAATAAAATTATTTTAAGTTTATCGATTTGGACTATTCTTCATCGTATGTTATCCACAGGTACCTTATCAAGACGTAGCATATTACTAATATCCGAAACAGTCATTGCGTTAAATTGTTCAACCGTATGAATGTCATAATGATGTAATCTCTTCATTGTACGTGCTGCTTGTACTACATGGTGATTAGAATCAATTTAAGTTAAAATATGTCAAACATTTTGAAAGACCCAGCCATGTCAGGGTGCTTTTAAGCTCTTCTTCATCCTCATCATTTCTTTGATGGTGTCGGTACATCATCGTGCGAATACAATGACCTACAGCCGCACAATGACCGACATTTGACTTTTCGTTGTAATACTACTTTACTTTCGTGCACAAACGCTTTCTTCGCAAGCCAAGCATCGTTAATATACCAAATGTACAAGAAATGATAACAAGATGTCAAGAGTGAAACGCTCGCGGAGTACAAGCAAGAAAAGACTAAGGGACGCCGTACTAGGCAGTTCAGCATCGTCTACAAGTGGTAGTGTTAGTACAAGAGTTATCAGGACGTCAAAAGCTAACAAGACGAATTTGTAGGCCGGCTTATACGAAACCGCGTATTCTTACGTCTGTGGGTCTAATAAATACGGTCAACTGGTAATAACCGATAACTCAAGAGCACAATCTTTATAAACGATTTAAACCGTGCTCTCTTTCTAGTATCTACGTCTAACGCTATATTTAAAAGGGTACAGGATCAGAAGGAAGTACAGTATTCGCACCACAGTCAATATCGCTCCCTAGAACGCCTATTAAGAAGGTAGTAGCGGGAGGTAACCATACGCTCATTTTGACAGGTAATTAACGACAAACAAGAAAGAAAAAAAAATTAAATTGTTTTGGCCTTCTTTTTTCTGCTCAACGTTGACTCGTTTTTCGTTGTTGTGGGTTTTACTGTTTATGTTTTACTTTAATTATAATAAATTTATAACGGCAATTTAGAGAAAGGAGATGTGTATGCGTTTGGTCATGGAGAGTTTGGTCAGTTAGGATGTAAGAAGGAGAGTAATGCAGCAAAACCTGTTCCTGTCACGTGGCCTTCAAAAAAAGTAAAAATCGAATGTGTTTCTGCTGGTCTTGAGCATACTGTTGCTGTTTCAGGTACGTTTCTCTTCTTTTGTTTGTTTTATTTTTGTAGTTTTTAATTGTGTTTAATGTTTACTGAATCGTTACTGTAGCTATTGGAGAGTTATGGTACGGATGAAGAAAAACGTTTCGGTTGTCTTTTAGATTCAGTTTTTTTTTAACGAATTCTTTTGAACTACAGTCGTATCTTTTTGCTTTGTGTATTATGTTATAGTCTTGCATACAGAAACACTATTTTAATTTACAAGGACTTCAAAAAAAAAACCGAGCCGGCGTCACCTGTCGCAAAACACAATTTGGGTTTTTTTGTTTATTTTTGAGTTTCTTTTTTATTTGTTGATTTGAACGTTAAAAGAAACTTCTGAATTAAAATGTATTTTGTGTTAAGAACGTACATATAATATATATATATAGGACATGGGGATGGGGAGATTATGGTAAATTAGGCCATGGAGATGTAATGTTTCATTACTCTCCGAAAAAAATATCTTTCAAAAATGAAGAATCTCCTCCTGAGTTCAAAACTGCCGCTGCAGGGTACCCACAATATATTTTTCTCGTTTAAATCTTGCCAATAATTCATTGTTCATTAGATATATGCATACACTTGCTGTGTCATCGAAAGGAGCGATCTGGGCGTTTGGAAATGGAAAAAACGGTCAACTTGGATTAGGCGATGACTTGAGCGAACAACACGTTCCGAAACTTGTTTTGGAAGCATATGATGGCGTACAATTTAAAGGAGTAGCTGCAGGTCGTAAGCACTCTTTGGCTCTTGGAGGTAGGTGTAACAGAAAGCGTTTTTTTAATTATTCGACGTATTTTCTCATTCATGAAAACTTTTGAACTCACGTTTTTTTTTGGTGCTACTGCAGATACTGGTTTTATATGTGCTGCTGGATCGAATAAAGGTATGTTTTTATAAGTATTAGTACTACACTATTTAGCTTTAAGAGCAGATGGAGCAGTATTTTTAAGGAGCTATCGACAAGAAGTTGTTTTTTTTTTTTCACAAATTCTAAAACTTCTGTTTTTCGCGTTGACCATACTCGTTGGCTTACTTCTGTGTTAGTGGGTCAATTGGGAATACCTGATACTAGACAGTGTAATTCCTTTACAAAGATTGCTGCTGGAGCTTCATTTAAAGAGGTTGTTTGTGGGAAAGAGCACAGTGTTGCGATAAGTGGTATGTCGAGTTTTATTTGTTATGAACATTGGTTCAAAGTCTGACGTGTGTGGTTTGTTTTTAGAAACTGGTGATTTATGGACGTGGGGTAATGGTAAAGGAGGTAGACTAGGTCATGCGAATATTAGTCAAGAAAGAGATAAAATATGCTCTGTTCCACAACTCATGGTTTTCCCTTGTTCACAGTTTTTATCTTTTATTTCTGTTAGCGCAGGAGATTCTCATACTGTCGCAATCACAGGTACTTTTTTTTTTCTTTTCTTGTTGTAATGTTTGAATACTTATTTATATTACGTAGAACAAGGAGATGTGTTTAGTTTTGGAAATAATGCAAGTGGGCAGTTGGGTGCGCTTTTTTTTTGAAACTTTTTTTTTGGGAAGACATGTTGTGTTGGTTTATGCTGATTTGGGCTTTTAGGTCATGGTGAAACACCGTATATGTTTGCTGGTGCTATAGACACAATAACAGTCATGCATCCTACTATGGTTGTAGCCACACAAAAGACACCATTCAAGAGCTGTGCTGTATCCTCTTTCACCCTTTTTTTTTTGTTTACTATTTTACTGTTTTGACGTTTTTCTTGACATATAAGTGCGGGATTGCGCATACAATATTTTTGGGCGAACAAACAGTAACACCAACTTCATCTTCAACTAGTAGCGCTCAGGAACCGTACGTTCAACAAAAGTTACCAACCAAAAAAAAAAAAGAGCAAAAATCTAATGTTGGTTCATAATTTTATTGCACGTGATATTTCTCTTGTGACACGTGATTAGAAGTAAAAAAGATTCTGGTAAGAAACACAAGAAAGGAAAATTAAGTAGAAATAAGACCATAAGTAAGAGAAGTGGACGAAGGTCAAGTGACGATCATGATCGTAAATGAAAACCAAAAAAAAATTGTAAAATAGGAAAAAATAAATTAGTTGCAACTGCTTTAACAGATCTCAATACTGCTGCTACAGTAGTTACATACTTTAAACGTTATAAAAGCTTCTATCTATGCTCACTTGTAATTTATTGAATGTTCCTAATATCGTTTTATTTGGAGTGTACTTTCAACAGACAAGATGTAATTGTAATGAATCTTTTGAGAATTACATGTCATGTTGTAGACAATATGTGGCGTTTCAAGAGCTAGTGTCATTATGTAGCCACGGGACAGGTGGAGCTGGTTAACAAGACTTGATACAACAGTTAGACTGTGTGCGTTCACACATGTACGGAATGCTTTTGATTACCTTATCTGGAAGCCAAAAGCTAATGAGAAAAGGTTGCAATAACGATTGTGTAAGTGTGGATATTTTAAATCACGTGAGTTGAAATGTGATTGTGGCTCAAGTCAAAGAGTTCAGAAATGCTTGCGATAAGATTGTGACATTGACTGATTCTGAAAAGCAAAGACAGGAAGATATTGAGAGGCATAAGAGAGAGAGAGAACAGCAACAAAAGGAAAGGGAGGAAAGAAGACTACGATGGAGAACATACGGTTGATTTACGATCTGCAACATTGACTTGTAAAAAAAATGCAAAAGTATGATGCCAACAGATCCACATGGGGTATTAGATTTAATACTAAGCCATTGTGGACCTGTTATCACATCACAATAATTGCATAGTCGAACACATTGTAACAAATAAACTGAACCTTTATAGTATCCCTCTATTTAAAGTTAGCACGTGATGTATAAACCTTTAACAGTGTATTTTGTCGCTATAGTGTTGCTTTATAGAACACACGCCACCAGCTATCAGTCCACAATGTCTTTCTAGCATGCACATTGTCACACCTATTAATTTTTCATTCTTTGAAATCACGTTGTTTACTTGTATGTGTTTAAATTTCCAGTGTAATAAAATGAGTGTTCTTTTTGAGTACAGCAACTTCATGTACATGAGTTGTAAAATATGAGTGTTTTATTCTGTTCTGGGTATGTTGTAAACATGCAACATCAAAGTTACATATTGTATTTTTACAACACTTCATCCAAGCTCATTCTTTCACCATCGTCCCACTTTTTGTATTCTTGTACTTTTTTGCCATTGATGTAGGCACATTGTAACCTTAATTGCCCGCTGACATACCACTCGTTATATTCTCCTTCAAACTCACCATTGATGTAGTTACAATGGCATCGTAATTGTCCATTTACATGCCACCCTTTATATTCTCCTTCAAACTTACCATTGATGTAGGTACATTGGACCTTTAACTTGGAATAATAATCCTTGCGTCGCCCTTTGTAAAACCACTTCTTGAATTCTCCATGTTCTTTACCATTGATGTAGGCACATTGGATCCTTAATTGCCCACTTTCATACCACTCCTTATATTCTCCTTCTTTTTTACCGTTTATGTACATACACTGGTTCTGCAATTGTCCATTATTATACCACTCCTTATATTCACCTTCTTTTTTACCCTTGATGTAATTACACTGGATACACAATTGGCTTTCATCCTCTCTTTCTTTCTCTTGTTCATTGAATCCATAAAAACCACGTGCGTTATTGAAACCTTGGTAAACGAAGGGATTAAACTGTCTTTCAGTACTCCAATCATACCACTCTTTATATTCTCCTTCTATCTCACCATCAACATAAGTATATTGCTTATACAATTGACCATTGGAGCACCAACGAGTGTACTCTCCATGTTTTAGACCATGTTTCCAATACTCTTGCTCTACAACTTTGTTCTTGACTCTTCGAACCCATTTTCCGTGCTTCTTCATCTCGCCATCAAACCTCATTGTCGTTGCTGCCTGTTTCGAAAGAAGTGGCCAATTTAAATACGCAGACCAGTCCAAATCGATAATATCGAGCTGAAGCTCAACTGGAAGGTGTAATAGGTGGTGATCATCTGATTGTACAGTAAATCCCTATTTGCGTGTTGTTAGATACTACGTTTATGATTAAAAGGATTCAGGTACGTTGGATAGGATAATTTTGGGAGACTTGAGCATTCTAACTGATAAATTAACACAAAAGGTGTGCGTAGGTTGCTTTTTTTTTGTGTTATTCTGTTCTTAAGTTTATGGACAGCAACTTTTTATTTTTGCTCGGATGGTCACGTTTTTCCGCAGTTTTTTGCAAATTGTAAACTTCTACGAAATAAGTCATGCTTATGAAACGTAACAAGCCAAGAGTCGTATAAGAAGTCGTGTAAAGAAAAGATAGACCACTTGTGTAGTAATAGATAGCTAAATGTTTTATTTACTAACAAAGTTTTTTAATCACGTGAGTAAAAAAACCGCTTGTTGGATCTGAGCCACGTTGGTTTTTTTTAAAACATTGTGTTGGCCCTAGTTAAGAATACTTGATAGCTTACCCATGTTGTGATTATGGCAAGAATGTCTTCGGACAGTACTGTCCAATTTTGTCGGAATTTTGTGCGGTTTTTTCCCAAAACGGGTCAGCAAAAAGACTGCCGCCTGGTACTTTAGAAATCACATTTTATTGTTCAACGGTACATAGATGTGATATGGAGACTTTTTTCTTTCATTCATACACAGACTTTATCAGGGAAAGCAACGAAAAACTCCCTGCAGCATATTTCCTTCGCTTGTGCTGTTGGACAAGCTTCACATGCATCAGCAAGGTTATGGTCATAACTACAAGGTACCTATATCAAACGTTAAGGAATGCTGTTTATAACGTTACGTTGTACCCAAAATCAAGCGTCTACAGAGCATAAGAGAGTTGAAGCGACAACAACAATGAGGAGAACTGAGAAGCAATGGCTTACTTTTGTGAGCGAACTAGCTAAGCGATGGGCCCCAAGGTAACTGATGGGCCTGACTCAAAGCAAACAGAGCCTTCTAATCGCTTGCATTCGTTGTCCCAACAAACACATTTTTTTTGATCTTTTTTCGAACTTGTGTGAAAAATAACACCAAAAAAACTAGACCTTTTTATAAAGGATGTGAAACTACATGTTTATTTCAAAAGTAATTACAGTTTTCTAAGCAAATTGTACTTCCGTAATCTCCGTCATTTGGACACATATTTGCGCATGCTTGCTAAAAACACCAATGTCAAAAAAAAAAAAAAAAGCAACAGTAAGAAACGTTTGACTTACAATATCAGCAGCAGATGACGGGTTTGGGTGTGCCTTGTTTAGCGTAAGTACAAATGGTGGGTTACACGAGAATAATTATAGTAGTACCCTGTGTGCATTATAGCACTTCTGAAGCTTTTGCCAAGGTGTTGATGGTCGCTGGTCTGATAGATACCAAGCTGTGCACTTTGCGCCTTTTACACTTCTTGGCTCCTATAAGAAATAAGTGAGCTGTAGGTGTTAACTCTATTCATACCCAAAAGCCGCCAGTATTGCATAAACGGAGGCAAGCAGCCCAGTCGCAATTACAATTTGGATTTGCACATGTTCCAGAGACGATAGCAGTAGTACAGTAGCCATAGCATTGGTTGCAGTAGCTAACAGCAATACACATAATCACGAGAAGTAGAATGACGTTGTCCATGTTTATCAGAGAGGTGGTTGATGTAGTACGAATTCTTTGTAAATGGTAGAAATATACACACTTTTCACATTGAAAATGTGTTACAGTTTTGCCCCAATTCTTTCCCAAACTTGTTCTTTTTTTTTTTTTTTGTGCTCTGGTTTTATTCGTCATGGCGCGAGGATTAGGGGTGATAAAGAATGAAAATAAGAAGTCATGTAAGTAAGAACGCTAAGAAACACAGAATTTTAATAAAAAAAACACGGAGTTTTTGTAGATTTGTTGTTGTTCCATCACAAAACTAAGTGGCGCTATGAAATCCATGTTTGTTTTGAGTTTTTTTAAATCTCCATGAAAAAACACTGCAAACAATTTTATCACGTGGAAATGAAAAAGGAAGCCGAAGGAGAAAGAAACCTTGAAAAAAACTAAAGACTATTTTATTTTTTCGTGTCACTTTGTCACACATGATATTCTTGTAAAAAAATGCTATATCCATCCCGTGAATATGATCATTGTGGATAGGAAAAAACCGTAAAAGGAGTATTTGGAGAACAAGAAGACAAAAAATTTAACTAGAAAAAAAAACCCAAAAGTCGGCTATAGTACTTGGCAAATGTTCCTGCGTTGTTCTAAAACAACCGCAAGTGGTGACACGCGAGTGTAAAATCGTTCACTAGACTCACCATTGTGAGCTAATCTCTAGTGATTCTCCGTTTCCCTATTTTTTACTCTATTGTCCGTATTGCTTATAGCATGATAAAGTATCACGTGATTAAAGAAAACTAGAACTATGTTGTTGACTCACAACAAAACAAAACATCAAAACCATAAACATCAACTCACAAGCGCAAATGGTGACGGTGTATAGTACTTGGCGAATATTCCTACGTTGTTCTAAAACAACCGCAAGTGGTGACGCGCAAGAGTAAAATCGTTCACTAGACTCGCTATTGTGAGCTAATCTTTAGTGATTCTTCCATTTCCCCACTTTTCCAATTTTTAATCCACTAGAGATGTTTAGAAATCTACGATATAGATAATCTGGATTATTTCGCAAAACGTAGATAATTCACAAATAACTAGATAACTTAGAATATCTAGATATCTGAGATATCTAGACATCTCTATTGTCGTATATTGTATTGTTTAAAATATGATAAATTATCACGTGATTAAAGAAAACTAGAACCATGTTTTTGACTCACAACAAAACTAAACATCAAAAAACATAAATATCAACTCACATGCGCAGCTTCTCAGTTCTCCTCATTATTGTTGTCGCTTCAACTCTCTTATACTCTGTAGACGCTGGATTTTGGGTACGTCAAGCGTAGGTAAACAACTTTTCTTATACCTTTGATATAGGCGCCTTGTATTTACAACCGTGAGCCTTATCTTGCATGTGAACAGTGTGCAAATGCGTTGGCGAAACATTTTTGTTGTCTAGATTTCTGGCTTTTCAAAGACAAATACGAATCATGTATGAATAAGCCACCGAATAAATAATAAGATTCTCCACATCACCTATGTACCTTTGAACAATAAAATGTGATTTCTAAAGTAAAAAGCAATCTTTTTGCTGTATGTCGTAATGTATGTTCACCAATGTGACCTTTTTTGGAAAACCTACAAAATGAAACTCCGGCCACCGCTTGGAATTACTCTCCAAATTGGTTACTCATTCTTGCCATAAATCACAATACGGCTATGACGCTACGACAAAAGGTTTACACTCACTGTTAAACACAATGTGGTTCAGATCCAACAGGCGGTTTTTTTTTTCAAGTGATTAAAAAACTGTCACGTGTACAATTACCTATCAGATAATTTGAATCCAAAGCAAGATGTTAACTCAGCTGTTGATGTCTGTTTGCCATACAGAAGCGCCATTACCGACCTGTATTCTGTTGATCGAGTTGAATATGTATTGGATGGAGCCAATGTTGCATCAGGTGATATTGCTATTCAATATGCTTGCTGTCAGCCATCTGTTTCTTGTTGGTAAGTGTTGTTAAATCTCAAGGAGAACTAAACTCATGGCATTTGTTTGTAGGCTCTCAGTCCAGTCGATTCTGCTAACATATGGATATATACAGAATGTCTAAAAAGTGAAGAACTGTTGATACGTTAACTAGCACGAAGCTAGTGAAGAAACATTCTAGAAGTAATGGTAGCCGGGAGAGCTTTATTTATTTAGTTGCTTTGATCCCAAAACGATGAACAAATAGGATCAGCATGACATTCTGGTGTGTTGTAACAAAACACATCACAAGTTCCATCAATGCAATTTGATGCGAATACACAAGGGTTATTCAATGTCAATAGAAAACATCTCAATGGTCTACCACTACATCGGACTATTGTCTGTGTGTTCCCATCAGAGACCGTGATAGAAGACAGTGTTGGAGGGTTGCAGAAATCAGCTGTACCTTGCCTACAAGAACAAAGTAAGAACACAAAGAAATCTAATCAAAAAGCGTACAATGAATATCCTTCATTTGAACGAATTGGTGTTAGCTCACCAGCAGATGTTGTTACTACAGCGCCAATATCATCAAGTTGACCAGTTCCTGTCAATTCAATAGTGAAGGTGCATGAGGCTTGTTGATTTGGAGTCAAAGTGGCAACAAACTGAGCAATATTATTTGCAACACTTGATGATGACGTTCCAGTACAAGAAAGAGATGCATCATCAATAGTACCAATAGAGCTATCAAAACTGAGATAACCTGAGATTGTCTCTGAAGCGAGCGCTGGAAGCCTCTCATAGTTCTCACAAGTAACCTCAACACTAATATCGTCACCAACTCTCAAATCGGACATGTTAGCAGATCCGACAGGACTGAGAGTATGCCTACAAACAAATGTCATGAGTTTAGTTCTCCTTGAGATTTAACAACACTTACCAACAAGAAACAGATGGCTGACAACAAGCATATTGAATAGCAATATCACCTGATGCAACATTGGCTCCATCCAATACATACTCAACTCGATCAACAGAATACAGGTCAGTAATGGCGCTTCCGTATGGCAAACAGACATCAACAGCTGAGTTAACATCTTGCAAAACCACACTTAAAGATGTTGTTGACTGAGAAAACGAGTTTTGTAGGTGAGTTGATACTTCAATATCTGCGTCAGAACCCATGACACGAAAGTTATAACAACCTAATTTAGAAATATTAACAAATTAAATGCCAGAGATCAATCATGAAGGAAAAACTTACTGCATCCATTTTGAGTTAAGTCCAAAGGTGGTTCAATACCATCTTCATCTACGCCAGAGTATACCGCTGAGCAATTACCAGTGACACTAACATCATTTGCCATAGTGAAACTAGTACCTGCAACAGTACACGAGTAACTAAAAAATCAGAGTTTCCCGAAAGTCTGTTTGCTGTCATATCTCGACCTCCTGCGATAGAAGGATCCAATACTGTGCTTGTAAATAGCGGTGTAGTTTGAGATGCCTCAGTGTATCCGAATGCTGTAAACGGGTCTACTTGAGAAGCGTTGACAGACACGAAGATGAGAGCAAAGAGATATAGAACTGTTGTTGCCATTGTACAACTTTTATTTTATGTTGTATGTTTTTATTTTCATTTTCACGTGATCATCTCATGGTTCAATAAAACAATAGGTTTAGGTTATTCCGTGATGTATCTTCTTTGAACTTTTATAGATTGCATGGGGCTCAAAGCGAGTATCTGCTTACTACTACTTTGATACAGTCAAGCTTGATTGCTTTTCACGTGACCGAGATTAAAACGTGAATTCAAAAAAAAAAAAAAAAAGGCCTTAAGTTTAGTATGGCCAGGTATCTAAAGTTATGACTCGCTTTTTCACACGAATGTACATGAATAATGTATGTGTATTATTATAACATTCATTGGATTTGCAAGTTGCAAGCAAACAGATTTAAACATGGTTTCTCCGGAGCTACGACCTTCTTTGCTAATCTTTCTGAACAAATTGTTTAGTATTTGGTTTACGAAGTACAACAATCATTTACGCAGTTCTTAAACATTTCGCATGCGTTTCATCAAACAACAAAATGCCATAGGCTAATTCAATGTTAAATACCAACCACGTGATGGGTGCTAGCATAACCAAGGTTCACTCGTAATAAGCTACTTTGAAGTAGTTTGTTTTGAATGTACCATTGACTGATTACATACATATAAATCACGTGATCTTACAGCGTGTCATTTTTGTCTGTTCGTACCCATGTATCACTAACTTTAACTCAAACAATTAATGGCCTCTAGTAGAGCAAAGACTTATAACGTGAACCTTGTAGCATTTTGAGTTCCCTTGTACACTATTCTTCGTCGTTTTTTTTGTTGGGCATTTCGTTCAACAAAAGTAGCTTAACGAGTGTTTAGCAATCAACGCAGAGCCAACGATGGACTTGATATCGCTGTTCATAAGTTTTGGCAGTGGATTGCTTTCAGTTCTGTTTTGGGCCGTCTCAGGGTTACTGTTTGGCTTATTTGGTTCGCTATCAGCGATAGCAGTACAAATAACAGCTTTTAGGTCTTGTGTTACCTTCGTTGATCTTTAAACGAATTAGAACTGATTTAAAGGGTTCAAATAGCCCATTCATAGCGCTTTCTTTACTACCGCTCGTTGTAGCGCCTGTTTGCGCAATTATAGTTGGATTATGCGCTCTTTTGTCCTTAGCGTTTACCCAATCATACGATACAACTGCTTACATGTGTTTTCGCATTGACGTCACTCTTTTCGCAATTCTGGCTGCTTACGCTTCATATATCGGTCTAGCCTCCCCTGGACCACGCGCATGGCTTGGTTTCGCGCCAAGTAAGATACAAGAGGAATGTAACGTTCAAAGTGAAGGAACAGAGAGAGAATAACACGAAATACATTTTTTTGATAGTTTTGACATTTTGATTATTTATTATTTTTTGGATTTAATTACAAGGATTTTGGATAAAGTGGGGATTAGATATAATGGGATGTTTTCCATTTTGTTCACGAAGAGAATACATAATTTATAATTTGATACTAAAGGTTGGGGTTTTTTTGACCGTTAAATATTTTTTGGAGTTTGTGAGCACGTGCGTGCTCTTTTTTGTTGTTGTTTTTTTTTACTCAATGCAACATCTAATATTAGCTGCTCCAGGGCAGAAACCACGGTATGATCTACCACCGCAATCAGCTGTGTCCACGCAAAGACCTGGTGCGTTTTTCCGCCCATGAGCGTTATCAACAACACATGAACTGAGACTGACACGACCGAATTCACCAGTCTAAAACAAACACGTCAACAAAAACATAAAGAATACAGTGATAAAGTAAGTTTTGAACGTACTGTGTATAAGTTAGCTTCAGCAGCACGTCTGTTTACCAGACCTTGTATTCTTTCTTTTCTACCATTAGCATGGAAGACATTGACGAATAGCATCAATTCGGCTGTGACTTCAGCTGCGCTACCACCTCTGTTTATTATCCTCAAAAGATCAGATCCTGCAAAGATATTTGGACCGAGGTTGAACGTAAAAGAAACCAAAGCGTCAAACTGGTATTGCTTTAGCTGCACTTTAACATTTTGTTGAACAGCCTTAACATATTTGCTGTACTTAAGATCATGGCGGAATACATCTTGTCCTTCAGCGCCGGACAAAGGAGGGTGGGCTTGATAAACCTGCAAAATAAAGAGTCAGCAAACCAAGCTCGAACAAACAAAAAAAAAAAAGATTGAAAGTGGTTTCAACGTACAGAACCATCCTCTCTTAGTCCTTTGATATTGTTACAGTCATGTACATGACATGCGTGACCATAACCAATAGTTCTAATACCAGCAGAGTCGTAGTAAAAGTTTGCTCTGAACCCTTCAAAAGTTTTGATAAGACGAAGTCCAAGTCTTCCAAGAGTCATCTTTGATGTAGGTACAACAACTGGTCTTGATGGAGCTGCTGTTGGTGCAGATGTAGGCTTTGGTGTAGGTGGCTTTGGTGTTGTTTTTTTAGGCCACAATGTTGGGAAGAAAGGCTTCTTTGTTGGTTTTTCTTGCCATTGGTTTGGTTTTGGAGGTTTTGTTGTTGGTGGTGCTGTCTCACCAAGGAACTTTTCGAAAAATTCTTCTTCGCTTTCTATCTTCTGGTTAGCGCATTGCCAACCCTTTTTGAACCCATCAGCTGGGGAGTTAAGCATCCTCGCTTGTGTTATGCCATCAAATTTACCCATAGACTTTTCTGGGATGTGCTTAGACTTTGGGTTGTTCATGTTCCATAGCCTATTTTTAAGTCAGTTATATGTGGTTAAGTGCGAGTCGTTGGGATAAAAAAAGGCGGAAACGTACGTTTGGAATGCGCGAACATCAAGATCGCCAATGTCCTCGCCACCGCGGAAGCGATAGTGATGTTTCTCAGAGAGTTTTGATACTCTTCCGGTAAATCGATTGACAGCGACCGAATTAAAGCCAAAACTGTACATTCTGCGTCTAAACGCGTTACTGGTTTGAACAATATCAATATCAAGGCCATCCCCGCGGTTTATTGTGCCTAAACGCAAAATTCGTAAGAAAAAAAACCAAATCGCTCCAAACAAAGAGGTTGCAACTGCAACTTTGTTGCACAGTTCACTCGAAAACAAAAAAACGAAAACGGAAAACGAAAAAAAAAGTCGACTTTTTGACGTACTTGGTGGGTAGTGCCTTCTAAGACAAGATGCGGCGCTTGAATCATCATTTATCCACTTATATATCAAGAACTGCTCAGGAATAGTTCTAATAGCGCTCATGATATCAATATCCAAAGCCTCCTTGTCAGGGTCCATTATACTGTTGACAACGATATTTATAAGTTGATCTGTAGCCTTATATTGGAGGTATCTACAAAGGGAGAGAGAAAAATCAGCACTTGGGATCTTGTATCGCTTTTAGGTTTTTTTTTGGATTTTTTGCAATTCTTTTGTGTGCAAGCAAAGGATAGTCTCAAATACTTACGGATTAAGCTTCTTAGGGTCCCAATGAAGACGTCCTACACCCTCGAATGATTTTAGGGTACCAGGACGCATACAATTCATTTGGGTAATGATTTGGAGAGAAAGTTTCTGGACTTCGTGTGGTGAACAAGCAGGTCTTTTGTATACTAGAAATATCAAGTTAGTTTTCGGTCTACGTATAAATAAGCTTATAACTCACCATCTCCTACAGTTTTTGCTTGTGAGAGTGTTGCATATAGCACACATACGACTAATAAGGCCGCTAGTGATTGTGAGGTGCGCATGCGTTGCGTTGAGTGTTGTGTTTGGAGTTTTTTGTCTAATTTCAGCGGCTACGTTCCTTTTTGAGTATTACCTCATACGGGTTCTGAAGAGCCTATGAAATGCGTGGCGGAACTTTATACGTTCGGAAAAGCGATGAAAGTGAAGTACCAAGTTTTTTGTATTTTCGGACTTTTCGAAAGTTTTTCCACAAGAAAAGGATGTGACGCAATCAATGTACGGTATAATTGTTTTTAAGCGATAAAAATGATGTTTAAAGTGATACTCGCACAATTTTTTTTCGGTGTTTTTTTTAAACGAGTTGGGTAAATGACCTCTTTTCGCGCTTTCTGGCTTTGATTTGATAGGTAGTCTATGCACGCAACGGTGTTGTAGAAGAACGCAACAATAAGATTTGTTATTATCAATTCTCCATTCAGATACTGTTCATGACTGCAGTTAACAAACATTATCGGAGAAAGGTTTTAAAGGCAACAACAAAAAACAAATTCTTTAGAATTTGAAAATAGAAGTTTTGAAACAAGTTTGCTCCTATACTTCTTTATTTAGGTTACCTTAGCAATGTCGGAGAACTTCTGTTTAATACCATATCAAAGAAGTTATGTTCGTAGAGGTTGGATAGATGCTACTGGTATTTGCAGGATGAACAAAGAGAATTCACATGTTTGGTGAAGCACTGAATAAATGTACATACAAACAGTAACGGTGCCTTTTGCTTGATGTACAGGCAACCTCAAGCCTCGTATCTTACGAGTTTCGCGCAACCGATATGAAATGGGTGTAATCTGTTCATCATTTGGTGT
Organism: Trichosphaerium sp. ATCC 40318; assembly: GCA_038496445.1. Classification (NCBI taxonomy): domain Eukaryota; phylum Discosea; class Flabellinia; family Trichosidae; genus Trichosphaerium; species Trichosphaerium sp. ATCC 40318. The sequence goes on along the minus strand of JALMLS010000124.1, from coordinate 104,215 downwards.
TTCAAAATGGGAAAAAATTATGTAAAAAACACTAGCGCAATTTTGTATGGTCAAATATAGAACTCAGGGTTCTCAATAGTAAACAAAGTAATCGTGTATTAGCTGCCTTGTCTAAAGTAAACATAGCAAAAGTGTAAGAGCGTCATTTAGGTTCAATAGTTCTTAAATAAGATTTGATACTTTTTTCCTCCACAAGATCGGTATGTCATTTATCGAACTCTTGCTTGGTACGAAATGAACAGATTTTAAAATGTGAAACTCTACATGGTTAACAAAGGAACTAGTCATTAAAAACAACCGTCGCTCAATTCGTAGACACTCATGCCGAATAAACAGTGCAACAATTTTTCCCTGTCTCAGTACACAAAAAAAAACAAAAAAAAACTCAAGCGACAACGACGTACCTGACTGACTAAGCTTCTCAAAAAGCATCAGGAAAATAGGTTGTATATATAATCTACACAAACAAATTAACGAAACCAAAAAACCTATGTCACTTGAGGAGATTTATTTGATTTCGTCGAAACTCAGAATCATCAAAAATAGCCTTTATCAAACTCTCAACTTCATCTCTTTTGAAATCCTTTAACTTCCCATTCCTCCAATTATTAACAATCTCAACCATCTTAGCATCGAAAATATGTGTTATCTGATTATACTTTATCCAAAGTTTCACGTGATCATTCACGTGACTTTCATCGTGATAATTAAATAGATTCTCAATATCAAAAAGCATCTTAAATAACCGATTGAGGTACTTTGTTTCAGCCTCTGATATGGCCGTTAAAGTCTCAACATCTAAAATCATTCTAAAGGAAAATCATTGTGAGTAAGAGCAAAAGGGAGACAAGAAAATGATGAAACAAAAGAAAAAAGTTAAAAAACTTCATCGAACTTTTTGTTCTTGGACTTTCGGGTTTGTTTTTTTCTTTCTAGTGTACCTCTCTAATGCACTATCGACTACAGACCCTAGTGCTTTATAAAATATTTCTTGTGGCAAGATATCCTAAAACAGAGTCAAGGAAATTGAGGACAAATAACTAAAAAAGCTCGCGAAACTTGAAAAAAAAGTTGTCCTTAGTACCATCCAAGACTTGTGTAGATGTATGAATTGTAGTCTTATCTTTTCTATAGCGTTTTCAGCCCGTACAAAGCAATTCTTACGATGTGTATCCCGTAATGAGTTACACTCACGAAGCCAATCCAAGTGATCTTTTTTACGCTTCATCTAAGTATAACATAAGTAAATCTCTGTTTTGAGAAAAAAGAAAAGTACTATCAGTAAAAAACTGGAATTCTAGAAGTTTGCAAGTATTTTTGTTCAAATTCACCAAATACTTAAGTATAACTTCCTAGTATAGACATACTAGTTGTGCTGTCAAATGACTTTGTCCTAGATCCCTGAAGATGGGTGCCATATCAATAAAAGTTGCTCTATCAAAAAGTGTGCCTGGAAGTCTAAAAAAAAATGAGTTATTTCTTTTGTTTGTTTTAAACGCTTTATGTTGGTGTACCTGGGAGCATATTTATGTCCTAGAGTTATGAGAAAGTGGGAAATATACATACAGTCATTATGAAAAATGACAGGGACTCTGGCGCTGTTTTCAAGGTTATACCCATGAAAAACCTGGAAAAAAACCACGAGTTAGTTCATTCCGTCACAGTGCTGAGCCATACCGGCATTACAGCTCTGAACATATCTAATGCGTCTCTTATACTTTCATACATTTTCGTAGCACATTCTTCAGTTGCCTAACATACTGTCAACAATGAAGAGTATTAGACGAAAACCTTACCTCTGTTGCCTCCTCAAGTGTTTCTTCGGCAAGTTTTATTAGGTCTATAGCACGTGTAGATACCACCCAATCTTGAGTAGCAAAGAAGCTTCTCGAAGATAACCGTCCATGTCGTAAAGACGTCTTTGGGGCATTTATAACTGGCTCTAAAGAAAAAATAAGTCAACTTCAACAACAAAAAGTTAATGTGTATACCATGAATTGTAGCTGCAGAGAAAGTCTGTGTTGAGAGGTCTTCTTGAAGTGAAAGAGCCCTGGCTCTCTCCAGTATACCATTTGTCTTTTTTTCAGCAAAGTGAGTGTCAACGTTTTTAGCATACGTCGAGAGTGCAACTGGATTAGCTAGCTTAATACCTATGTTAAGTTAGTATATTACGTTCATGTAAATGATGGAAATATCGTTACCTGCTGTGCTTAGGTCAGCCTCGAATTTTATAGCAAGTTTCGCAATCGCTTGGTAATCTTTCAGTTGGCTACAATGGTTGGGAATAAATTTTTCGAGACAACCTAACCAGAGTTAGTTTAGTGAAGAAAAAAAAAGTGTTTAAAAAAAAATAGTATTAAATACGGTTTGATATTGTGCAGTCACAGAGCGCTAGTTTACCTTGTATAAGTGTGTTGTGTAGGTCTTTCTCTAATTTATCTACCAGAATTGCTAATAGCGCTTGATCATTGTCAAAGACATTATCAACAATAAAGCGCAAAAATGTTAGAATGTTCTTAAACACAGCACCTACAACAATTCATTTAGTTCATTTTAGGTTCCATACAAAATATTTGAATTGAGTTGAATTAAGTATGTGCATACCAGAACGTGAAGGTGGTGTGTCAGGAGGTTTTGTTAGCTTTTTAAAACCAAGATTTGCTGTATCTACACCAACTTTTGTAACTGCTTTTGATGTTTCACTAAGCGTTGGAATTGCAACACTAATAAACTCCAAACATGTCGCAGCTAGCTTTTCTATGGCTTCATTTATAATACCAACCTGAGCGATTGATATAAGTAAATAACACATGGAAGTAAGTTACACTTGTTTTTTGTTCCAAAAAACAAAATGAAATTTTATTGTTTTGACACTTGACTTGCAATTCAAGATGTTAAAAAAGCAGCACGTGCAAGGCGTTAAAATGTCTTTGTTCGTAATCTTAATTTATAAAACATTTTTTGGAGCGTTGTAACACAGTTTGTGTTCATTTTATTGAACACAGTGACGGAAAAATTGTTAACCCGTACCTCCTTCATTACTTTACAAAGTAACTTCAATCTGATGCCTTGATATCCAACGTCTAATAATTATTGAGTAAGGTAAAGTAATGACATGCTAATAATAATATAATACCTTTTATAAGCTTCTTAACAACAACTCCTTTTGCTGAAAAGTCAACGCTTGCTTTGAATATTTTGAATAATCTTACTCTCACTTTTTCTTTCTTTTTATTGAATCTACCCTAAGGAACTCTTAATAACCCTTGATAAACATACATAATGCATCACGAAAAGTAGTTTCCAAGAAGTAAAACAATTTTAATCAGTCACTATGAGCTAACGAATCAAAACATTAAAAACTTACTGAAAGCATCCTAAAGATCTTTGGTTTCTTCCCAGGTAGCAACGTCTCTATGTTTCTAAGTTGCGCACCAGCTTCTGCAAGGTGATTAGTAGCCTTTGAGAAGTAATCACGGCTCAAGGCGTCTTCAAAACCGTTTAAAGCCTTGTCAACCTAAAACTTTTTAGAAAACGGTTTTTTGGCGTGCCACGTGGTTAAATAGTACCTTTTCTAATCCCTTTAAACAAGATATTAGATGTTGCTTGGATTTAGACTGTTCTAGAAGCGCTTGGCGTTTTTCTGTCGCGTCAAGTGCTGATTTTATGATACCGCCCTAATTATGATATCAACGTTAGGTACGTATCTTTTTAGGGCGTCGTACGTCATTTGTGCCTGCTTGAGTTACTACTGTTTGGAGCTGCTGGCAAATGCTTGTGATATCGCTGTCTACGTTTGAGATCCATTCTAGAGTGCCAAAGAATTGGTTGTAGTGCGCATTAACAGTTTTGTATATTTGAGACTAGGAAATATGTTTTTAACGAACCCTATATTCTGTTGGTTGACGTCGCACCTTTGTGTCATCAATTTGAGATTGCAACGATTCTAACAAGTTTTCTGAGCTCAAATCGTCCTCTATATACGGAAGCAAGTCTTCTACGAGCGTTGGAGGTGCCTTAAAAAATAAAATAAACGGAATGAAGCTTTTTAAACCGCATACATTTGTTTCGTTGCTCTTTTCCATTTTACAATAGCCTTAGCCAATTTAGACTAACATGCCGACACGTTGCACTTCAGAAAACAACTATTTTAAGTCTTCCCACGCTTAATAGCGCCATGAAGTTTGTAGTTCTAGCATAGTTGCAACATCATTCTAGTTGCATACATTAAACATTAAATAGCCTTGTTTGGTAACTTAAAGGTTATGAACCAGTAGAAGGTACGCACTGTGGCTAGACACAAACGCATGCTATGTTTTATAGTATTTGCAAGGTGAACCGCCTTTGTGTCGGTTCAGTTTGAAGACTGTTCAAAAATAACAACGCCTTTTTTAGAACAAGTGATCAAAGCATGAAGAGAAGAAGCCGAGGATCATGTACGTGCATATAATAACAACTTTGAATGTTCGTAAAACGGGAAAACAACCAAAAACTGATAAAACAAAACCAAGTCTTCAGAATACTGTTTTCCGCGTCGCTTCTATATTCTCCATAGATAGAGAATCGTCAAGTGATTAAGCTAAGTGATAGCACTATCTTACACCATACTTAGCATTAAACAGCCTGATGCACCTTCCACGGCGGCATAAGAAAGTAAAGGTTGGTTATACGATAACCTTCAAGAGCGTCGAAAGACTACCAAAGGCTGTGAAGGATCATCCGGTGAAAGTAAGGTGGCAAGGAGGATGGAAACCGCTTGTTAAAGGCGATTCAGAAGCAGTAACAGTTATAGCGGGTGACGCTCCAACTTTATTTGAAAACAGCGTACTACGCTTCACAGCTCGCCTGAAGCAAGAAAAACACCATGAGTTTAAATCAAAACTACTTGTTGTGTCTGTCGTTGCGGTACGTTCAACGCCAAATAACGCCAATGTCATCTAAACAACCATAGGAGAACATAAAAGGCAAAAAGGAGGTGGTTGTAGGGTTAAAACCAATAGGTAACTGTTTTGAAAAAAAAAAAAAAAACCCTCATAAACGCTTAAAAAAAATCTACTGTAGTGTATCTAATTCCTACTGACAGATTGATTCTATTTGTAGTTTTTTATTCAAAATCAAAAAAAAAACCTTCAGCTAAAATAACATCTCCTAGACCTCGCTAAATTCTCTAAACCTGGTGAATTTAATACAGAACAGAGTATATTTTTGCAAACGAAGCGTGGAAAGGACGGACCAAAGCTTAGTTTTAAAATAGAGGCTGAATGGCGCTCAGTTGGCGGTAAAAAAGTCGTAAAGTACGTACTACAGCGTTTTTTGATGCGCTACAACTAAATAGCGTTGTTCCCTTTTCACGAATTTTTAAACGTCGCTTACGCCACTATTAAGAGGCCACAAGAAGCATAAGAGGCGTAGTAAAGTTACGGAATCCGTTGCTGACGATGACGTTAAAAAAGATCCCTCTGTTCCTTCTATATCTCTTGTAGACGCAGGAGATTCTACAAACCCTTTTGATGAGAATCCTGACTTTAAAGGTGATAAACCAAAAAAGAAACCAAGAAAGTCGAGACATTCAACAGGTGGTAACACAGTACGTGTACTTTTATACCTGAGCAGTTTTTAACTTGTGCACTGTTTGCTTTTTTTTTTTTTTGTGGGATTGTGATAGACGTGCAGTATTTTCTCGATTGTGGGTACTCAACGTTGTGTAGGAAGAAGAAATGTCTGAGAATACTGTCACTGATGGGTTTCAGATAGATGGTGAAGATTATCATCTTGTAACTGAAATAGATGGTACTATACTTTCGATTGAGTTGGAGGTTTTTTTTCTTACAGGTGTTTTTTTTGCGTAGGTTTCTCCGAAACTGAAATTACAAATTCTGATGTCGATATAAACGTTGAAGAGGATTTGTACCTCTCAGAAGAGGATGAAGCTAATCATATGCCAGAAATCAATGAAATGGAGACTTCTGGTGGTCTTACCGCTCGCTCAGCGTAAGTTCTTAATCGAACTAATTTTATTGGTAATTATCATCAAGTATCTTATATTATTCTTTAGGGTTGTAGACAGTGAAAGTGTAGGAAGTCTTGCAGAAGAAATAACACGTGTTAAGGATGATAAAAGTCGACTACAAAGAAAACTTGCTGTGCTTGAAGAAGCTCTTAAAACGAAGAATTCAGAGCTTAAATTAGCCCAGATACAAACTGCTGGCGATGCTAAGTATATTGAAGAACAAAAGGAGAATATTAAGAAGCTACAAAGCCAGCTTAATGATAAGAGTTCAACGAAAACAAAAGTATCTAAAGTTCAAGCTCAACTTACTGAAGTAAAAGATGAATTACGAGCAGCACAGTTGGAGAATAAGCTACTTACACATAAGCTTACTGATGCAAAGAAAGAGTTACATAGTGTTAGCGTATCAAAGCAGAGCGCAAGGAACCTTAATGTTAATTTGGAAGAGAAGGATAGCATCATTCTATCTTTGACTAGACAATTGAAAACAAAAGACAAGTCCGAAGCTGCTTTGAAGAAGGACCTTGAAGAGGCTAGAGATCAAGCTTCGTATATGAAAGAAGGGCTAGAAGCTGCAGAGAGACGTCATAGAAAGATGGCTGCTGAAGGAGCATCTCAAGAGCTAAAAAAACTAAAAGCTCAGCTTTCCGTAAGTTTGTTTTTGTGTTTTAACAAGAAAAGTTGATTTTTTAAATAGGATACTGAGACTACATCTGCTGTTGACAGAGAGCTCATGGCTATGTCTCGTGATAGACCTGTCTTGGTTCAATGTATTGCAGATAATCCATCTATTTCGAACCCTCACATTGCTCACTTTTTCGCGTCTCTACAATACGTTTATGCTGTACGGTTTTTGGTTTGTTTTGGTTTTTGGATCTTATGGTTTTTAGAATGCTAGTACACAAAGTGTTTCTATAATCGCTCGCTTATTGTCTTGGCTTATTGATGTTCATGATAGCGCTGTGACTGATCCTCATGATGCTATATCTAAGAAAGGCATTAAGCTACTATTCGAGTCTTCAGTAGACGCCAAAAACAAGGAAGCGTACGACTTGGTTTTTTTTTCAAGGTTTTCGAAAACTTATTTTTCTTGCTTAGTTGGACACTTGAGAATGGAGCTTTCTTGACTGTACTTTCAGCTCATATTAATGCTATATATGCTCATCTATGTGATGCTGCATTCCGTAGTTTACAAAAGGGTAGTGATAGTATTAGTAACGCTATATTCAGTGCTCAATTGGGAGAGGCATCAAAGGATAAGTTCCAACTTAAAGATTTATTGAATGACCTCACATCAATCCATAAGACTCTCATGAGTCTGCAACTACCTAATTGTATTGTCCTTCATATCATGGCTCAAGTAGTTTACGGTGTAAACGTAAACGTCTTCAACGCACTCATCAGGGTAAGTACAAGAGACCATCATCTTCCCAAAATGCCACTTTGTGATAACCTTTGAGTTGGTTGTTTTTTTTTCCTTTCTTTCCTCAAGAGTCTCCCTTGTGTTTTCGGTTATGGTTTTATTTATTTTTTTATTACTAGGGTCAAGTAGTATGCACTGCAGGTGTTGGTTTTGCAATTAAGATGGCTATGTCTCAATTAGAAGAATGGGCAGCTAAATGCAATGCAAAGCTTGTACCATACGTCAGGTACTTATTTATACACGTGTTATCTTATCTTATCTTTATTTACTTTACTCCTAGACGTGGATTTGATTTATGCAGTCAAGCAGCTAACGTACTAGTGATTGGTAAGCTGGCGCATTTTGTTTTAAATGCTTCTGTTTGTTGTATGAATGTTTTGCTTATTTTTTGCTTGTAGACAAGTCTATCTTTGCTTCAGATGATGTTATGAATGATATATTCCCTGGTATTACCAAGGAACAGATAGGATTACTCTTAGAGAACTTTCACCCCGACCAGTACGCCCTTACCAAAACTGTTTGTATTGTTTATGATTTTTAATTGTGTTTGAATAGGTTCGCTCCAGATGCAGTTCCAGATGTTGTGTTAAATATGTATCCACCACGGGGAGGTATATCATCGAACCAATTGGACACAACAATACTTGTTCCATTGTAAAACACTTGAAAAAGAGTTATCCATCCGTCGTGTTTTGGAATAACTTCTTTTGAAAAAAAACAAAAGAAAAAAAAGAGGCCTCTGTGTAGTAATAAGAGCTTGCAGAACGCAGTCATCGTTTGGATGCTATTTGAACAGGATCTTGCATACACTCTTCTACTCTACAGTGCCTTTTTTTTTTCGTTCTGCTTTAAAAACCACAATTGTACATTGAGAAATAAAACCATTAATTGTTTGAAAGAATGTAGTGATTCAGGCAAACACGAACTAGAAATTTTAAATGTTTCAACTTCCACCAATGGTGGTAACCCACACCAATTTAAAGCTGAAATAATTGGTCTAAGTAACGAGAATGTGTAGATTCACTGAATAGTTGAATTAGCTTGTAGCAACTTAGCTAAGCAGACTACCAATGTCGATGAAACGTTAACGGGCGCCATGATAACGTTGTATACGTATCGCTAAACGTTTTAGAATAATTGTATTCAACACGAAGTGTACACAAGCTGCTGTAATTGCGCTGGGTGCAACGCCACACTGGTAGTTTTTGTTACCTAGGCAAACTACCTGTCTTCGAAAAAAACCATAAAATTGTCAACACTGTAGATACTTTTCTTTGTTCATTTAGACACACCAATGAACAACAATAAATACCTTTAAGTGATCAACTGCTAAGTTGTACATGTAATTCTCAGTAAAATTGTTGAAAAAGAATAAAGCACAAACACGTGACCAAAAAAGTTTTCGAAAAGTCACTTAAGTTTTTTTGATTGTTTTCTCGTTTACGATGTACAGTGGTGATCTATTCAAAAGAGAACTTACAAAGAATGAATTACTACACTGTAGTACTGTTGTTATTGCAATGGTTGCTTTGATAGCGTCAACTTGGATGTTTCTTTGTATTTATATTTATCGCGACTTGAAAGTATTCTCGACGCGATTACTTCTTTATTTGTCTATCATAGACTGGAATGTATCGCTAACTGAAATAATATTCGGAATTTCCTCTTTACATAATATAAGTACGCTTAGAATTATCATTTCCTCAGTAAGGAGGTTGTTGGCCATCAACAGTCTGTTATTTTGGAATTGTTTTTTTTTTTGAAAATCGTTTTGTGTGTAGTTTAATCGTTTGTTTTAGAAGTGCTTTGTTCTCTTGCTGGCTTCTTGATGGCTTTTACGCATGTGTCTGTTTTTTTGTTTATGATGGTTATTTCGTCTAGTTTATTCTATCGCCTAAAGTTCGGGTACGTAACTACAACGTTTTTTTGGAACACTTTTAAAAAAAATCACGTGTTAATTGTCTTTTTGAAAAACAGAAAAAGTTTAGCTTCTGTTGAGTTTCAAATCTTGGTATTCGTATTTGTTTTACCGTTGGTATTGGCAACTCTACCCTATTCAACGCGGACATACGGAAGAGAGCCTTCAGGTGGGTACGTAATTAATTATTTCAGGCGTACTGTTTTTGACGCATATTGATTTTAAAAGGTGCTTCATGAAGCACAGGAAGGAAGAGTTGGCAACTGCTGACAAAATGTTCGTTTCAATTATAATAACTTGTTTTCTACTCACTCAAAGGGTGATTTTCTTAGGTTCTTCGGGCTTGTGTCTATAATTCCTTTCTCTATCAGTTTCATTGTAGTTCTTATACTCAACTTTTTATCTTTTTATCATTTATTCTGGGTGATAAACTTCAGGGTACAGATTTCTTTAATAAGTTGATTACTCTTGTTCTGGTACAGATATTTAAGCCAATAAGAAAGTACTTTTAGAAACAAGTAGTGTGTTGATGCCAATTTAGCAAGGGATGAATGTCAATATAAGCAAAACAGTTATTGTACCTCTTGTTTTCAAGCTCGTAGGATATCCTATTGCGTTCCTATTAAGTTATGTAGGATCAGGTGCAGTATTCGTATATGTCTTAATACACTCCAATGTACTAAAAGCAGAGGAATACACGCTTGTACGAACAAACATTTCAAGAAAAGTTTTTTTGATCCCTTGTATTGATTTTGGTTTTTTTAGCCTTTTGCTTATCGTGTCATTCAATCTCTACCTCACTTGATATTCCCATTAATCAATGCTGTTATATTCGCTCAAGGATTGTGGTCACGACATAAAGATGTCCCATCAGCAGGTAAGTATTTTTAGTTTTTTTTTTTTACTTTCAATATTTTTTTTCTTGTCCACGTGTGTCTATGAGTTAACCTTGGTAATTTTTATTTACAGATGTGTCTTCGTATCCATCTTCCTCAGATCTTAGATATACCAATGGGATACCATTACCTAGAAGTTCAGATACAGACTATATTTATTCCTATGGTTAAACTGTTAGTTGTACACAATTTTCTTGACAAAGTGTCACATGCGTTTTAGACAATAATTTCTTCTAGTCACTGTACAAACATGTAACCATAGAATACATAAAAAAATCACTACAATTAGCATGTACATTGTCAATAAAAGAGAACTAGTAAATAACGATGTACAGCAAGAAGAGTTTGAATGACTGCCGTTGTGTATTTCGTCTTCATCGTCAGGAATGTTAAGGTTTTTAAGATGCTTCTTTAGTTCTTTGTAAGCTACGTTATCTTCCGCGAAGTACTGTCCGCTAGCAAGTACCAACGTAAGAACTAACGAAAGAAGCTATAAAGTGGTCAGATGGAATACGAATACATGTAAGTCTTGCTGTTATATTGAATTGTTCACAAGAATACGAAACTCGTAGACAGAAGACTGCATCCCATTAGGTTGTTGTAGTTGTTGAACAGCGAAATATTCAAGCATTACGATGAATTGAAGTACCAGAACAGGCTCGATCACCACCCCAGCGGCCCTTCGCCATGCACGTGCTTGAATTACTAATGTGAAAGGAAAGGTTAGTTCGTGTCAGGCTTACTTATTTTTACCAGACGTTGTGTTATTCCACCTACTTACTAAGCAATCGGTATAGCTCTACTCCATAGCAACAGTTTTGTCTTTTCATAAAAAGCTGGGAGACTCGCTCAAGTAACAATTGATGAAAGCAAAAAGGCTTTTGCGATAACAGTAATAGGTAACGGTCTGGAGACATTGTACTTTAAATACAGTTTTATTTTATTTCGATGTTTGGTTCGTTTTATATCATTGTCAGTACACAAACGATAATCATCAATATAGAAATCAATAAGTTATTAGCATTGCTTGTATTGTTATTTGTTGTTGTTGTTTCTGATTCAAAAGAAACAACAGATGCAGTGATACCTTCAGATTGCATGTTTTGTTGAATGTCAACATTGGCATTTGGTGTATCAGAGAACAGCTTTGCTTGTTGAGCGTCTTGACCAGCAAATACAGCAGCATAAGTTACAGTTTGCTCAATACTTCTTTTGCTTGAACTTGGAACTTCCTCGATGGTTGGAGGGTTGACAGAGTTGACAAGCTTTTGTAACGCAGATGCAAGTTGTTCAATTTCTTCTTCAGTCAGTTTTCTACTCAATGTCATTTTGTATGTTGTGCTTGTTGACACGCTTGCAGTGGGTGAGATTGTTGTCCCGTTTGGATTTAATGTTGATACTGTAGGTGCGACTGTAGTAGGGTTTGATTGTGTTGGTGTACTTTCTTGTGTTGGAGGAGATGTTGTGCCTACTTGAGGTGGCTGTGTTGAAGAGAGTGTTGGTGTTGGTGCCTCGGTTGTTGGTTGATTGATTGTAGGAGGATTAGTAGTTACTCGAGTTGGTGGCGAAGTAACAACTGTAGGTTGTGATGTGGTGGGCGAAAGAGTAGTGGTGGATTGTTCAGTTGGAGAAAGAGTTGTAGGCGCTGTTGTAGGGGCTTGAGTTGTTGGAGGTACCTGTGGTAGGAGCACCTGTAGTTGGAGGAGCAGTAGTTGGATGTGCCGTGGTTGGAGGAGTATTTGGAGGTAACGTTGTAGGTGCAAGCGTTGGCGGCAAAGTAGTAGGTGGAAGTGTTGTAGGAGGCAATGTTGTAGGTGGAAGAGTTGTTGGAGGCACAGTAGTCGGTGGAAGTGTTGTGGGAGGTAACGTAGTAGGAGGCAATGTTGTAGGTGGAAGAGTTGTTGGAGGTAGTGTCGTTGGAGGTAACGTAGTTGGAGGTAATGTTGTAGGTGGAAGAGTTGTCGGAGGTAGCGTAGTTGGAGGTAACGTTGTCGGTGGAAGTGTTGTTGGAGGTAAGGTTGTTGGAGGGGCAGTAGTCGGTGGAAGTGTTGTGGGAGGTAACGTAGTTGGAGGCAATGTTGTAGGTGGAAGTGTTGTTGGAGGTAGTGTCGTTGGAGGTAACGTAGTTGGAGGTAATGTTGTAGGTGGAAGAGTTGTTGGCGGAGTTGGATAGTCTATATACATAACGTATAATCTAGAATTTGCACCAAATAGCAGATTTGCACGAATTCTAAGAAAATAAGAAATCAGCACCTTTACCATTGAAAAATAAAGTTATCGTACTCAACTCTATTTGCAGTGTTTGAAACTGTGTTTCCACCAGCGTTACTGTGGTTTGTTGTTCCTAGTGTGAGGGCTAATAAAGGTAATTAGAGGTTGCTTACAAGGACCAAAAAAAGATAAAGTTCGAAACTTGTCTTTGTTTTTTTTTTGTTGATACGTACTGTTTGGTTCGAAGACATCAGCTCTATCGAACTGGACTATAAAATCAAATGTATCAAGACCATTTGTGCCTTGCCATCTATACATTTGTAGGCGAATACCTGTCGTATCTATATCGATACAGAAAAGCTCTGTTGCCGTAGATCTTCTTCCTTCACATCTTGTAGGATGTACTTCGTTTGATACTGTGAGGTTTCTTTCTAATAGAAGTTCCTGGGTACCACCGTAATATGGTATATCCGATGTTATGAACGTTAGAGTATCACCCTCAACTATAAACAAGAAAATGAGTTCTAGTGGAGGCAATGTTCACTAATATTCGAAAAACGAGCTGACTTAGTGTACACCAAGTTGAACAGGTCGTCACACACATACGTGGTAGTCCGTTAATGTTCGTAAGAACAATTGCAACTGTGAGGAGATGTAGGAGCGTTGTAAGCATTTTATATGAGTTATGAAACGTTTGTAGGTGATGTTGTGTATCAGTTGTTGTACTTGTTTTCTTTTTCGATTTTCGTAAGGAGTAAATCCCTTTGATCCTTTCTTTGAATGAGACAACCCCGCCTTAAAGAATTAGTAATGGTCTTTTGTTTTACGAAAACGTAAAATCATCATGTTATTGGTTCATTATGTTGAGAATGAATTGGTAAACAGATAATAATCACAGTTGTGTTGCGGATAATTGTCTTTTTTTTTTTGACATTTTTTGGAGAGTGCTTGTCTTCCATATTGGAAAATCAGGATAAGGTGATTCTGAACGTTGTTCATAAGGTGGTGCGTTCTTACAGAACCATATTCTCAGTTGGTACACAATCATGACGTATTACGCAAAGACTACTTTTCAGTGAAGGAGCTTTAATCAAGTCAAAGATATTCGAGCTCTCATGGTTTGCAAACCCGAAAAACAATTCAAAACACATCACTTTCTACAAGGATTCCGAAACCGAATAACTAATACGTACCACATTTTCACTTAACATTTTTCAATTGCCCACACTGTTCTACTTCTTGGAACCGGTGCTGTAGTACTAGAGCGCTTACGTTGGCAACACGTGCTTCACGTCAAAGTTAATGAATTACTAGCAGGTAGTAAATATGGTATTACAGCTCAAACGTTGGTATTAGCGTAGAGAATAAAGATGCATTGTAAAGGGGCTAGCGTAAAAGTACTAAAATTTCGGCAACTTTACAAAAAAAATACATTAGAGGTATTGTGCTAGAATGCGCACTGTGGTAGTGAGCGTTTCATTTATGTATCTTCATTCGCTCTTGCTCTCCTTGATCTCTCTTCATCTATTATTCCAGCTGCTTCAGCACCACCAGTACGACCGACAAGATCCATCAACCACCTGTAAAGGAAAAAGTCAGTTTTTTTTACATCATACGAGGTAATAGCGTACATATCCCCGCCGTTCATCCAGTCTCCGTTACCGTTCAAAGCCTTTTTATTCACTCTCTTTGCACGTTCTGCTGTCTTCTTTTTAAGTCCTCTTTGATAAGCTTGTGTAGCTTCAGCAGCATCTCCACCACAACCCCATACTTCAAGGACAGCTACTTTAAACTTTTCTTCTTTTGCCATCATTCCTTTTGTGTAAGTCGTACATACGTCGTGATTTATTCCATTTTCAAGATCGTCATCAAAGAATAGCCTATAAATCAATAAATTAACAAAAAATTAAATCGGTAAGGAACACGTGTGTTGGTTAATCAGCAAAACGGAAAACAAAAAAAAAAAGGCATGTTTTTTATGAAGATTTCCTCTAGAGCTCAACTGACAACCCACGTGATAATATTTTGCGTTCAGCTGTGCATTAAAGTATTGATAATGTGGGAGTTGATGAATAGCGTACCTAAACCATTTAACACTTCCACCAAAGCCTAAACCGAGAGGATGACCACTGAATGATTTTTTGTTGTTATGTAAGTAAACATAGTTATCTTGGCCAGTTTCAACAGCATGGTGTATATTAAATGTAGGCGATAACGAGAATAAAAAGTTATCAGAAGCACCATAGAAATCGCTCGATGCCTTCCATTCTAAGAGGGACTAATTAATAAACAAACTTCGTAATGTGGAAAACGCAAAAAAAAAACCAAGAAAAGTTTTTCAAGTTCTGCTTTTGACGTACTTTGTGTTAAGTATGCTCCGAATGTATGATGATCTTCATCTCTTACTATAACAACAGAAGGACCATCATAATCAACAACTTGCTTACTTAGCCTATTAAGACTAGAACCATGAACATGAGTTGAATACAACATCTTCCATCTCTCAACCTTTGTATAAAGTGAACTCGATAGTGCCCAAACTATTGTAGGTGAGAATAACTTTGTCTTTTCCCCGTTTATGATAGGCGGAAGCTATAATAAAAACCGTGTCAATAACACCCCACCAGCGAACAAAAAAAAGTAAAAGATTTTTTTTTTTTTTTTTTTGGATTTCTATTGCGTTGCATACCCAAGCTATTTCATGCTCTCCTCTTTGTTCTCTGCTCGTTAATAACCTCAAGTAAAAAAATTGTTGAATACCTCTATACATCAAATTAGTTCATCAGTCTAATGACATTTTGTGCAAAGTTTTTGAAAATACAGTTTTTTTTTTTCCGTCAAAAAAATTTAATCCAGTTCGATCACGTGTCATCCAGATAAACAAAAAATTGGGTACCTTGTGAAAGATGGTAGTTTATCTACTATCCAATCAATAACTTCTGTTTTAGTCGCAGAATCCTTTCCACCACAACAAGCAGAAGCAATACCATCAATCAAAGTGTTATTAATTTTAATGTTCTCTAGCCCTTGTTTCGCAAACTTCTCATATAATAGATTATAATACGATAATAACATTGCATCTTTAACCATATTTTTTACATCAGCTCTATAAAAAAAATAATGTAAGTAAGGTGTCAAACAAACAAGCACTTTAAAATCAAAAAAGTTACGAAATTTTTTTTTGATTTTTTTTTCTTCCAGTTAAAAAATCATCGAATGCTTATTCCTTGCGGCAACGATAACAATGCAATAGTATAGGCAAGATTAAAGGGTAAATGCTTAATCATATAAACCAATCAAAATATTACTTACGATCGCACAAGGAGTAAAAAAAAGTTGACATTTTTTGTTGTCAAAAAATCAAAATGTTCGTTTTAAGATTTTACGGGCTAGTGTCGTTAAAAAAATAGTTTAAGAAGTGTTTTCCGTAGATACAGATATGAGAAAATGGAATCGAAGGATAAAAGGAGAACAACAACGTTTTTGATTTACTTTTTGTTTAAAATGTATAATAGTGCTTGTATAAGGGCGTACAGTGGTATTTTATTATCCACGTCGGCGTAAAGTTCGACTAGCATTGAAATTTGTCCTGAGACTCCGCTAGATTTATATGTTTGTTCACACGCGCCAATGAGGTGATTGAGACAAAATGAAGGACTATTTTCGCCATTCTCTGCAACTTTACCCAAATATTGTGATAATCGAAATCCGAATGCCGCTAGCGGTGTTGGTAGCTCCAGGAATGCCTAAAAATACTGTTAACTTTGCAAGCGGAATTCGATCGAAAGTACGCCTAACACCGCGTTTACGCACCTGAAATGACGTAACAGTAACCTGGCGCTCTATCTCCTGACTTTGCTGAGCAAGAAGCGAAAATACCGCAGACAGCTGTTTTATCTCTTCTACATTCAATACATTTGATAGTTTTTCTGTTGTATTCGTTTCAGCGCTTTGCTTTTGACCCATTGCCTTGTTTGTGGGATTTTGGGGCTTAGTTAGTTTTCAATGAAACGCCTGAAAGAAATTTCGGTAAGGATGATTTCTGGGTCGCCATACCATTGTCTTAAAGACAAGATGTTCTTGATTCTCTTGCAGCAGTTTAGGAGCAACTAACTAACAAGTGTCAGTTACAGTTTGTCTGGAATCTGCAAGACAATAAACAGTTGTTGGAAGGAAGTGACCTTTACCACCAGTTCATTTTTGTACCAACGTACATATACGTCGCCATGAGTTAATTCCTTTATTGTGCCACCTTTTAGGCTTATTCACCGTTTCGTTGTAGCAGATTATCATTTTTTGCACCATCAATGTACATATAGTGACACTTGAGTTGTCCATTCTTGTTGGATTCGCTACTTTAACTACGTGTTGAGGTGATAGAGAAATCAAGGTTAACAGTAAGTTTGTTTTCCACCCTTCTCTTACCCCTTGTTACTAATAAGCTGCCTGTTTATTAAGGGCGACGTCGACGCCCTTAAGTTACAGAAAAGAGAACTGTTACGTGAATGAGACTCTGCTTTAGGTTCTTTTTTCTTAGTACTGTTGTCAATTATAGTTAACAGTTGAAGCACTTGGTACATCTTGAATCAGCCGCCCAACAACACCAGTGAAGCGAGGGTTTTTTGTCTAACCGTTACATTTGTTGCACGTGATAAAACTAGTTTATTTGGGCTTTTTTTCAAAAAATGTAACATGAGAAGAGTTTTCTTTTTTTATCTCTTTGCTCTGTTTGCTTTTTTAAGTGCTTTACGTTCCTTTTTACGCATACCACGTCTCCCTTCTTGGTATTCTTGTCTTTGAGCCTACGAGGCGATTAGAAAGGAACCATTTAGTACATAGTGATGACACATACCATGCCACTCCTCATTGCCAAAGCAGGACCAATAAAGTCAACCCAAAGCTTGTAAATGCCAAAAAGAGGAATCTGGGAAAAATGAGATTTAAGCGCTCATGACATCTTTTTGTTTTGGCGTTTCTATTGCTTGTAGCGGTAGATAAAATATTGTGTTTGAGCGTACGATAAGGAATATGAACCAGAAGTAGCTTGAAAGGTTACAAGCAAGTTGTACAAACCAAGTAATATATAAAGCATCCCAATGGTATCTAGATGAATTTAGAGAGCGTATAACGGTATTGTTGGTAATATAAACACAAAAAGCTGTGATAACCTATTTAATAGTGCAACGAATGTACTGTATACTGTACGTACTCTATGATGCCTTTTCCGCATAAGTCTGCACCTGGGGATTTAATATCACCTAAAACATTCTTCAGACGCGCACACGTAGGCTTAGTGTACCTGTAGGCGTAAATTCCGCGTGGGCGTGTGATCTCATAAACCAAAGGACGTATAAGTTAACAAGTACGATAACAGCGGTACCAAGCATGTGAACAGTGGTATATGTGCTGCTAAAATACCAAACACGCAAAAGCAAGTACAAAACCTGTACAATCATCAATTAAAGCGTTCAAAATACTAATAAACGGCCGTTTACCATGAATAATGCCATTTCAACTTGCATATACATCAGTGTAACTTTGTTTTCCTTAACAATCCTCTTAGCGGATTGGTTGGCCATTGTGTAGTATTAACTTTACAATTTGGACTATTCGAGATGACGTACGCAGTCAATAGATTTCAAATGATTCAAAAAACAAACAAAAGGGTTTTCTTGTTTAGACAAACCATAGCCACGTGTTCTATCAATAGCAACTTCTCGGGAGGTGATGCTTTAATTTAAAGGAAAGTATACTTTTCAAAAACGTTACACCGATTAGTAGCACGTGACCTTCTGCTCTTTTCTTCACTATAAAGTGTTACATAAGGATGCTTCAATGAAAAAGCTTGTAAAGTCTCACTGGGTACCCTGTGTTCACAAACCATCTCGTTGAACTACATTCTGCACAAAATGCATCACGTGTACAATAGCTTGTGTACACTTAGTGTTGAATGCAATTATTCTAGAAACTCCTTGAAGAGATGATATCCCTTCATCTGTTACAAGAGGACAAGCTTTTAGACTTATTGTATGAACACCTGCAAGAGCTTTAACACCTCTATCTGTTATCTTGCTACAGAAATCCAACATTATCTCATGTACACCAGCAAGATGAATGACACCTTCATCTGTGATATCACTAGAAGCATTCAAGTGAATAGTATGCACTCCTGCAAGTGATTTCAATCCATTAACGGTTATACCTCTACAATAGCTCAGGTATATTGTATGAACCCCTGATAAAGGTTCTAGCCACAAGTCGTTTAATTCTATGCATTCCAAATAAATGGTGTGAATACCAGAAAAAGATGACATTGATGCTGCAGTTAGTTTTGTACACTCATTCAAGCCAAGTTTGTGTACACCAGCAAGAGGTATGATATCTTCATCTTTAACCATCAAACCATGTAAACTGATTTCGTGTACACCAGACAATTGTTTCACGTGATCAAGAATAACACCCTCACAATCAGAAATATCAATGACATGAAGACACATTTCGCCGTTTGTGTTTTTAGCTTTAACCAAGTGCGCAAAACAAGATCCATCAATATAATCACAACTCGACATTATTATTGTGTGAGCTCCAGCAAGTGATTTTAATCCATTGTCTGTGACTTTGCAATATCTCATACTTATCCAATGAACACCAGCAAGTGATTTTAATCCTTCATCAGTTATCCTACTACATTGCGAAATATTTACTTTGTAAGCACCTGAAATAGCTTCCAATGACTTATCTGTCAACTGCCTCATCAAGCTTACATCTATCGTATGTACACCTGACAAGAATTGAATACCTTCATCTGTGATATTAGGACACCTGTGCACATGTATTTCTTTAACACCGGCAAGTACCTCAAGGCACTTATCACTCAATTTAAAACCCATCATTGATAATTTCTTAACACCAGCCAAAGAACATATTTCCTCGTCTGTGGCGCTGTACTCCCGAATTGATACAAATGTATTGTTTAAAAGCAATTTCTGATCGCTTAAACGCTTAATGGACTCTGAAGACCTGATAACGATTTCACCGTAACCAACGTGTCTATGAATAATGTCGTAGAATAGCCAGCACGTCTGAGCAATCGAATATCGCGTTTTATTTCGAGTATACTCAAAAACGTCAATAATGAGCTCTGTTGGTATCATTTCAGTAAAACGAAAAGCTGTGTAGCGTGCAAAAGCATACGCTTTAGCCATTACCACAACAATTGAAATTCGATTAAGTGTTGACTTAGCAAGACATTATGTACTACAATACTTGTGCTCGCAATTTGCTTTGAGAATGTTTGCTCCATACTACTTGGTATGTTTAGGATGTTGACGTTCAAGCCCTTCACCACAATATTTCCTACAGTACAACACGTGCATGTTTCTTGTTACCTATTCTTTTGATCGCAGTTTAATGAACTCTTGTTTTCAAAAACAATTTATTTACTATTTAAGTCGTTTTGTCAATAGTCATTTTAGGCATACTGTACACATCTCTTAATGATCTGTAACGTCTTAATGTATCTATATCTTCCTTATTTGGTGTATCAACGTTTCCAATACTATGTCCTACACGCAGAAATGGGTTATACTTCAGTTCTTCTTCAAGAGAAACTGGAACCGTTGGTATCTTTTTCTTTATTCTGTCTTTTGACCATTCAAGCTTATCTTCTATTTCTTTGTTTCCTTCATCTACTGTTGAAGCAAAAGATAGGTTCTTAATAGCGTACTCGTGACCAAAAAAGAGTTGTGTATCCGGTGGTAGAGCCTTGATTTTTTGAAAACTTGAAAACATCTCGCCAGCCTCGCCTTCAAAGAACCTACCACAACCTGCCAAGAAT
This sequence comes from Trichosphaerium sp. ATCC 40318, assembly GCA_038496445.1. NCBI lineage: Eukaryota > Discosea > Flabellinia > Trichosidae > Trichosphaerium > Trichosphaerium sp. ATCC 40318. The sequence continues at coordinate 83,920 of JALMLS010000124.1, read as the reverse complement.
AAAGTATCACCGGTAAATAATGAAGGAGAATCTCCATCAACATTGAGTAGGTACACGCAGTGACCTAAGCAAAATGAAAACAAAAAACTAGAATGACAGCTGACACTTATTGTTTTTGGCAACATCAAAAAAAAGTCCCTAACTGTATCACAAAAAGACATTACCTCTGGTATGACACGGTGTCATTATGGCCGTGAATACCATGTTTCCAATCTAAAATAATTATTAAATCACGTGAAAAACACGTGACAATCGATAGAAAAACGAAAAGAAAAAAATGCAACCGTATGCTTTTTAACAGGTTAAACAGCGACTACCATTCCATCACGTGGAATGCACGTTTTTCTTTTGCGAGACTGATTAAACACAAAGCGGACCATCAAGTGGTAATTGTTGATACGTACTTGGAAGGTTTCTTTATCGCTCAAGTGGCGGGTAATGTACGGAATACGTTCTTTGTCTATTATACTGCCATAAACAGGTAATTTTGAAAAACCAAAGCGTAAACGCCTTTTTTAGATAGCTTAGTACGGATCAAAGGTGTTGACACTCGTTTTGTACATTTCTAAGTTTCCACCAGAGTGATCCCAATGATGGTGTGTATTGAGTACAGCAGATAGTTTACAACCACGTTTTGATGCCTCAGAGGCAACCTAGCGCTGGTTTAGAACGTAATTCAACTTGACACCTTATTTACGCGACCAGGATCGACTGGATCTATCACAATAGCCGCTTTAGTGCGTTTATCGATTATTAAGTACATATAATTATCCAATAACGCCGGTATTACCACAACACTATACCCTACGCCTGTAAACATCTAAAGAGAGTATTTTACAAACCTTTATAATGTATTTCTGTTGTAGTTGTTGGGTGATACCTCAAAACACCACGTTAACATTTTATACATCGTAAATGGCTCAATACACGCCTTTTGCAGCGTTTCTGTAACGGAAACGGTTTTTTTTGTACCTGTTCGTTAGTGTACCGCGTAGAGCGAATAATAGAACAGTAGTGGCATGATACAATGCACCATAAAAGTAAGAAGAGAGTATTGCGCCCATGTGCTTGTAGTGACGTCTGTTAAGTACAGAAAAAACTAAATATGGTAAGGACAGTAAAAAAGCACCGGAACAATTGCCCGAACCTTCTTCCTGATCAAACATGATCCTAAGAGCAAAAATGAAGGTCTATTCTAAAAAAAGTTCACCTTCCTTTTTTCGAAACCTGGTCTACCAAAATAGATTAAAATACCCCTAAGCAATTAATACATATACCCTATTACGCAATAGCGACCCCATCACTAAAAAAAGCCACAGCAAATCGAAAAAATCAAAAAAAAAAAGTTGCAAACAAAACCAGGCGCTCGCGTTCTTTTTGTTACAAACGTGCTAATTTCTTTATCTTACACTGTTATTGTTACACAATGAAGCTCTTTTCCAAAGACTGCATCATTACAGAATGTTTAAGAGTAGCGAATACCTTCTCAACATTAGTAGTATCAATAGCACACGTCACATAGACATAGAGAATCTGATCATCTCCTCTAGCTTGAGCAAACCTCTTTTTAAACTCACTCTCTATGTACTTTATAGCAACCTTCCAGTCTTTTTCTCCTGTATATTCACTATAGTATTTCTTAAATGCCCTAAAGTCATTTTCGAATTTTTCTTTAAACAGATCGACCTTATTCAAAAAAAGAATCCATCTCCTGTTGCTTAAAAAATTAGAGCTGACCAGTTCAGTAAACAGCTCGAAAGACTCGTCCATTCTGTGAGTGAGATTATTTTCTTGTAGACGCATGTCAACTAGAACAAAAAAATTAAAACGTCAAAGCCACAACAGTACGAAAAAAAAAGGGTCTAACCAATAAAACAGAAAATCAAAACAGAAAAAAATAAAAAAACGGTTTCTTGACCAACCACAAAAAAATCGGTCGGAAATAGTAACAAAATCAGTTAAATCACACGTGTACATAAGATAAAAAATACTTCATAAATAAAATAATAGCCTACAATACCAAACACAAACCATCCAAAGTTTTTTTTTTGGTTTTTTTGGCAATTTTTGATTTTTTCATACAAAAAACCTGTTAATAACACGTACACTCATCAATAGCAGCCAAATAAATTATTGCATCAATATTCTAAGGACATACAATCAGTTTTTCGAACTTTGTTCGAAAAAAACATAATTTCGCCTTTTAATGGCACATAATATCATTAAATATCATTTAAAAATACGTACGTCAAAGCAATGGACCCATTTACGTCTCTCACTTCTTTGTCCGCCAACATCAACCTGAGTAAGTCAATTTTTTTGAAAATAAAGAAAAAGAAAAGCAAACTTTGTTTAACCGGCAGCGTACAAGCAGAAAGTGTTTCCCAAAAGCATCAAACTTCATCTCCCATACACCTGTTGTTTTAAGCTTCGCTCGGAGTATATCTTCATCCGTAGGTACAAAATCGTCTTTCGCTATCCGCTCAAGATTCTGTAGGTAGCTAAAATAAAAACGCCGGTTAGCTTACAATCGCCTAAACAACAACATCTTCAATACCGCTCTTTGTACTACTATTGAGCGTATCGTATTTTTTATGACAGAAATACGAAGCGAGGAGAGCAAAGAGAGGAGAGATGAGGGAGAATCGCCCGAATTTTAAAAGGTTTTTTTTTTTCAACAAAATTATTTTTTTGTTATTGTAAATCAATGAAAAAAAGACGTACTATTCTGTTGCTTGAGGCACTTGAAACGAGCTCCGATCCTTCCATAACTTTTGTATAATTTTACTATTCCAAACTAACTTTACTGCCTCTGCAAGCTCAGTAGTAAGCGCCATAGCTTCGGTAACTAATCTTATGTTTGCCTAGTAATAGATGAGTACTGTCATTGGGTTACGGAAGCTTTTGGGATTAGGTAAATGCATCAAAAAGGCAATTTGTTTAAATTATAAACAATGTCAGAAGACAACAAAAACTGCATAATTAGGATTTCTTTTGATCTAATGTACTCGTAATGGTCGTTTTTATAAGTAAAAGACGATCAGTTTTTATTAAAAAGGTTTGGTGATTTAGTGTTTTTTTAATTTGGCGTACCTCATCAACTTGCTTTTTTAATGGCATAGCGCGTTGATCTGCTTCTCGTATAAGCGATTGCACAGACGATAGGGTGTTTTCTTTCAAAACGTCCGAATACTGCTTTTGCTCCGTTTTAGTAAACCCATGCTTGTGCAATATTTTCATTTGTTTGGTAAATGTGGATTTGCCAGAGTCGCCCGTACCTAATCGTGAGTTAGTTGGTTAATAATTTTACAAAAAACTCACAAAACAGCTCAATAGCAACATACCAAGCAGTAGAAGTTTGATTTCAGGGTTCTTTTTCTCATTTTTCAAGTCATTATCTATTGCCTTGCTCTCCTTCGACGGTTTGATTACTGAGTGGTCGCAACCCATCTGGGAGGCAATTAATTGCAAAAGCCTCTACAAATATTTATTACAACTTTAGCTTGCGACACAGTCTAAATTTCAGGCTTCGAAATAACGCTTCCCATTTACACTGCGTTATCCCAGGACAGGAAATAATAGCGTTTTATAATTACAAGCGGAGGTAACAAAAAAAAAGTTACGATACAACGTACCTCTTACTGGGGTTTATGTATGTACGACGTCAAGCACCACGTGCAGGAGCGGTAATTGAGAGTATCAATAGAGTTTTTTTTTTTTGTTGAGTTTTTTTGAGACAACTTAATGACCCCTTCGCCTAAATACCCTTACTAGTACATTGCTGGGTTGCATATGTACGTTGGTTTGTTTACAATCGCCGCTAGTATAAACAGCAAGCTTAAAACGACTATCTCGTCAAATAACGCTTTTTAAACACTCAACGGCCCGAAATTTCCAGGTGACTCAATAAAACGCGGAGCACTGGAGTATTGTGAACAACAAACCCAAACCAACGGTTCTCCAAAACAAAGCGATGAGGTTCAATGTACGCTGGGAAGGCGCCCTGTCTTTGAAACTTCCGTTAGTTAACTGCATTCCTGCGTTAAATTTGGCTGTTATAACACCAAATGTGCTTTTACTACTCGATTGGTACGCCGAATCGATATCATAACGTTGAGGAGGTTTGTAGGTTTATTTGGAAAAGTGGAAGTTTGAATGTTTTTTAACTGGTTTATTGGTTCTTCTACCATGGCGTACACCGTTCTAATATAGCTACTGAGCATCGCAACAGCTTCAAGTGGTCTCTCACGGTCAAATACGCGATTGTCTCGTTTTTGTGCCTTAAACCAAAAATATTCCCGCCAACTTTACAAATGGCAACAGGTGGCACGTTTCCGATATACTCAGGCGCTGAGATTATAGATTGTCTCGCTGAGATTGGTTTTACAGTTCAAGAAAGTGATTTAAACCAACCAACCTTTGAAGTGTTTTATCCTATATACAAAAGCCTAGTATGCATGCTACTCGGTACATCTGCGGAAGAACTAGATCAACCAAAGCTTTCTGCTCTTGATCTATTAGAGTACCCAGAACTACACGATGTATCCGTAGGACGCGTTAACACGCTAAAAAAACTGTACGTTGGTATTTGTTCAAAACTCACTTTTTAACCGACAACTGACGTAAAACATCAGAGAAAAGCTACTCAATATCGCTGTTGTACATGATTTCGACTTCAAGGACATTATACAGCCACAAGCATCGCGAACAAAGCGTATATTGAGTGGAATAATCAATTTTGCAAAGTTTCGCCAAGCTGGCCTTGCACAATGTCAAGAACGCATGGAAGAAGTAGTACGTTTAGTTATACAGAGTTTTTATAAAATAAACGATTATCTTGTCTTTGTGCTCACTGTGTACGCTAGGATAACTACATGAGAGTCTCTGAAGAGCGTCTAGCTAGTTGTAGAGAAGCTAAAGCTGAATTGGCTGCTCTTGAGTACGTATTTTTAACTTTGACGCTTTTTTCTTTTCTTTGCGAACAAAACGGTTTATCATAAGCGATGATAGAATAACACAGGTTTCCAATGATTTTATGATTATTAAATCCCACTGAGTTTAAATATAAACGTTTTATTTCAAAAAAAAACACGAAAAATGTCCGTGTCACGTGACGCACTTGTAGTTCGTTTATTAACTTGTTTTTAACATAGAGCTGAGATTGAGACTGAGCAAGAACCTATTGAAGAAGCAAAACGTGCTCAGCAGGAAATGAAGGAGGGTGTTTGGCATCTTAATAACCTTCAAGCTGACTTATATAAAAAAAAAGACAATCTTAAGGTATTAAATGGTGGCATCGAGGAGGAAATCGTACGTGTTTATAAACATCTTTGTTGTATTTTTTGCGATGGTAGCCATATTGTGCTAGCACTGTTCAGGAGGCTCTCTTGAGTTCAGCCGTCTTTCTTTTCTTTTTTTTTTGTTGGCTATGTTTTTTTCGGAGTTTTCTGATTTCCTGTTTTAGCAATCTGTTGAACAACAAAATGCTCAACTCCTTCAAGAGTGTAATGATTACGAAAGACGTATTCTACGCTCTCCTGATCGCGTTAAAGGAGAAATTATTGCTATGCGTGAGAAGCTAGCCCGAGAGCAAGCAGTACGTTTGATTCGATTATTTTCTTATATTTTTCTGTTTATTTGTTGGCGTGTCACAGCTTACTAATGATATGTTAGGAAGTCCAAAATCAACAAAGAAAGCAAAGGCAATACAAGATTCGCAATGATAACACCGAAAAGGCTGAAAAGGTACATACACGCTCACGTGCACGATAAACGTGGTTTTTCGTATCAAACTTTTTTTTTTGTTTGGAATGTCAATGCACGATCACTTTCTTACGTATTTTTCTTCTAGAGGGTAAAGAAATTGATTAAAATCCTTGAAGAGATTGAAGCGTATCGTGATAAGTTATCTGAAGTGAAAGATGATTCAAGGACAGCTAAAGATAATATTCATAATGCTGAGAATCATAACAAAGAGCTTGAGGGTTTAATTTCTGTGCGTTATTTTTTTTTTCTTTTTTCTTTTTTGCGTATTGTTTTCCTTTTGTCTGACATTTTGTGAATGTAGATTATGAGTAAGAAGGTTCGTGGTCTTGAAGAGAAACATGAACGCTTAGAAGAAGCACATGGCCATGTGCATGAAGCAAACCAAAAGCAACTTAAATCTCTACAAAGTGAGAAAACAAAAGCAGATCGTGATTTGAGTGAAATGAAACAGATTATTACAAAGAATGAAATGCGTATGAATGAATGTGATATTAAGGTAAATAGTGACTGCTTATCTCTTCTACTTCAAATTACTCACCTTGTTTATTAGACTGAGAATCTAAGACGTGAGCATGATGAGCAAATGCGTTTATTGTCTGAAAAGTTTGATGAGTTGGAAGCTAACATTGACGATTATCATCAACGCTTGTTTGCTTTGACTAACACACAGCCTACACCTGTATAAATTTCGGTTTATGCACTTCTAGTGTAAGGGTTGTTAGTATCCTTAATTGTGGTGTAATGGTTTTTAAAGAGAAATCACGTGATTTATCACGTTGGTTGTTGTAATATATCTGTAATTTCAAAAAAAGTTTTGTTTTATTTTCGACGTGTGCTCATGCCGTTTTGAGCAAAAAAGTTCTATTTAACTCTTATTGAGAGGAGGTAGTATTGGTGAGTAAAATGTGGTGAACAACAGAAAACTGTGGCAGTAATTAAGTATGCTACTTTCTTTTTTTTTACTAAAATACATTGTATAATCCATCCATTGTTGACAGTCGACCCTCTTATTTGTATGTGATTTATGTGTGTGCTGTTGGTCCATGTGCTTGTGGTTGAGCCGCATAACCGGCTTCTTTTTCAGCTTGTACATCGAGGGTAAATTTCGCTCGGATAGACCACGGGGCAATAACATTTCTTATTTTTGGAACAAAAATGGCAAGAAGGAGGAATACAACGACCGTCTAACAATACCACAAGTCAGAATAAAAATGGAAAAAAAAAAGAGCTTACCAAGACACAACCTCCAAGAGCTGCTCCTATAGCGATTGGTATAACATTGCTAGAGGGAGTACATGCGTCCGTCGGAGTGACTATGACTGACAAACTGAGTAAAAGTAAGGAGATAAGTTGGACAACATGCTATACCTTTTTGTTCTTTGAGTAACCTCGACATGAGCACATTTATCCGCAATTACAGTCACATTTCCTTCAATACATTCGTACTCCAGAGGAGTGAGAACCTCTTGTTGTGTAGTACCGATTCCTGCAAGGTTGATAATAGTAGAGGAGTTTGAGGTGCGCAAGCAGCCTTAATTAAAAATGTCAACATCAGGCAAGAAATAAAAAAGCATCTCATATTACCTTCAACAACTATTACTGTATACGGGTCAATGATAGTTGTTTGAACAGTCGAGAAGTCACCCTTGATTATAATGGATCGTTTTATTCGCAAACTCCCTAAGTTCGTCACAGACCCGAAAACGCACGTGTCATTGCTTTCACAATCAAGACAATCGCTTTCTGTGCAAACAACTATGCAAAGAGTTAGTGGATGACCAACGATTACTATTACGCTTTACTTGGTGGAAGTCCTATCGGGACAGTTGGTGGGCTTGTTGGAGTTTGTGTGGGCGCTATAGGTTGTGTTGGGGGCGTGGGTGGTGCTGTCGTTGGAGGTCTTGTTGGTGAACGTGTAGTTGGTGGTCTTGTTGGTGCACGTGTTGTTGGTACTCTTGTTGGTGGAGCTGTTGGGTAATTTGGGAGAGGTGTCGTTATATACTCGCATAGCGGTCTGTGAGGTAAATTTCCGTGAGAACTTGTTTTAAAACAATAAAAAGCCTCCCATCTACCATCTACTCTGTAAAACCGTTAGTTTGAAAAAGAGTCATTGGGTAGTGAACTTACATGCCAACACAATCTTTTGTGGTTTGTCTTAATCTATCCCTGGATGGCTCAGTCGTAGCCCAAGGGTATTCATTGAACGTATTACCGTAAGCAAAAGGTTCATTTGTAGCATGCTTGGAAGAAAGAATAAGCACGTGAAAGCCAGATTTGATGACTCAGAAGAAAAAAGGTTGTGAACGCAAGCAAACTTAAAAATTATATGGTCTTCCGAAAAGTGTTTATAACGTAGTATTAAGTACCCATTTATAAGCGAGTTGATTTCCATTACCACTTGCTAATCCTGTCCAAAGTACTTTATTATTCAGGTCAAAGTTGTTCTTAATGTGATCAAACTCAATGCCTGATGTAATAGTAGCCAAGTACCCGCCGTCTTTCAAACATAATCCTACGACAATGTTACATTAAAGAGAAACTGACATATTGTTATTACCTTGGGCTTGCATCCACGTGACAGCAGTATTTGGTAAAATTTTATAGCAATGTCCTTTCGTGGTTGGTTAACTCGAATTCAGTGTTTGTATGGATTGTACCTTGAAACCTTCCTGCACCGCTACAACTACTGGCGAAATCAGGGAAACAAAAATCATGATTTGTATGACCTTCGTGTCCTGTAACACCACACATGGTATGCGTAGCATCATTAGTACCGTAAATCAGCTAGGGAGGGAGAAACGGAACTTAATACACAACAAAAACAAATCACAAGTACCCCATTTTTAAGAACTGCAGATCCAGATGCTATTCCATTTATTGCTGCATCTCTAGATAATAGTGCATTCGAAACAATACTATTATCTCTAACCCATCTGAGTGTAGTTGTCCCAGAGATTTCAAGTTTTATCGCATACTATTTCAACCATTATTTTCAGTTTTTGTTGTAAAACACGTGTTTTTTTGGGGTTAATTGTTTTTACGGCGCGGGAGGTTGTGTATTTTCAAAAAACGCTAGTACTTACCGGATAAGTTATTGTTAAGGAAGCTAGATATAGGTCAACTGTCAGGTCTTCATCTAAAACGTATCCGTAAGACAAAGTTTTTCGGAGAACAGCGGAAAAAAAAATAGAGTGAAAAGAATTGTTGTGTGCCGTCACAGTTGTCTCCTCCATCGTATATTCTATATAAAAGTGGGTTCCATAGACACTCTTCATCTGCCATACCACCCATACTGCGGGTATGTGGGATAAAAATCAACAATATAAGACAGAAGACTGTATTCCGCGCTAGTTCCATTTGTTTGATATTTCAGTATACTAGTCAAAAAAACCTTTGAGTTTTGAGTGTACGTGTCGATATACCCTTTTGATTCTAGAAGAAAGGAAGTTTAAGCAGTGTGGAATAGGGAGGTAGTGAAAGCGAATACGGTACTCACGCACTATATCGCTACAACGAGTAGTTTTTTTGAATTCGAAAGGTATTTTTTCGTACGCACGTGGATGATGTCGTAATTTCTAGGCCAATGCGTAAAAAGATTTTCAGTTGAAAAACACTGACTGCTCCTACTAAGAGCTTGCCAGCGTTGATGATATAAAGGTCAGTTATTAGAGCCCGTAGAGCGAAGTAATTGTAGTGGAGACACCAATTACTGCACGGAAGGAGAAAGTGGGTGTCGTTTTTGTTGTGATTGTTGTTGACATTTTGAAAAGCTTTTCGCTATTATGTATTAAGCCTTGTACGCCTTACTGAACTGGTACATATATATTTCCCACCACATTGTCTACGTAATCACAAATGTACTTAATACATCAATTTATCAAAGCTACAAAAGGAGCTCAACAGTAAGCACCAAAATTTTATTTTTGAAACGGTTTTTTTCCTGTGTTGTTGCGAAAACCACACAAACAAGAAACACGTTTAATAAACGATAATAAAGACATAATCGTTACGGTTGTAATTTGATTATTGGGACTTTCTCATTTCCCACCGCTGTACAACATCAAAAATGCGGTTTTCGTTTTTGCTCTGATATCGATCTTTTTTTTTTTTAATGACTGCTTAGTTGTTAGATTGTGATTGGTGGTACATGATAACTGTTAGCAAATATGACGTATCACTAAGGTCAAGAAATATTCAAACACAACAGTGATGTTGTATCTCATTCGTACACTCAAACATTGCTCTTAAAATAACCAAATGGATTTCAATAAAACTGATAAGGGAATATTCGTCACGTGCTGCTACAAGGTACCTGAAATATTCTTTACGACTAAACCCACGTGTTTGAAAGTTACGCCATCACGTGCAAACATCTTTTTCAGGAACAAATAGACCAACATGACTTCTGACTTCAGTAGATAAGAAGACGCTTAACCTTTGTGCACAACAGTTTGACATGAAAACTCATATACTCAAAAAAGCAACTTCACTGCAGGCTAGACGTCGAACCAATGTCATTGGCTACAACCACAGATGTCCCTACGTCTCCCGGGAGGATTGAAAACTTTACAATGATAGTTGTAGTTGCAGGTTTCGCTGCATTCTTTACTGTACGTTTACGTGCATATACAACGCCACTTGGCGCATTTTTAGTCGGTTTTCTGCATTTTGACATGACTATTTTATCTTAGGCTTTTGGAATAGGCGCAAACGATGTAAGTTGTTGGTTGTAGGCGTAAACAGCGCTTAAAAGAACCAAAGAGAGTTTTACATTTTTTTGTGACATTTCTAAAGTCTCCAAGTCTCTAACGTGCTCCCACAGGTCGCAAATGCGGTATGATGGCGTAGAATATGACTATTAGATAACACAAACGTAGTTTGCTACTTCTGTAGGTTCCAAAGTGTTGACACTTCGTCAAGCTATTGCTATTGCAGCTGTCTTTGAGTTTTCAGGTGCATTGCTTCTTGGTTCGCATGTTGCAGGTATTTTTTAACTGAAAGCAATTTTGTGCTTTGTTTTTTTTTTTTTCGGGTTTTCTTCGTGACACGTGTCTAGATACTATCAGAAAAGGTATAGTAAATACTGAGATATATAAAGATGATCCTCAAATGCTTATTGTGGGCATGTTATGCGCACTCATAGCAGCTGGATTATGGCTTCTAATTGCAACGCTATGCAAGGTTAGTTCACTTTTTTGTTTTCATAAAAATGCAATCACACGTGATATCACGTGTGTTTTGTTGTGGATGTATCGTTTCAAAGTGACGTACTAACTCACTTAACTTCCTAAAGGCGCCTGTATCAACCACTCATAGTATTGTGGGTGCCATTGTTGGGTTCTCCTTGGTGTATTCCAAAAAAGGAGTTGACTGGATAGAAATATTATTCGTTGTTATCTCATGGGCGTCAAGCCCTGTACGTACTTTCTACTTACCAATTAAGTACTTATTTCTTCTTATTTCGTAGCTTATAGCTGGGTTGACATCTGTGATTTTGTTCTGGCTTGTCAGGAGATTCATCTTACGAGCTGAACATCCGGTCAAAAGAGGTCTTTTTTTCTTGCCTTATTTGTACGGGTTTATGATGTGCCTGCTTTGCTTCTTTATTATATACAAAGGTACATTGGGTGCATTTGTGATTGGAGTATTCATAGTTTAATTAGGGAGTCCTTCTCTAGCTCTTGATAAGCTATTTAATTGGTGGCAAGCCATACTTATTTCACTTGGTGTTGGCATTGTAACTGTTCTTGTTATGCGTTTCCTTATTCTTCCATGCATTGTTAAACGGGTTTACGAAAAAAGTAGTAAAAGTACGATTATATAAGACAAAAAATTCTATTTTCAGAAAACCAACGTGACAACCATCACGTGTTGTCATTTTACAGCTTTCAAGCTTTTTTTCAGAAAAAAGTTACTTTTAACTTTGTTTGTTTTTTCCAGATCCTGAGGATGTTCAGTCGTATGATAAGAGGGAGAGAAGTTTTTGGGATAAGTTTTGGGGTAGAGAAGAACCAAAAGAAAAGACTAGCTTGGTTGATAAGGATAGTGTAGCATTAACGCGGAGTGATGCTGATGTTGTTTCTTTGGAAACAAATACACCTGTTGAAACACTTAGAAGACAACGTATACATGCTCAAGCTGAAGTTTTTGATGAAGATGCTGAGCAGTTGTTTGGATTTTTACAGATTTTCACGGCAACTCTAGACTCATTCTCTCATGGAGCAAACGATGTACGTACATTTGTTTGTTTAGTTTTTTTCCTTCAAAATCTAGCCTATCAACTTCTCCTTCAAATTCTGGATGTAAAACTACATATACTGAGAAATGAGTTCTTTGAGGTTATTCTTCTATTTTAAGACGTTAAAAAAAATAGCGCAAGTCATTGTGATAACGTTTTTTGAAAACTTTAATCGACTGACTGAGTTTTGTTAATTTTTTTTTAATAGGTTGCAAACTCTATTGCTCCTTTCGCTGCTATTTATGGTATTTATTTATCTGGAGAGGTTAGTGAAAAAGCTGATGTTGATTGGTGGATTTTAGCTCTAGGCGGTTTTGGAATTGTAATAGGGCTAGCTTGTCTTGGCTACAAGATTATATCAGGTACAGAATGTTACGATAATATTATCTATCACCTTTAGCAACTGTTTCCTGAAATTACTGCCATTCATTTTTGCTTTTGAAGTTATTTCTAAGCTCTTAATCGTCATGTCGCAAGTTCTTACTTAATGTCTCTTTTGTACTAACTGTTTTGTTGTAAAAAAGCTGTTGGTGAAGACTTGGCTAAAATTACGCCTTCTAGAGGTTTTACAATGGAAATAGGACCTATTATTACTGTTATTGTAGCTTCAAGAATAGGCATGCCAGTCTCTACAACACATTGTCAAGTACGTCTACCACTTGGCCTATTGTTTTTCTTACTTTATTCTTATCATTATTTTTTTTTCTTCAGGTTGGTGCTGTTACTGCTGTTGGGCTGCTTGAAGGCGCTAGAGGTATTGATTGGAGAATTCTTGGTAAAATATTGTTTTCTTGGATTGTGACATTGCCTGTATCAGGAGGTATTGCAGCAGCATTATTTGCCATTATGAGCTATGCACGTCAATTCACTTCATACTAAACTGAAAAGGAAAACAGTATCCATCTTGTAACATAGTTTTTGTTCGAAATAAAAAACAAAATGCAGTGTAATGACACTACAACCAGTTTTGCCTTTTTGATTACAAAACAATAATTATTACTTTTTCGAGAGAAAAATATCTCTGTGCGCTGAATAGGCTACAAGTCCTTTTTATGAGCCCCACACTGTCTCAATGAATATTTTTACACAATGTGATGCTATACAGAACGGTTTGAGGTTAAACAGATGGCCACATTGTGTTGTAGGGTTTTCTGTAAAAGTCCGAAAACTCATATTTTTTTTGTGCACTGTAGAGTAAATAACATAATTCTCCACGCGAACGAGTAATTATTACATCTTTGGCAATGAGCGCACGCTACGATACTTACGGTATGTTTTAATACAGCAATAATTAAGTACAGCCTCAACCTGCTTTAAAAGCACCTACCAGGCGTTAATAGTGCTGTTGTATTTATTTGCGATAGTTTTTTCGCCCAACACAGGTTAAATAGAAGAAGCATACGCAAATGGTGTGCGTAGTGTAGATTTGATATCTGTGCACAGCAAGACAAGCTCTTGTCGTGGCTAGAACTCTTTTTTTTTCTTCAATTTCAATCACGTGATTTTCTGTTTGCAGAAACCCAAACATGCTAATGTAGTTGTAGGAAACTTGAAACCCCACGCATGTTGGAATAATCACAGCTGTCCCTGGGATGCTGTTTTCACTGGTTTACAGTCTGTTAGTGATATTTGCGTATGTGTTGTTCTATACACAAGTACTAAGAAAGTTTAGGTGATTCCCAACAACCCGACAGTACTCACATCTAACAACATAGATGGAAGTAGAAACACATTTATTCAGTTGTTTTTACAGCATTGCTACACAAAATATCCAAAGAGGAGGAAGGAAATAGAACATAACTATGAGGAGCATCGCTGTGGAAAATATAGCCCTGATTTTAGTGTCCTTGAAATTCACAGCTATGTTAGAAGTGTTTGTGTTTCATTTCATGCATTTTCTAACTATAACAGCGGTTGCAAATGTGAAGGTGAGCATAATAAACTATTGCCATCCATGCTTCTGACACATCCAGATTACAGAGTGTCGCATCAGTTGTGTATTTTTGGAGCAAGATATTGAAGCAAAAATATTCAACTGGCTCATTAAACGTCTTTCAGTTTCAAACAACTGTCTGACTTGCAGTGAGGGAGGGTTTAAGGCTGTTGAGGTATGTAACTTTATATTATTTTGAAAACAACCTAATTTGATAAAGAGTGTGACATTACTGGCTTTGATTACAGTGTATCCAAATCCCAATGTTGTTCAGGACATGGCCAAACTACCTTGGACTTTAAACTCCATGGAAGGTATGTAAAGACAGTTAGCGTTTGCACTAACATAAGCAGAACTTGGGAGGCAGCGTACATTTTGATGTGGCAGCCTAAACCGCATCCACATTTCACTACATATGTGAATAACAATGGAACTTGGTGGTTTATTGATTGTATGACATGGAATCTAATCCTTGTACGCTATATTCAAAGCCTTTAACTAACACATTGAAAGGGAATGCCTCTAGGGCCCACAATAATATGTGGGAAATACAGGTGGTTGTTTACAGAGGATCACAACACACTGTATCATGTAAAGAACTGTACAAATTGCGCCCAGAGAGGCAAGTAATACAAATTGACCTGATAAGTGAAAGTGACAGTTTCAGGTATGTAAATGTTGTTCCATTGCTTTACTAACATCAAACAGTGACTATATCTTCAGTGACGCTGATAGTGACGCTGATAGTGACGGGAGTATTCAATCAGATGTGTCTGGCAATAGTGTTGAGTTGGCATTTACTTCAATCAAATGGAATTGCCACAGAATATAGAATCTGTTGGGCCAAATGCAGGTGTTCAAATTGTTCAAATATTGAACAAACAAACAGCGACAGAAGCAGAAAGAAACAAAAATGGCAATCACAAGTGGCTTCTTGAAGCAACAGTAAACACAAAAAAGGGTTCTTGTAGGTGTTTTGTGTGGGAATGCTGTAGGTAAGTAATCTATTTTTTAAACCTCACATCTTGTTTTTCTGACCAACAATAGGTTTTAACAAAAAGTTATCTTGTACTTGTTAAAAAGACACCGCTCATTGGCAAACAAATTTCCAATATCTGAAACACCTATAACTACAACTATAAAAGGGCCAACTAAACTTCCAAGGCTTGTTGTACAACGTACACTGTTAAAACTGAGGCACCAAGTACAAAGGCCAACAAAAGAAGGTTCAAGACAGAAGGATTACTGTTGATGATACGTTGTCTTAACTTCTGTCACAGAAACACCTTCTACAAGCTCATCAACCACTGCTTCACAGCCAACTGTTGCACCAACAACGGATGCTCCAACTATTGCTGCACACAACAGATGCACCTAACTGGTACTTGCTTGATATTTTTTAGCTTTCTTTCTAACTGTGATAGATGCGCCAACTACACCTACAACTGCAGCCCCTACCACAGCCACACCAACAACTGATGCTCCTACTGCAAGTACTCCAACAATAGAACCGCTAACAACAGCTTCAACTACAGATGCTCCTATCACCAAAACCCAGCTCCAATAACCAATGTACCTACGACTGAAGCTCCAACAACAAAAGCACCAACACAAAGGCCCCTATAACTGATGCTCCTACCACTGTGGCACCTACTACAGACGCACCAACGACTGAGACAATAAACTATAGATGCTCCAACCACTGATGCACTGACAGCAGAGGCTACAGCGAAAGCGCCAACTACTGGCACTCCAACAACCAAGGGGCCAACAAAAGCTGCACCAACCACAGTAACACCTACTACAGATGCACCAACCACCGAAGCCCCAACAACTGAGGCTCCTACAACTGTAGCGCCTACTACAGAAGCACCAACAACAGAGGCTCCAACTACATATGCACTTACAACTGCTACCACAGAGGCACCAACGACTGAAGCTCCTACCACGGATGCGCCTACAACCGAAGCTCCAACGACAGAGGCTCCTACCACTGAAGCTCTACTGAAGCACCAACAACTGAAGTGCCAACAACAGAAGCACCAACTACATATGCGCCTACTACAGATGCGCCAACAACAGAAGCACCAACAACTGAGGCTCCTACAACTGGTACTCGATCGATATAATTTTTACCTTTCTCCTAACAGTGATAGATGCACCAACTACAGTAGCACCAACTACAGATGCACCTACAACTGCTGCACCTACAACAGAGCTCCAACAACTGAAGCACCAACAACAGATGTGCCAACAACAGAAGCACCAACTACTGAGGCTCCAACAACTGAAGCGCCAACGACAGAAGCACCAACAACTGAGGCTCCTACTACAGAGGCACCTACTACGGAACCTCCAACTACCGCGGCACCAACAACACAGCATCCAACTACAATGCAACCAATGACATCTCCACCAACTACAGAAGCGCCAACTACAGTGGCGCCTACCACAGAGACACCAACAACTGAGGCTCCAACTACTGATGCTCCAACTACAGAAGCACCTACAACTGTAGCGCCAACAACGGAGGCTCCAACCACAGAGGTTCCTACAACTGCTGCGCCAACAACAGAAGTGCCAAATCCAACTACAATGCCACCAATGACGCCTCCACCAACTACAGAAGCACCTACAACTGAAACTCCAACTACTGAGGCACCAACAACTGGTACTTGATTTATATATATTGTTGTCTTTTTCCATCTAACAGTAATAGATGCACCAACAACTGCAACCCCTACCACTGATGCGCCAACAACGGAGGCTCCTACAACTGCAGTGCCTACTACTGAGGCTCCAACAACTGAGGCTCCTACAACTGTAGCACCTACTACTGACGCTCCAACTACAGAAGCACCAACTACTGATGCACCTACCACTGAAGCTCCTACAACTGTAGCGCCTACTACTGAAGCCCCTACTACGGAGGCTCCAACTACAGGAGCCTACAACCGAAGCTCCTACCACAGAGGCTCCTACAACTGAGGCGCCAACAACTGAAGCCCCAAAGACTGAAGCTCCAACTACTGCTGCTCCTACCACGGATGCACCTACAACCGAAGCTCCAACAACAGAAGCACCAACTACAGAGGTTCCAACAGCATTGGCGCCAACGACAGAGGCACCAACAACTGAAGCACCTACAACTGTAGCGCCTACCACTGAAGCTCCTACAACTGTAGCACCTACTACATTGGCGCCTACTACGGAGGTTCCCATGAGTCGTACGACTGAAGCTCAACCACAGATGCACCTACAACTGAGGCACCAACAACTGAGGCTCCAAGCACTGTAGCGCCTACTACAGATGCATCAACAACTGAAGCCCCAACAACTGAAGCTCCAACAACAGAAGCACCAACGACTGAGGCTCCAACTACAGAAGCACCTACAACTGTAGCACCAACAAGTGGTACTTTGTATTTTATTCTAAAGCAACTAACTTTCTTTGTAGATGCTCCTACAACTGAAGCGCCTACGACACAACCACCAACAACGGAGGCACCAACTACAGAAGCCAACTGAAGCACCAACAACTGAAGCTCCAACAACTGAAGCGCCAACCACTGAAGCTCCAACTACAAACGCTCCAACAACGGAGACTCCAACTACAGAAGCGCCAACCACTGAGGCACCAACAACTGAAGCACCAACAACTGTAGCACCTACTACAGCAGCTCCAACAACAGAAGCCCCAACAACTGTTGCGCCAACAACCGAAGCAACTACAGAAGCCCCTACTACAGAATCGCCTACAACTGATGCACCAACAACAGAGTCACCAACTACAGCTACTCCTACAACAGCAGCACCAACAACTGAAGCTCCTACCACTGCAACCCCCTACAACTGTAGCTCCTACAACTGACGCTCCAACTACAGAGGCTCCTACAACTGTAGCACCAACAACTGAAGTGCCAACAACTGAAGCTCCAACCACAGATGCACATACTACTGAAGCACCAACAACCGTAGCACCAACTACAGATGCTCCAACCACCGAATCGCCAACTACTGAGGCTCCAACAACTGAACCACCTACAACAGATGCGCCTACGACTGAAGCTCCAACTACTGAAGCACCTACAACTGTAGCACCAACAAGTGGTACTTTATATTTTACTTTCTAAAGCAACTAACTTTCTTTGTAGATGCACCAACTACAGAATCGCCTACAAGCACCAACAACAGAGGCTCCAACCACAGAGGTTCCTACAACTGAAGCTCCTACAAGTGAGCACCAACTATAGTAGCTCTTACAACGGAAGCCTCAACTACAATGGTACTTGAGTGATTAATTGGACATTACTATCATCTTTTTCAACTTAACAGTATTAGAACCAGCAACCGAAGCTCCAACAACAGATGTGCCAACCACAGTAGCACCAATTACAGATGCTCCTACAACTGAAGCTCCTACTAAATCTCCAACTACAAAGGCTCAATAAATGGTACTTCCTACTTTACTTTCTAGAACTAACTTTATTTACGGAGGCAACTACAATAGTACCTTCAAGTGCTTCATCAACTGCTGAGGTACCTTGTACAGATGCATCTACAACTGATACTTGGCTTCAAATAAATAAACTACACCAAAGACGCCTACTGCATCCAAAGAAGCTCCAAGGCTTTTGAAGGCACTATTTTTATGGCTGCTAAAAAAGCAATTTTGACACGCTAATTAAGATGATGCCGAAGATGGGTGTATTTATGTATTGTTTTAAGTGTAATTGTATATTTACATACTCGTTGGAGCCCTTTGTACATGGGTACCCAATATGGAAAGTGTGTTGGACGTGTAACATTGTCCGAAAATAAAATATGGTTTCTGTGAACACGAAAAAAACGCTGCGGATGCTGCTCAAATTTGTTTAAGATTGTGTACGAAAATAGGAGCGCTATGGACCAGTTAACATAGTCGCCTGGGTGTGGAGAGCAGGTTTAGACAAGTTTTAGACCAATTTCTAAGACTGGCGACTATTCAGCGCATGGAGATATTGTGCTCGAAAAAATACCCTACCAAACAGCCTCATATCCGAGATGTTGGTTCTGAATACAATGCAAAAATATCGTTCGTTAGGCGCAATAAGTTGTAATGCTCAAAGCCTGTTAGTACTCTCATTCAATGACTGTTATTAACTACATCGTTAATCAAAGGTTATTAATAAGTGTTCTCTGAATGTACGTAAATAAAACATTTAGTCTATTACTACACAAGTCCGGTCGCTTATCTTTCCTTTACACGACTTCTTACACGACTCTTGGCTTTATTTCGTAGAAATTTAAAATTTGCAAAAAACTGCGGAAGACTTCTGAGCCAAAATAAATAAAAAAGTTGCTGGTCCGTAAACTTAAGAACAGAATAGCGCAAAAAAAAAAGGAACCTACGCACACCTTTGCGTTATTTCATCAGTCAGAATGCTCAAATCTCCCAAAATTATCCTATCCAACGTACCGTAATCCTTTTAATCGTAAACGTAGTATCTAACAACGCGCAAATAGGGATTTACTGTACAATCAGATGATCACCACCTATTACACCTTCCAGTTGAGCTTCAGCTCGATATTATCGATTTGGACTGGTCTGCGTATTTAAATTGGCCACTTCTTTCGAAACAGGCAGCAACGACAATGAGGTTTGATGGCGAGATGAAGAAGCACGGAAAATGGGTTCGAAGAGTCAAGAACAAAGTTGTAGAGCAAGAGTATTGGAAACATGGTCTAAAACATGGAGAGTATACTCGTTGGTGCTCCAATGGTCAATTGTATAAGCAATATACTTACGTTGATGGTGAGATAGAAGGAGAATATAAAGAGTGGTATGATTGGAGTAGTGAAAGACAGTTTAATCCCTTCGAGGAAGGCTTTTACCCAAGTTTCAATAACGCACGTGGTTTTTATGGATTCAATGAACAAGAGAAAGAAAACGAGGATGAAAGCCAATTGCGTATCCAGTGTAATTACATCAAGGGTAAAAAAGAAGGCGAATATAAGGAGTGGTATAATAATGGACAATTGCAGAATCAGTGTATGTACATAAACGGTAAAAAAGAAGGTGAATCTAAGGATTGGTATTACATCTTTTTGAAAGAAGAATATAAGCAAGAGAAAAAAACCAAGGGAATTAGTGAATTGAAGAGTCAGTGTACTTATGTTAATGGTGAGGAACAAGGGGAATACAAGGGGTGGTACAGAACTGGGGAATTGCTGTACCAAGGTACTTATGTCAAGGGTAAAAAGGAAGGAGAATATAAGGAATGGCATAAAAACGGAAAACTGGCTAGACATTGGGACTATATCAATGACAAGCAAGAAGGAGAATCTAAGGAGTGGTTTGAAAATGGCCAATTAGAGATCCAGTGTCATTACATCAATGGTGAGTTTGAAGGAGAAGATAAGAAGTGGTATGAAAATAGAAGGCTGCGGCACAAGTATAATTACATCAATGGTACACTAGACGGAGAATATAAAAAGTGGTTTCAAAATGGCCAATTACAGTTCCAATGTAACTACATCAATGGTGAGTTTGAAGGAGAAGATAAGAAGTGGTATGAAAATGGAAGGCTGCGGCACAAGTATAATTACATCAATGGTAAAAAAGAAGGAGAATCTAAGAAGTGGTATGAAAGTGGACAATCAATGATCCAATGTAACTACATCAATGGTGAGTTTGAAGGAGAATATAAAAAGTGGTATGAAAGTGGACAATCAATGATCCAATGTGCCTACATCAATGGTAAGTTTGAAGGAGAATATAAAAAGTGGCATTTGAATGGACAATTACGATGCCATTGTAACTACATCAATGGTGAGTTTGAAGGAGAATATAGCGAGTGGTACAAAAATGGACAATTAGCGATCCAATGTACCTACATCAATGGTGACTTTGAAGGAGAATATAACGAGTGGTACAAAAATGGCAAATCAAAGATCCATTGTCACTATGTCAAAGGTAAAAAAGAAGGAGAATATAACGAGTGGTATGAAAGTGGACAATCAAAGATCCAATGTGCCTACATCAATGGTGAGTTTGAAGGAGGATATAGCGAGTGGTATGAAAGTGGGCAATTGAGGATCCAATGTGCCTACATCAATGGTAAAGAACATGGAGAATACAAGAAGTGGTTTCAAAAAGGGCGACGGTACAAGTCTTATTATTCCAAGTTAAAGGTCCAATGTACCTACATCAATGGTGAGTTTGAAGGAGAATATAAAAAGTGGCATTTGAATGGACAATTACGATGCCATTGTAACTACATCAATGGTGAGTTTGAAGGAGAATATAATGAGTGGTATTGGAGTGGGCGATTAATGATACAATGTGCCTACATCAAAGGCAAAAAAGTAGCAGAATACAAAAAGTGGAATAAACATGGTGAAAGAATGAGCTTGGATGAAGCATCGTAAAAATACAATATGTAACTTTGATGTTGCATGTTTACAACATATCCAGAACAAAATAAAACACTTATATTTTACAACTCATGTACTCAAAAAGAACACTTATTTTATTACGCTGGCATACAAGTACTAACAACGTGATTTCGAAGAATGAAAAATTAGTAGGTGACAATGTGCACCCTAGAACGACATTGTGGACGGATAGCTGGTGGTGTGTGCTATAGAGCGACGCTATCACCACAGAATACACTGTTAAAGGTTTATACATCACATGCTAACTTTAAATAGAGGGATACTATAAACGTTCAGTTTATTTGTTACAATGTGTTCCACTATGCAATTATTGTGATGTGATAAAGGTCCACAATGGCTTAGTATTAAATCTAATACACCATGTGGATCTGTTGGCATCATACGTTTGCATTTTACAAGTCAGTGTTGCAGATCGTAAATCAACCGTATCTTCTCCATCGTAGTCTTCTTTCCTCCCTTTCCTTTTGTCGCTGTTCTCTCTCTCTCTTACGCCTCTCAATACCTTCGTGTCTTTGCTTTTCAGAATCAGTCAATGTCACAATCTTATCGCAAGCATTTCTGAACTCTATGACTTGCTTATCAAAAAAATCACCACTTAACATTCTATTCCATAAAATGCAGACTTGTCGACATGAGATAACATCACGAGCGTTTACATAATAAAATAACTCCAATAACATCTCAGGAGGTAATATGACATCTTCAGGAATAGTTGTTAAGCCAATAAACCTCCAGTTATGCACGAAATGTCTAGAAAAGAGATCACAAGGTTCATAATTTGGAAGGACATTATGAATAGGTGCAATCAAGTCAATGATTGTTTCACGTTGTTCTATTGTTATTAACGGTATTACTCGCTCTGCAATAGCTTCAAGAACAATCATTGATACTGTTTCAATACACCTTGGTGCTAGTGTGTCTACAATGAACTGGCTAATAACAACGGAATCAGACTTAGCTTTTTTTTTTCTCTGAAGAACATACCGAGTTTGTGGTGATAACTTGTCCAACAGCTTCTGCTTTTTCTCTGTGTTATTAACACATATACAACTCAAAATAGAGAATACGATTGATTTCTTTAGTTTACACATAGTCTAAATACAGTAAGACAAGAACGAAAAATTCCAGAAATGTACCTTGGCTTCTTTGTACATCTGACTAATATCTGAATCACCATTTTCCCTTTAAGATACGAATTAACAAAACCTGCGGAATGTATATCATGGGTAAAACGTACAATGCATCTTTGAGAGATTTAAGTACTGAAGCGAGAGACTGTCCAATATCTTTATAAGATTTTGATAAAGTTGAAGCTATTTCAATACATTGAAATGGTACCGCCCTCCACAGTTTGATAGGAGCAGGAAATACCTTCCAGTCTTTTGTACTGATATATGAGGCTATTATTAATAATATTTCATTGTAGTTATCCTCTAAAGCATTTAACATGCTTTGGTACTCTCTTCTATTGAGATCATGTTTTATAAACCCCATATATTTCTCACATTTCCTTAGTCGATAATGTTGCCATACTTTTAGAGGATATATTCTCTCTGCTTCCTCCATACCTTCCTCCCATTTTTTACATGATACCATTACAATTCCGCCACCAAGAAATGCTTCAAAACCTTTAAAGACAAGTCACAAAGAGGCGAATCTCACTAAAGCGAAAAAGCGAAAGTACCTCTGTAGGATGATGAGGGCCATGTAGCTACTTCTGCAATTGTAGGGGAAAGAAAGGGTGTGCTAAGGAGCTCATCATGCAACGAGCAGTTGTGACAATGCGTAAGATAAACTCCTAGTGAAATGATTAGCTGGCGATGTTGTTATTTTTTGAAGAAATTCAAAGAAATTTACCTTCGTCTTCATCAAGACATAGAACAGTGTCCCTGTTTACAATCAAGATACCAAACCACCCCTTTCCAATAGTATCAATATTAGCATGTTCTAGAATCCATTTCTTTGCCCACAACGCAGACTTTGAAGTCAAACTTCCGTCAGCAACAACGTATAGCTCCTCACGCATCACGAAACAAACACCCCTTACTCCTGTATCACGTGTTATGAACGAAGATATGGCAATAAAAATTACTCTCATACTACTACTCACGTGACCTACTATTAATCATAGCAGTCACAATAGTAGCGTATAGCTGATGTAATGACGAACCTGCTAGTTTTGGGATGTATGTGAGTGTTTGTCCGGACTTCTTTTCAAGTTTCTTTGCTTCACTAACAGATATTGTTCTTGCCCTTGGTTTTCCCATTGCAGCGATTCTATAGTCTGGTAAAAATACTATAGTCTCACACAAGAGGTAGTAGTTAGGTGCTGGTAAGCAAGTTACGACAATAAACCCATCACATTCGGTTTTTGACATTATTTGCTTTGAAACGCAAGTATCAACATATTGACGTCGCTCTTTACGAGTCATTCGCTTCCATAATTCTCTTGCGCTTCTTATTGCCTCATGAATATGATTTACAGCCTAAAGAACGTTATAAATACTACCTCAGCTAATTTTGCACTGTATACCATGAAGAGGTGCGCCAATGAATGGTTTTGTTGAAAAAATAACCAAGTCAGCCATTTTCACGCGTAGGTGCTAGACGTATCAAACGGAGCTACTAAAAGTGTTGTATATACAACATGGCCAGCCAGGGAACTGTAAACTTCACTGAATAGTACCTAGACTTCCTAATTAGGTATATTTGGTCTCGGATTTACTGAAGCCTATCTGAATAACTTAGGAAAAAAATATGGATCCACTAAGCTCCAAGGCGGCACTAACCATTCACAGTCATAGTAAGAGTGGTTTCCACATAGCAAGCAAGAGCTTAGATGTTCTAACGTGAACATAATAATGGCCACTTGCCCAGCTCCTGAATTTTTGCCCGTAGATCCAACACTAGAAGACACTATAGTTGCAGATGGAGAATCCATTTTAGAAAAGTATTTTTTGGAATGGTGGAAGTGACTGGTTGCCAGAGAAGCAATAGACACATATTGATGTTAGCGTGGCTCTGGTTTATATAAAAATATTGTTGCTAATGCTGTACTCAAATTGCGAGGAGTTTATTTATAGTTTGTTAGGCTATGATGCGCTTTGAACTTATGAACTTTAGTAAGTTACAAATGGAGTGACAAAAAAGTACTCCTGACTGTTGTAGTGAGTTGGCTGCATAACCCCTTGTACGAGGGTTTTCAGCGGTTTTAGATTGGTGTTACTGCCTGAGTGGAGCCCAAACAAGTGCTTCATGTGTAAAACAATACTCCACCAATTTCGCTTTTTAACAAAGTTAACAACAGTCTCTAAACGATGTTTGCACAGTGTAAAACCGGTAAAGGTTTCCGAATGATGACGAATGATGTATTTAGTGTAAAACAGTGTTTTACAAGGAAGTGTTAAAGGCACGTCAAGTGACGTATCAACCCAATACGCTGAATTTGGTTAAGTCAACGCTAATTAAGACAGTCCACATTATTAATTAGTTACAAACGCACTATGACAACAGCAAAACCAACAAATATCGAAGTATGCACTTTTTCAACTGGTACGCAACAGTTATATCGATTTTAAACCGCCTTGAAATTAAACGTTAGATTTATTACCTTGAAGCAAGCTAATAACGTTTACAGGGTGATTTTGGACCCCGGACGCAATCTTTTGTTGCGTACCGGGAGTAGTCACGACAAATGTTGGCTACACAGGTGGTAAGAAGGATAACCCTACTTACTACAGCATGGGTGATCATAGCGAATCCATACGAATTGAATATGACGCCGACGTTGTACGTTTTTTTGCAAGTTTCTCCGTAATGATCAAGAATACTTGTGGAGGGAACGAATGCGCGTCTTATGTTATTTAGACGTCTTACTCAGAGATGTTGGAAGTATTCTGGAAATGTCATTCGCCATTTTACCCTAGCGGCAAGCAATACCGCTCAGCTATATACTATCATAATGAAGAACAAAAAAAATTAGCTACAGCTACATTTGAAGCCAAGGAGGTAAGAAAAACGGCTAAAACTTCTTTTTTTTTTTCTAAACTCGGAGGTAGAAAGAAGTCAGCCAAAAAATCTACACAGCCATTGAAAAGGCTGAAAAATGGACTGACGCTGAAGGATACCATCAAAAGTATTATCTAAGGTACCTTTAGTAAACATCTAGTTATTTTAAAGCGTAAATCTAACCAAACAAAAACAGAGGCAAAAAAAAAGTATTTAAAGCAGCTGGCTTATCTGAAGCAGAAGTAATCACTTCTCCGCTTGCTTGCAAGCTTAATGGGTACGTAAAATATCAATAAAAGGCATTTTTGTGCCTTTTAGAGCGCGAGTAGGGCACCAAACCCGAAACTGTTTCAAAAAAATGGAATAACTTCGCTGATGAAAGTTTTAGATTTGTTTCAAACTACATCGCCAGGTATGGAAGTGTTGAAGGTCTAAAGAAGGATATACTTGCCTTGAACCCTCCTGAAGATATAAAGAAACTAGTTCTTTAAACAGCTATGCTACATATGAGCGTAAAGATGAAAAGATGGGATTTCAATTATTTAGTTCGATTTTTTTTTCCTAGCATGTAACATGAAGTCTTCGTTAAGAAAGTCACTACCACGTGACGTAACAAGCACTGAAAAATTATACAAGTTAGAAAAAAAAAACAACCCAAAAATAAAACAAAATTCTTCATCCATCGCGGCTTGTTGTACATACATAATTATCACGTGACTTTACAAAAAATCCAAAGAAGTCAATATGACAGTGATTTTATTAAAGTACAAAGGGAGTAGTTGTTATGCGCGATAACAAAGGGTTGCAAACTTTTGCTATTTTCACGTGCTTAGTGAAATTTGTTTGTTATCATGGAAGTACTACGGGCGATACTCTCTGATATTCTAAGCAATGAATTACCCTTCTTTGTACTTGGGTTTCCTTCTACGTCATAGCTCTCACATTGTTGGGACATTGTCAACCAGTTTTCTTTAGAACTTTCAATCACTTCATAACTGGCAATGTTGCCTATGAAATCCAAAATATCACCATCAATATTTTCTTCGATATCGCAATACGTAATACGTTGACACTTCAGTATTTGGCCAAAGCTATTTATAAATTATCAGCAATACAGTTGTGGAAACTCTGGGAGCGTACATTGTTGCAAGACCTGTCATCTTGTCCCAATTCACAAAAGTCAAACCTTCTCTTTCGAAAAAGTTTTCTTTTTTCTCAATATCTGCTAGGTCGGCTAGCAGTACTCCTATAATCAATTAGAGTTACGAATCGCTTAATATAATACTATACTTTGATACGGAATACATGGTGGATTGGCGTTGTAAAGTGCTTCGTGATAGAGTTTGTAGCAGTCTTTTTTGCTCATTAAGTTTCGAACTTTTTCGTAGTTTGCCAAATTCTTTTTTGACATGTGCTAACGCTGAAGTAAGCAAAAATAAATAAGCTTTAGTTTCTTTACCTTCCATGTTCTCTTTAGGCGTTGTACAGATACTTGGGATAATGCCAAATAGACTTGCATTAAACCTAGTGAGCTGATAAGAATAACATGAGAATGTTGTTTTGTACCGTTGTAGTTTTGAAAATCTAGTAGGTGACCGAGAAGTGCCAAGAACTTTGCCAGAATATGCGCTCTTATACTATTGTCCGTAGCGTTTACAATAGTTGTTATTATCCAATATTTTATAAGAGCAAATCGTTCTAGAATCCTACGAAAGAAAAAGTTAAAAACAATTTAATTTCATGTTCGTCCTTACTTTTTTACTTTTACTTTATGTTTGTCTTTCTGTGTCCACCCTCGATGGTGATAAGGTTTGAGTCCAGAAGCCTTAAAAAAAAAAATTAGATTTAATATGATGATACATAGACGTCATACCTGAAACAGAGAATAATCAATGAGAGTCATGTGAGCTGCAAGTTTTTTTGGATCAATTTCTAAAATATTTTGCGTGGTTGGTCTTGTAGGCTTTGGCATTATAAGTCTCTTCTTCTTTGCTTCATTATACGATTTTTCGTGGTTCCCCTATTTTTAGAGCCATTTTATTAGTTTTATGGTATCCCAAAAATTATCACGTACAACATAAAACGTGATCGCTTCAGCCCAATGTTTTTCTGCTTCGACTCCCTTTTTTTATTCAGTTAAGTAATCAAAGTCGCCGTTTTTTTGACGTACGTTGTTTAGTAAATAATTAAAAAACCCTTTGAGCCCATCATTGAACCTTTTGCGACCTCGTAGGAGAGGGTATTGTAAGTGTATCCATTTTTTTATCACGTTTATAAGCCTAAAAAAGAAGACCATTTTTAGAGTTCGCAAAATCGATTTCAAAAACTGAAAGCCAAATAAGTTGCCTTGACTTACCTCAATTGTATACACGTGTGTAATTTTTTACCGCTTTGAACTACCTCCTTATATCTACATACTAACATTTCAAGCAACTCTGAAGGTTCCAAAAAATAGTCGGCAGAAAGTAGAAACGTATTCAAGAAAGTGCTGTCTAAAAAGCATTTAATAATTACTAAATAATTTCGACTAAATTCATGTCTTCTTCGATGCTCCCCTTACCTTGGTATTTTTTATCAGCGAGCTGAACGAACAAATACTCTATTGTGGCGTCCGAAATAATTAACTCCTCGTTAGTCTTATACCGCACGTGATTATCATTTTGGTCGTTATTATCAAGTGACTCATCCGTCACTTCTGTTTTTTTAGCCTTCCGGGAAGGTCGGGTTCCTGTAAAGCAGTTAGAACCAATCAAAACAAATGGTAGGCGTCAACAAACCTTGTTCAATAGGCTCCTGTTAGGAAACAAAAGTTAGTGCGAGAGTTAAAAAGAGCGCAATGATTACCTCAATATCTGTTGGTGCTGCTTTTTCAGTCATTTAGAGAATACTCTTTCTGGTCCCCGTGAGTCCTGTCCGAAGTGAAGAAAGCACTATGTGAAACAAATCTCCGTAGTTCAGGTCTCATTTATGCGTTGTAAATTAGATAATTCGTAGCCTTTCTTAGGAAGCCGAACTTAGCGGAGTTCATGGTGTACTGTTTTTCGTTTAAATTATTTTACACGTGCAAAGTTTCATTTTTGAGTGACTCGGGAAGTGCGGTATCCGGTGTACAAGGAAAACTAAACGTACATACTTCAACGACTGCTACAGCAACTCCGATGAATAAAAAAATTTGACTTGAATGAAACAAAAAAAGACCTAGTGCCCTAAGGCAATTCGTCGCTTTAACCACTCAGCCACACTGGTCAAACCAGCGGAGGGATTCGAACCCACGAAATCAGAGATTAACAGGTCATAAATTACTACTAGATCTGGAAATAAATGAAACCAGCACTGCCTTTAAACTGCTTTATATTTTCGAAATAAATATTGTGGTATTTCGATTGTAGCTTCGAAAGTTCTTGGCATCAGTACTACTAGGTTTTTTTAACATTTTTTGAGCGTTCTTCTAGTTGACTTTTTTTTTTTCTGAGATTTTTAACAAAAACAGCCTTGTGAGATCCCAATAACGCAGGTAGGCGCACTCCTGCAATCATATCCTACAAACTGCAGATTATGAGAGGAGCTTAGTAATGGTGTCCATAGAATACGCTCCTGATAGTGCTGTTTTTTTAGTGCAGTCGCATAAATCGTTATTTGTAGACTTGACGTTTTGTACAAAGAGGATGATGCTATTCCCGTTAGTTGATACTGTACTTTTCGTGTTGACTTTCGTACTATTAAAACTGATTATTAATAATTGAATTGTATTTGCATGGAGCTTCTACGCCCAACACAAAAGATGTGTTGCATAAAAAACGTTAATGTTGTGAAACAAACTCATTTTTGACTCATAGCGATTTTTAGCGCCTTTTGAAGGTAGTTTCAAGGTTGGACACTATTGTACGCTATGTGCTAAGGCACTAATTCATTGAAGAGGGTTTCTCTGAACAAAAAACGGAAAAACCACAATAAATTTTGTGCATTTACGGGTTTTGCAAGTTCGTAATTTGTATTTTTACCTCACTTCAAACTCACTGCAACGAAGAAAAACATACACTACCAGCTACTGCAGTAGTGGTACACTTAATCCTACCTCTTTTTGAATCATTTAGATTCAAAACGAAGGACACCATTGACTTGTTTTGAATTTTTCACAAAAAAAAAAACCACTTGATTTACAACCTTGTCTTGGTCATCTTTTGTCAGATCTTTTCTGTAACATTAACTAGCTCCATAGGAAGAATTTTATCGATAAAATGTTTAAAAGTGTAAGCTTAGCATCAGATACAAGGCTCGCTCAAGATTCATCTGGCAAGTACTATTATGAACTCGCTCCAGACTTCTTCTTCCCAGAACTCTTGCCTAAATTGTTGGATTCTTATGGTGACAAAATGCTATCCTTTTCTATTGGAGCCGGTTGTCAGTATGTGTTTAAAACGAAAGTTGGTCCGAGGTACCAAATGGATGATGACGATCTGTACAACCTGATAACTTATGGTGAAGAATATGATAATGTTTTCTTTGGTCCAAGTTATCAATATGTAGTATCGCATACAGGAGGAGAAACTTCTTGGAAAGGCATCCCAAGGCAATTAGCTAGAAGACTTACTGGAATGCGAAGATCTCGTGGAGGCATTAATCAAATGGCGTTTTCAAAGAAAAATTACATTGTTCAGTTTAACGATTCCTCAGTTTGGAGCAGTCCAGGCGTACCTTATGACCTTGTAGATTTTGTAAAGGACAACTATATTGTAGATATGGCAATGTCAAACAACTTTTCAGAGTGGTATGTTCGTTCCATTACAGGGGAAGAGGACTACTGTTCATCATTTCTTTCGCAAATTGCTGAACAAAAAAACAAACGCATCTTGTCATTTAATCCGCATGACATTAACTACACTCACGATTCTATCTCATCGCACTTTGCTACTGGAGAGAGCATTTTCAATGTTGCTGGCGAGTTGAGTGTTGGTTACTTGACGCCTGATGATTTCCCGCCTATCCGTGTTGTTTCACTACATTCGGAGTGGTATTCTCTGGATAACAGGCGGCTTTGGTGTTTCAAGAGAGCTGGTGTTGATATCAATGTTGAGGTTGTACCTTGCTTGTTTTCCAAAAGCAAGAAGAAATATTTAGTAAATCATGACATGTCACGTGTATTTATAAGATCGTGAAGCTAGTTTAGAGCATTGCTAAACAACAATAAATCATTTTGTTAATCTTATTTTTTTCTTGAATTCAAGTAGAATTTGAAGCAACGGAATTAAGCAATTGTTACCTCATAGGAGATGGATTGGTTTAGTGGTACAATAAGAATGACTTCAGTCTTTCGGTTTGCACAAAAAAGTAGAAGACATTATAAACTGAACTTTGAAAAGCACAATTTGTCACTTGTATTTCATAAAAAGGCAGTGCCGGAATATTTTCCCTGCTACAATTAGTTGACTTGTGTAATGAAACAACTCAAGCTGAAAAACTGAAGTCGACTTACAATGGAAGACTAAAATTAGGACTGTTCTTTCACACCATTTTCTAAAGCAAAGAGCTTGTGACACTGCCAGCAAAAAAACATCAAATTTAGAATGCAAAAGCATATTCTTGCCTTTTATTGAGTCTTTATATGTTGAATAAACATACATGGTAAGGACTTGAAGCTCAAAAGTGTGTACACAAAATAAAGCTCAACGAACCCTCACTTGTGCGCCCAAAGCAATGACGGCATCTGTTGTACACTTTGTACCTTCTATAACTATTCCAATAACACCTTGAAGAGCTGTTATCCCTTCATCTGTTACAAGAGGACAATTCTTTAGACTTATTGTAAGAACACCTGCAAGAGCCTTAACACCTCTATCTGTTATCTTTACACATTGATTCAACCATATCTGTTGTACACCAGCAAGGTGAATGACACCTTCATCTGTGATATCACTACAACCATCCAAGTGAATAGTATGCACTCCTGCAAGTGATTTCAACCCAGTATCGGTTACACCTTTACAGGAGTTCAAGTCTATCCTATATACACCTGATAAACATTCAAGGCATGAGTCTTGTATGACTAATTGTCTCAAATAGATGGTGTGAATACCAGAAAAAGCTGATATTGAAGCGGCAGTTAGCTTATGACACCTATTCAAGCTGAGTACGCTGACACCAACAAGAGGTATGATATCCTCATCTTTAACCTTTAAGTAAGATAACATGGCAGTATGTACACCTGATAATTGTTTCACATGATCAAGGATGACATTATCGCAAGCAGAAATATCAATGACGTGAAGACACATTTCGCCGTTTGTGTTTTTAGCTTGAGCCAAGTGCGAAAAACAAGATCCATCAATATTATCACAACTCGACATTATTATTGTATGAGCTCCAGCAAGTGATTTTAATCCATTGTCTGTGACTTTGCAAGATCTGATATTTATCCAATGAACACCAGCAAGTGATTTTAATCCTTCATCAGTTATCCTTCTACATTGCGAAATATTTACTTTGTAAGCACCTGAAATAGCTTCCAATGACTTATCTGTCAACTGCCTCATGTAGCTCACATCTATCGTATGTACACCTGATAAGAATTGTATGCCTTCATCTGTGATATTGGGACATCCGAATATATCTATTTCTTTAACACCTGCAAGTGCCTCAAGGCACTTATCGCTCACTTCCAAATCCCAGAAAGTTAACTTTTTAACACCAGCCAAAGAACGTATTTCCTCGGGTGAGGCCTTGAAATTCTGGAATGATACTAGTGTATTGTTTAAAAGCGATTTCTGGTCAATTAAACGCTTTATGGCCTCTGAAGACCTGATAACGATTTCACCGTAACCAACATGTCTATGAATAATGTCGTAGAATAGCCAGCACGCCTGAGCAACCGAATATCGCGTTTTATATGGAGTATACTCAAAAACGGCTGCAATAAGCTCTGTCGGTATGGTTTCAACAAAATGAGAGCCTGTGCCTTCACACCGTATACTAGTCATTGCT
Source organism: Trichosphaerium sp. ATCC 40318 (assembly GCA_038496445.1). Classification (NCBI taxonomy): domain Eukaryota; phylum Discosea; class Flabellinia; family Trichosidae; genus Trichosphaerium; species Trichosphaerium sp. ATCC 40318. The sequence continues at coordinate 51,560 of JALMLS010000124.1, read as the reverse complement.
ATCGATAACAGTAGGAGATTTTTGTTGCCTTAGCAAGCGAGTTAAGCACAAATATTTGTGAACTCTTCCCGCTAAAAACAAATAATCACGTGATTATTGGAGTGAAACAACTTTATTTTACGTTGATTTTTTATATCCAACCCCAAAGATCTTGAAGAGTTCCCAAGCTTAAAGATTACCGATTTTGGCGTACTAAAGCACCAACCCAACACATCACGATATTCGGTTAGGTACGAAAACCCAAATGGTTTTTTTTTTTGCTTTATTTGTCACTTACACTTTTATTCCCTGTGAAATTAATAAACACATAGTTCTTGTTTAGGTCTTAGGTGTTATTCGAAGTTATTTTGACACTTGTTGGCGTAGTTAAAGATATCACTTGATAGATACAAGATACATAGCAAATTCTGGATAACCCATATACTTAACATCATTCTTGTCAATACCTTCAAGCACGTGATTCATAGCTGCACTTAAATTTTTATCGGAACCAGCTATTTTAAGTTATATTAGTATATGAAGAATCAATGATGGGCGAAAAAGAGTTGTTACCTTCGAAGCAAATGCTTCTGAAATTTCCCAAAGAAACGTCATTTATTTTTGCCTCGAAATCGACCTGCTCAGCACTCACATGTTTGAATACGCCCTAGGGCATAGTCAATACATTATTCTTATCGCGTAAAGTAGAATATGAGTACCTTTACAGCAGCTGACGCTTGTTGTCGGCTTTTTATTATGTGAACTTCTTCAAGTGGTAAACTGTCTATATTTGCTATGCACTCTGTGAGCGGTTTCACCGCTGCTGATTTTTTGACTCTACTGTCTTTCTTGGCTTGTTTAAAAAACTTTGCAATGGATGCTCTGTCCTTCTCCGCCTCAGCGTTGTGTAATTTACACCAGTGTTCTGTGTGTAATGCTGTCGTACCTAACCGATTTTGTTTACAACATTTTATAAGCGGCGGTTAAGCATACCCAGGCGTACTTTGAGCTCTATTTTCTTCTTTCCTCTTATTTTTAAGCCTAAAGAAGGCTCCCCGAGATCTATATAAATATCTGTACGTTTTTCGCTGTGTCCATCCTTGTTAGGCACGCCTAGCTACGCTTACAATAAATAATCGTTCATGAATATCATAAACGCTACCTTTTCCCATAGATCGAGTTTAACCTTCTCTGGGTCAAAGAATACGCGTAGTTCTGTCATTAGAGTCGCTAGAAATAGAGTAAAAACGAGTTTGAAGTGTCAAACAAAGTCTTTTCTGTTCAGAGAGCACTCAAGTAGTCTAGTAACGGTGTATCGCACTCACGAATGGCGGAAAATACTGTAGAGATATCCCCGGGGCGTCGTATCTATGTTTCATACTCGAAACATCAAACAGCTTCTAATACAGTACGTTAGCGTTCTATTTATCTTTTTATGACGTTTTTATAGATCTTCTTTGTACATGGCCTTGGTGGAAGGTAATTAACGCTTTTTCTATTCAAAATCACGTAATCGTTACTAGGGCTGATCAATGGCGTCACCAAGAACAATACTATAAAGAGAAAATGAATGTTTGCGTTTTTAGCTTCTTGGGACATGCTGGAAGTGAGAGACCTATGGTTTGGTATTATAATTCTTCTTGTGAAGCATGTTCTTGTATTTACCTTTAACAGGGATCAATATGCATTCAGCGACTTTGTAAATGAGCTAAAGGCTATATATACCAAGTATAAGACGGAAGATAATATTATAGTTGCTCACTCTTATGGCACGTGACAGTTTTTTGAAAACTTATTTCAAAAAAAAGTGTTTATTTGAATGTAAAAGAATTGACAAAACTATGTAGGTACTGCAATTGTACGTCTGTTTTGATCCGATCTTTTGGGCTTATAGGATTTTTAGACAGTTCAGATGTTGTGTGAGTTTAAAAAGGATGAACTGGACCATATAAAAGGCGTAGTTCTTCTGGGATCTTATCTGGAAAAACGTGTTTTGAACATGATTGAGTATTTGTTTTGGCAGCTTCCAGCTTTTATACTAGAAAGAATACGCTCTCTAGTTGTACGTCCAAACTAACCTTACTATTACATATCGTCTCTAAGTAGCTTTTTTAGTCGAAGAAGTTTTCTGATGCTGCGTTTCACGCTGAAACGTCAAGAGAACTTGTCGAAAAAGAAGCAACCATTTCAAGCCAAAATCCAATGTAAGAAATGTGCCATTTTTGCTGTCATGTGCTTACTCTATGGCACTGATTTTAGGTATATTATTCAAGCTATTATAGCACAAAGGGACGTTCCTAAGAAGGAAGATATAGAATCAGCATTTGTTGATCTACCTGTGTTGTTTTTATGTGGTGAATCTGATGGTCTTACTCCTGTAGAAGGTTCTAAACAGACAGCCAGTTGGTTTCCTCAGGTAAGTCATTACTTTTGTTGTATTAGTTTTCTTACAGCGACTAAAAAGAAAGGCGCTTGTGTTGTATTTTTGAGTTTGTTTTTTTTTCTTCTTTATCTCCTATCTTATTTTTTTTTATTGTTTTAGTCGACTCTTGTTGTGATAAGTAAATCAAGCCATAATCTTATGCTTGAAAAACCAGATGAAATTAACAATAACATTGACAAATTCATTAAGAAAAATTTACAAGAATAAATAGCAACAGGGTTGCCCTTACTGGCAAGTTAAATACTAAAATTTCAGCAAGTTAGTACTGTTTGCAATGCTGTCTGAACATGTGAGACATTTCAGGCGTTTGAACAAACTGGACTGATACAACAAAGACATACAACCGACTCAAGCAGGTTTATACGAAAGCAGAAATCACCCACTACCACCTTTGGAACAAAACTTCTTTCTCAAATTTTTTTTTTATTCGTATTTTATTGCATTCGCGATCATGTCTTGTAAATAAACCTCACACATGCTCGCTCTGTGCCAGAGCTATCGACCAGGGACCGTGTGTTCCTTTCCTCCAGATCGTCTTGCACCGCTTTCGTTGGGATTGAGGTATTGGTCTAATGTCTCAATTCTCACTATAAATGTACCGGAACTTCTTGTATTCTTTTTGTGTGTCATTAATGTAATTACACTGGCTCCACAATTTACCACTCAAATACCACTCTTTGCATTCTCCTTCTCGTTTGCCATTAATGTAATTACAACGCCTTGCCAATTGGCCATTGTAGTACCACTTCTTGTATTCTCCTTCTTGTTTGTCATTGATGTAATTACACTGGCTCTTCAATTGGCCATTCTCACACCACTCATTGCATTGTCCTTCTCGCTTACCATTGATATAGTTACAATACCTCTCCATTTGCCCCATCTCATACCACTCCTTGTATTCTCCTTCTTGTTTGTCATCAATGTACCAACATTGGCTCTTCAATTGGCCATTCTTGAACCACTCCCTGCAGTCTCCTTCACGTTTGCCATTGATGTAATTACATTGCCTTTTCAATTTGCCATTCCTATACCACTTCTTATATTCTCCACCTCGTTTATCATTGCTGTAATTACACTGTATCCTCAATTGGCCATCATTGTACCACTCCTTGTGTTCTCCTTCTTGTTTTTGATTTCTGTAATTACTCTGGATCTTCAATAGGCCAACGTGCCACCATACCTTGTACTCTCCATCGTGTATACCATGTTCCCAGCACATTTGCTTTATGACAAGGTTCTTTCTTCTACGAAACCATTTTCCATGCTTTTTCATCTCACAATCATACCTTGTGTTCATTGCCGCCTGTTTTGACAGGATTGGCCATTTGAAATATACTGATGAGTCCAAATCAATAATGTCAAGCTGAATCTCAACTGGAAGGTCTAATATATAGCACTCTTGTGGTTTTACAGCCACTCTCTAATAAATTTGTTATTTAGGTATTTTATCTTGAAATAAAACGAATTACCTTGTAATCAATATTATTAGGATGCGCGAGCATTCTGAATAAAATACAACCAAATTGGTTTAAACTTAAATTTATAAAATGAAGAAAGCCACGTGACTGTTTTCGGGGCCATAGTTTTTTCCGAATTTTCCGAAAACAAAAATTCGAAAAAATAGAATTAGTAGAAAGATGCGGACCATAGCTAGGGCAGTCCACTTAACTAGAAAGCGCCTGGTTCACTTACGGTCGGGTCCTCGCTGTGCTCGGAACTAGAACCCGACCTTCGCTCACATATAGTGATCCATTGGTGGGTATAGGCATTCAGTTTTTGTATCGAATTCTATTTTTTCGAAATTTTTCTTTCGAAAAATTCGGAAAAAACGTGGGTCCGCTGTTTTCGCTTCTAAATTCTTCAGCTGTTCTATGGATTATTAATTAGTTTGTGTCTAGTTTCTGGCTACGTGATTCAGGGGATCGAGTATTCTCCTCCAATCTGGTATTGTAGATTAACTGTTACTGATGCATGTTATTGGTAAAGTCCTTACATAAGTCTATTTGAAACAAAAGTGACAGGTGGCACAGCTCAGATTTCAACAAGTGTGCAAAACTAGATATTTCACAAATATCTAGATACTGTAAAATATCTAGATATTGCAGATATCTAAACATCTCTATACAAGAACGTAATCTGTTTTTATGTTATGGCGTAGGTTACATCAGATTGTGTTGTCAAGAAGTAGTTACCGTTGAGCGTGTAGATACAGATACTGTTACATTTTTAATATTCTCACCTTCTTCAACAAGAGCATACCAGTTGAGATTGGCTTCATGTTCCACAAACAACACTATGCTTAGCAGCAAAGTTGTTTCTTTGAGAATCAAAGGCCTTGCGTTGTTATTCACTACTTCATAAAATAAGCAAAAAAAAGCAAACAAAAGCGGTTCCAATAAAAAAAAGTAAACCACACAGCTCACATGATGATTGAATCAGAAAACAAAAATTGGCGAGATTGAAGAATGTTTATTTCTATTGAAGTAAAGTGAAGACAAGGCTGAGTACAATGACCATTACGCAAACTTGGATTTGAACGAAACTGGAAGGAGGAGCAGTAGTTGGGCCCGTAGTATCGATAGGCGCACTAGGCTGTGCTGTTCCTTCGGTTGGAGCATCAGTGGCATCAGTTGGAGGGACGGCATCAGTTGGAGGAGCAACAGGAACACCATTCACAGTGAAATTCAAACAATGCATACTGTTAGACCAAACGCCTCCTCTGTGAGTAAGCTTGAACCAAGCATTAGAAAAGGCTTCATTCAATGCTGTAATATCGGCAGCAAACTCTTCAACAATAGCATTGAACTCGGCATCCTTGATAAGAGCAATGTCTGTAGTCAACATCAGGAGATCTCTCGTACTGTTTGCTATCCTCCATTGATACTTATCTCCAGGACCAATAAAGAGTTCGTATGTCTCATCAACAAGCAACTGAAAGTACTGGTTTGTCCACTGCGCTGGTGTGTCTGTCCAAGCGCCTTCGAATCCGCTAGTGTATGTATCAACACCTACACCTGTTCCACATTGACCTTCCCAAGGATTTGTGATATTTACGTTTGGTGGTACTCCAGGACCATCAGGACAAGGACCATGGCACTTACCGAAAGCGTGTCCACCGCCAATCAAAGCAACTGTTTCTCTATCATCGAAATCCATACGAGAGAATACATCACGAACTTGTACAGCACTTCTAACTGGATCAGGGTTTCCCATGAAACCTTCTGGGTTGACGTAAATCAAACCAATCGTCGAAGCACCCAAAGGTCGGGAGCAGTTTCCGTTTCCAAAAGGGCAAGCCGCATCAGCTTGAGGACCAGGTCCAAGTGGTTCACTAGCAGATCCATCAGCTTCATCGACACGTCCAGCGCATAGATCAGTAACAGGTCCGTTCATATCAAGAATTGCTGCAGTACCAGCGAAAACCATGAGATCGCCCCAACTTAATGCACCACCGAATTCTTCTTTGATATCAGCGAGAAGGGCACGTGCTTTATCCAAATTCGTATTATCCTCCCAACTTCTTTCTGGTTCGAAACGTTGTCTACCCCCAGCGCAACCGCCTAGATTGTCGGTTTCACGGAATGTACCACCGCAATGCCAGGCTAATCTAATGAATAATGGTCCGTAGGTATCAACACCGTTGAAGTTATCGGCAGGAAAACAAGATTGTGAAGATCTCATTTCTTCTCTAATGCGTGTAATCACAGCCATGATGTCGAGGTCTTTAACCAAGGCGTCGTATTCAGCGATAGATGGAACTACTGCACTGTCGGTGGGAGGTGTACCAGCAGCAAGACCAGGACATTGGGCCGAACTGAGGTATACCAGCGACAGTAAGCAAAGTAACGAGATGAGTTGTAACATGTGGGAATGTTTAATTGTTGTAACAATACGGGATACTTAGAGGTATCACATGAAAAATGTGAGTCAAAGATCGTCATCATGGTGATGAAATTAAGAAAACTGCAAACAAAACAAATACATGCGAGATAAGATCAACAAAAGGTATTTTATTATCTAAAGAAATATGTCACGTGATGACGTCAAAGATATTTTAGTGTTGTTTTCGCCTAAAAATTTGAACGCCATTGTACACTGTTTTTATCCGCGTTTCTCATACCTACAAAAGGCTGCACGTGATTTATCAATAACTTCCTTCATTTCCTAAACGTGAACAATCTTTTGGCCGATGTTGAACGAAAAAAGTGGTTCACAATTTATGTTTGTACAACAGGTCGTTTTTTCTTCAATCACGGCTGCTAACCAAACGCAAAAGTCGAAACTAGTATGAAGCTGTAATTGGTATAGCTACATTCGACATCACACGTGCTTTGTGATACCATGACTCCATCACTGTTTTTTATGCTGCTTGAAACTATAAATACGAGTTTCCATTCTACGAAGATCTCCTTGTCCCTCCAAAACAAGAAACACCGCATCTTCAGAAAATACATTGGCATAAACGTGTCCAATCCTATGGCCGTGGGTTTTCGTTCATAACAACGACGTGCGTGATTGTGAACGCTATCCAAACATGTTGTGTAAAATCCCTTGAACTTGCCGGCTGTATTACGTTTGTTACTTTCAACGCAGAAACTCAAGGCGATAAAATTATAACGTAAATTTTAAGCGAAAACCTAGCACGTCACGTGACATACATAAATATCCTTCGCAAATTCTGAGTTTGATATCAAACTGTCATTTTATTATAGTGGCTTCTAGGCCTTAAAACTTTGGACGAATTCTACCGTTTAGAATATCGCCTACACCTCTATAATTAGATGTTACAGGATCTAGAGAGAGCCTCGTTAGTAAAAATATAAGAGTATTAAACGAAAGAAGATGAGGGCGAACGTAGACATACCAACATCCATAGCAAGCATTTTATCATGTTGCATTTTCTCTTTGATAAGTTGTACATCAGGTACTAAATACAAACGTCTTTGGCATGCCCATCTCTCGGCTACAACTCTATCTGTAACTAAACCACTCCATGAAGCATGTTCAAGTAGAACAGTCACAGTATAAATGTTTCCCAGCCTAAAAAGCAAAAAATAAGTTTCGAAACTTTTAATATAAAAAGTGAAGAGAGTACGTTAGCATAAAGTCTCTGGCAATAGATGACGCCTCGATAATGGATTCTTTGCCTCTTGATATAAGTTTAGCTCCCGTTTGTTTTATCTTTTCAAGGGCTTCGAGGACAGTACTTATAGTATCAGTAAGAGACGAGTCGTTCTAAAGAAAAAGTAACTAAATGAGCATGTGAAAAAAAAAGCAAAACAAAAAACTTGTTCTACCAGAAATGTATGCATTTTATGTGTATTGTAAGTAGTGTACATTATACACTAAGCTTTTTTGTGCGATAAAATATCAAGAAAGTAGGTTAAGTGGAACATTATGGCGAAGGATGAAATAATACAGAGTTGTGAAGGTACCTTCAATGTATCTAATCGAGACTTTACTTTTTTGTAGAAAACGCTCAGGCCGTTATACTTTGTTAATGGTCTCCATACATCCATAGATAAGACATTAGTTGTTCCTTCCCAAATAGCGTTAACTTGAGCATTCCTATACAACACTGGCATCGGGGAATCCTAAACGAGAAAACCTTCTTGTAAGAAACAAAAGCATTACAATTTTGAACTTGTCAGGCCGTACCTCCATGTATCCAGCGCCACCCAAACATTCCATGGCTTCAGTTAATACTGGTAACGCCTGTTCATTTGATTAATATAGTTTGGGAGTGAAGAAGTCGCCTTACGTTTTTACAAACTGATCCTTTCAAAATCGGACATAGAAGACGGACAAACAATTTATCTTCTTCTGACACATTATCGCACACTTCAGATCTTCCATACATACAAATAACATCAAACAAGAAAGCCATAGAACCGCGATAAGTTATTTCCATATCAGCTAAAAGGACAAGGACATTAGCAGTCGAAAAACACTTCAAAAGAGTACCAAGCGTCGCCAAGTGTAAAGGTGTCTTTGATAACAGAGTACCGAATACTTTTCGCCTAAGGAGTTGTTAACCTTGATTAAATGAAGAAATGATTTATTTTTACCTATGGGCATAATCACGTGCTATGGCGATAGCTCTTCTCATTGCAGAAACTGAACCAATACTTGAGTATAATCTTGTAATATTCAACATCGAAGCAATCATCTTGACACCCTTTGTTATGGTTAGTCTTATTTATAACACGCTCATTATGTATCGTACACGTCCTGCTTCACCTATTAAGTGCGCTTTGGTCCCTTGTAATTCCAGTTCTGCTGTAGGAAGGCCACGAGTGCCGAGCTGAAAGAGAAGTTAACAACTCTATTGTTTTGTGTTTATTAGCGCCTTACTTTGTCTTTAAGTCTGTGTACAAGGATGTTATCCAAGTTTCCATCTTCATTACGGAGTTCCAAATAGAAAAGTGACAAGCGCTGGTTCTAGAAAAAACCAGTCAGAAAAAAAAACTTCAGAAAAACGAAAATTGTTTTTATCATTTTCACCTTTATAGGTTTGCCATCAGTATCAGTTACACGTGCTAATGCAAGTGACATTTGAGAAAGAGTTGCTGATGTATAGAACTTGTATCCATATAACTTAAAGGTTCCATCAGGTTGTGGCACAGCCAAAGTTTGGGAATTTGAAACATCAGATCCGCCTGTTTTTTCCGTCATCTATTTCAAAGACATAAGCTCTTCACATACATATTATGACTGAACAATATATTATTAACAAAATTTGGGTACCCATTGTCCTGACATCCAAGCTATTTTAGAATCACAAGAAGTAAGACGTTCGTATGCTTTCTTTATTTTTTCTTTGCCCTATTTTTAAAATTGTCACGAATTTCATTGTAGACTACTTTACGCACCTCTGCATCTGCTACCAAATGTCCATATATTTCAATTACTCTTGAAGCTCCATCTGTCATTGCTAATGGACTTATAACTCAAGTTAGCCATAAATCGGACCAAAAAGGCAAGTTTAAAAAAAACACGTGATATCACGAAATGTTTTTTTCAAGCCTTACCAATCAGATACGCCACCAGATGGACTGTACAAATAAATCTTAGTCATTTGAAGCACTCTGCTATATTCTTTGTATTTTCTATCGTAACCTATAGCGACCATACCCTATAATGAAGACGACAATCAACCAAAAAAAACAAGAATAAAAAGTTGGCCAAATAAAAATGTACCTCTTCGTGTATGATATCCTTGAGTCTCGTCCAGGAACTACATACTTGGATTTCATCTATACGTCTAGTATTTTTGTCAGAATTAATACCACACGTGCGGTACAATCAGAGTTACCTGCCAAACGCGTTGTAATTTACTAGTTTTGGGTGGTTTGTCTCTACAATTTTGCCATGTTGTAATATTTCGCCTCCAATATAATTAATCCTATTTCTGAGGGTTGCTTAGTACCTATTACACGATCTCCGAACGTTGTGAGCTGTTTATCGAACAATTGGAACGTTTCCTCTATTTGTCGCCCGTTAAATTTACCAATTTCGCTTTGTGACGTACTAGGTACATGTCGTTGTAATTGAGCACGTAAATACGAGTCTTCTAAGTATTGATTGCCTAAACAAGGTTCTGCTTGTTGAAAGTACTCTCTTTTTGTATGAAGCATGTCAACAACGCTATCAACTTACCGTCGGTCAACTGTAAATACAACAAGCGGATTAAAATAGTCAAACAATTTCTTTTGAAGTTCTGGCTTAATGTTTTATTCTTTGACTTCAAATGACATTTCTTGACTTTAACATAGTCTACCATCAAGCGACATTATGTGTTCTTCAAGATGACCATCGCTTTACTTTTAACATGTTGCTATTTGTTGCCTACTGGCGTTTACCATCAACCCATATATCTTGCATTTTAAGTTGCCCATTTTCAAACCAAAACTTGTGATGACCATTTATCTTACCATTAACCCACGTGCTGTGTTGCTTAAGTTGTCCATTAGGATACCAATCTTTGCATTCACCATGACGTTTACCATCAACTAATAAGGTTTTTCCTTTTAGTTGCCCATTTTCATGCCATTCCTTCCTTTCGCCACTCTGCTTGCCATTAACCCACATAATTTGTTTCTTAACTTGGCCATTTACATACCATCCTTTCATTTCACCGTGTTGTTTACCATCAATGTACATAGCTTGAAGAAAAAGTTGTCCATTTTCATACCATCCTTTCATTTCACCATGTTTTTTGTCATCAACCCACACACTTTGTGCCCTAAGTTGGCCATTTTCATACCATTTTTTACATTCTCCATAATACTTATTATTAATCAACATGCCTTGTTCCTTAAGTTGTCCACTTTTATACCATGCTTTTGTTTGACCATTCAATTTACCATCAACCCACATACTTTGTGCTTCAAGCTCTCCTGTTTCATACCACTCAGTTTGTTGGCCATTTTGGTTACCATCAACTTTTGTAAGTTTTGCCTTAAGCTTACCACTCTCATACCATAATTTACCTGGTCCGTTCTTTGGATGCACGTGCTTATGTACTTTCCCACTTTTATACCAACTTATCCATTTTCCCTTGGGCGTTAATGCTTCATCAAAGTGTGTATTGATTGCAGCTCTTTTTGAAAGTGTATGGAATTTTGTGAATGCCTCAACATTGAACGTGCAGATATACTTTTGAAGTTCACATGGAAGATCCAATAAACTAATACAAGAACAACATGCTTCTGGTCTTTTTTTCAATGCGCTCTAAGAAAAAAGGTTTAGAGATTGTTACACTGTAACACTGAGCAAAGTGAGGTGCCAACGGTGCTTTTGTGGTGTTTAACGTACCATAACGCAATAATTACTATTGATTCTATTAAAACGTGTTTGATGAGTAGCGGTATAGGTGTGGTGCCTTGCGATGATAAATAGCTGCAAACTAATTATTGTCTGTTTCATTCAAGTTTTGAGACAGACTGACTTTTAGCAAAAAAAATCCAGTTTCTGCCCGATCTGTCAGATCTGACAGATTTGACACTTCTGACAGATCTTGCAAATTGTCATTATTTTAAATGTGATCTACCCTCGCGCCTGTCCAGTGAATCCAACCGTTTCAAACCCACGTGATTTAACAAACCCAGAGCAAACTTTTTTATTTACATATTTGACGCCTAGCGGCGTTTACAAAGCCTACAGCAACGCTGGTGGTGTTTTGGGGCGGTTTTGACGTTGCTACACCTTCATTGCTGCTTGGATGCTACCATAGCGCTTCTGTTAGCGTGGGGTAGGCGCTAGCGTAGCGCTAGTAAGTTACACACGTACGTTGATTTTTTGAAGCAAAACATACAGCAAACAGTGTTTGAGGCATTCATACCGTGTTTGGCGGTAATGCGATAGCTTTGTAGGACATCATACCTTTTTAATTCGCTTTTAGCGCATTGAACACCTCTGTGGTTTGCTCGTACCGTGTACAGTAGGTAAAATACTGCGATCATCTTCCATGGTCTGTTGAAACTTACATTGAAAATTTTGCCACAACTTACCGTAAGGTACCTAAGTCATACAATGAAGGACAACATTGTAACACAAATAGTTCACATTGTGATAGATCTACACCATTTGACAGAAGTGTCAGATCTTGCTAGATCTGCTAAAAGTGCTAAAAACTCACTTTCTAGAAAATATTAGTAAAACTTGAATGAAACATACAATAATACGTTTATGCGAACAGAAAAATCTCTTTAACAATACATTTGTGGGTTTTGGTGTTAACCCCAGCACAAACTTTGTTCTTCTGTATAGTAAGAATATGTAAATACATAATATGCCTAAACGCTAGTCATCAAGTTAGTCCGAACATATTTAAATAACCAAAGACATGTCAAGTACTTGACTTGTATCTTATCAAGTGCGATGTAGCTGCATCAGTCTAACGAGATGTTGCTAAAATCCACATTTAATTATGGTCAATTGATAACGAATAGGATCAATCAAAAAGTTTAGGTTTGAGAACAGATTGTTTCAACAAGTTGATTGGGTACAGGTAAAAAAACTGTCTGAGAAACCATTTTCTGTTAGCGCCAACACTCAACGCCATTCCAGTATCAATTGAACGTGAATCTCTGATTGTGCTTTTCGTGATACTTTTCACAAGAATCTTGCGAGAGGTTGAGACAGTAATCTGTTTCATACGGATTACATCAGACCAATAGTTTCATTAATCATTGATCGTTTACCTGTCACAACTTTTCTTAGTTCTGAAAGCATGAGAATACGTCTTGTCCAAATGTAGAATACGCACTCAGCTGTAGAGATTTTGATAGGTTCGAAAACTGTAGCCGCTATTGGTCACATCACAGACAGAATTGGTCCGCGATGTTCTTATGATAAGTTTTCGGAGTCCGGCTAGTTTCCTTGTCAAGACTCTCGACGCAAAGTGTTGAGTTTGATATAGAGCTGAGGCTTATTTATTTAAGGATTTGCTAGCAGTATTTGAAGTACTGCAGTGTAAATACGGAATAACACTACGAATAATAATATATTAAATTTTGTACATTTTCTTCTTGAACCTAACTGGGAGTATTCGCCTTTTTTTAATAAATCTCATCGTAAGAGGTGTTAACAGATGTAGGAATACTATGTGTAGGTCGAGTTTCATCAGTTTCTGAATGAGTAACAGACGATAAATCTAAAGTAAATCACTTCGACAAAAAAAGTTATGCCTCTCTTTTGGACGTACCGCAAAATATTGTTTTTACGCAAAAGTTTCCCATACTATAGAATAATGTGTCAAAAACACCTAGAAGAGGTCTCATGGCGATTGCAGTAAATATAAGCCACTCAGGCTAGTTAAGTGTTAAAACAAGAAAAAAAGAAGAAAAAACAGCGCTTATTGTAAACACATTTGCTGAGTGACGTACTGCGATTTTATCCTGTATATCATATAGTAAAAACCTTGTGACATCAGTAGACCAAACAATGATCATCAAAATTGGATATCCAGCAAGTCTATAAACAGCCAATTTTTCGATATGATCAGCTTTTTGTTCAGTTCTCGATTCCTAACATCGTGTTAGATTATGTATGTATTTTGCTTAGGTTTTAAGAAGACTCATTAAAAATATCAATATCATGCGCTCACATTAATAGGTAAACGCAGTTTTTTTATACGAGGTAGTATAAGTTATCTTGTGATATGTATTTTTTTTTTAACCAAAAACAAGAGTTCGGGAGTATTATGATGCATAGTGTTCAAAAGAACGTACCTTCGAAATACGACGCAGAAATATAAGTACTGATATATTAAATATTATAACAAGAAGTATGGATAATAGCAGAGGACCCCAGAAACTCAAAACCTCCCACCTTTTAAACCTTTAGAAAAAAAACACAGAAAAGTTTGTCTTGTTCGTATTTGTCTTGTAAAAAAAGCAAGTTTCTTTCATACACTATGCCATAAGTTCCTGCGTTATCTTTTATCCAACAAGACCTGAATATAATATCAGCATTGATCTTGAAGCGACTTAAAGTGTTCAATGAAACAAAACAAAGAGTAAGGTTCTTACGGATAACTTTTGCCGTATGTATTGTGTACAAAAGGCAAAGCACTTAATACTCCTGAAAGGCTATACATAGCAATACTAGCAAGAACTTCTCGAGCGACCATACGATCGGTATTGTAACTATTAAAGACATTAAAACAATTGGACTAAAAAAAGTGCCTTCTAAAAAACCCGAACGGAAAATCTTTAGTGAGGAAAGATGTATTTTTTCTCATAACTACCGCGCATACATGAACATGTCATAGTTTTTGTCCGTTATTACGACATATAGTTATCTCAGTTCAAGCTACTTTGAACCAAATTTTTTTCATATAGGTGAGCAAGGCGCTCCTCAAAGAAGAAAGGAAGGAAAAAAAAAAAAATCCACTAAACTTGGTTTCGTAATAAATACTAAAAATTCCACGTGCCTTTTAAGGACAACATAAAAGAATAAATTAGTTGATATAATGACAGAAATAAAGGGTTGTAATAAATCAGCGAAATTAATTAAAAACGCGTTTACTAGACATACACCTAAATGATTTAATTGTTTTAGCGTTCTATTCACTTCTACTACGTTATATTAACCTTACCACTACCTTTATACATGTATAGAAAAACTGTCATTAGATCTGACGCCGCAATGAGGTAATCGATTAGAAAGACTTGTAAAACAAGTCTTTGAGGCGTTGATTTTAGTTTTCTGTATATTAGAATGTGTATAATCCAGTTTGGTTCAGTAAACTACTGTAATTTAGTCGTAGCCGTACCATTATCGTGCTAGCCACTAATGAAAGTGCTGCAGATGACCAATAAACATAAAGAGCTATTTGGTGCCATGATTTATCGCCACTCGGCGCAGAAGTGGGGCTAGCGTCATTAATGCGCCACAAGGCAGCTGCCATTATATACTTGACGCTAACGCCGAAGTTACACGAGACTTTTCATGGCTTAGAGTAAAAGTGAATAAGTTGGGTACAAAAAACCGTTTTACCCAAATAGAATATCGTGATTATTTTCTCATGCCAGATGTTTAGTATCCACCTTACAACCCTCTTTGGCCTATCTAGCCTTGAACATACTTGTGTCGTGCCACATGCCTTGACAGTTAACTATTGTCTCAGTAACTGCAACCATGTATGTTGATTTTATTTTTAGTTTAGTGGAATCTTGTCAGCGCATATGACAGCTCTGTAGCGTTTGTTAAGCACTTACAGTGCTAGGAATAGTTCATATCTGGTTTTTTATCAATAGGGTACGGATGAATGGACACAGGCACGTGACAAATATGTTAAAAATCAGAAGTGTTGCAAGAATCTTTCAGGAATAAAAGACAGGTAGTAATGGATGACATTCAATCAACGTTTAATCTTTATTACAATATCATTTCTCATGACCCAACATTAAAGCATGTCGCTGGGTATGAGCACGCGCAGTTTACTATCAGGAAGCTCTTTTCCGCCTTCTATGAGGACTCATATCTTCTAAAATTACAACTTTGTGTTCTGTTTGGCATGTCGTGATATGTCGCCTGGAAGCACCCATACTTCTCTTGTTTAAAGCCATCAACATTACTTTGTAAAAAACTAAGTCATTCATCCTTGCGATGATTTTATTGAGATTTTTTCTCGCCTTTTAGGACGTGAGCTCTTAGTATGGTAAACAATTATATGGCCTACTTCTACCGTTAACGCATTAACTTATTCGTTACTTGCGTATTAAAAATAGTTTCCTGTCTCTTTATGAAGCTCAAAGCATTACTGTTAATTTGGTTAATACACTTGTGAATCGCGACAAAAAAGTCAAAAAATACTCAAGTCATTTCCGCTCTTTTTGCTCTTAATGGGGTCAACACCTGGACTACTCGTTTTTCTCACTGTATTAATCGTATTGGGCGTATCTAATACAGAATTAATCTTTAATAGAGGCCTACCGTCTACTAATTTAAATGACGACAATCCAAGCACGTGATTTAGATATATTTAGCGCCACTTGCCTATTTCCTAAAACCGAATTTTGCCATACAACTTTCTCGTTGAAGTTGTTTTGTGTGTGGTGCATAAAGGGGTATCACAAATTATTTCTAGCGTCAAAAAGTTTATGAAAATTGGTATCCGCATCACGTGTCTGCATTATTTTTTTTAATTGACACCTGATAATCTTTTTTGTAGACGAACGCGTGAACTGGGCTTACGACTCTCCTGAAGATGATGGGATGCTTGGTGATAGTTTTTGGTTACCTGATGACTATGATCAATGGATAATAACAGGGTTACGTGTGTGGGTAGTTGTAAATACCAACCCGCAAACCGTATCTGAATTTGAACAAGTATACAACAAGTAGGCCTTTTGATATATTTTTTTTCAATTTTTTTTTCTCATATCCGTTACCAGTATTACACTTTATCTTGGGAATGTGACACACCTACACCCGTATAAGACATCGACAGACATATCAGATCTATCTCCTACTATTGTAACGTATCCAGGGACAACCAAAAGCTACCATTATCCTAATACTGGGGATGATGCTAAACTCTTTCAACTGACTGTTGATATTTCAAACGTCACGGCTACTCCAGGATTTCATTTCTTTGCTGTACACGGCGAAGGAGCACATTTTTTCTTACATACCACAACAAACACCTCGAATGCAACACATTTTGTAGACACGGATGGGTACACAGCAGAGTATGTAGTAGATACTGGTGAGCTTCGAGGAGTTCTTAACACCAACTTTTCTGATGCGAATGTTCAAATTTTTGGCACAGGTATTACTTGCTTTGACCAATTCACTCTAAAAACTTGGTTCTGTAGGTATAAATTTTCCTACGATGGCACCTACACTTACACCATCTGAACCACCTACTTTAAAGCCTACTGACGCACCCACATTGGAACCTACTCAAGCACCACCTGTTGTTATTACTGGTGTTTTTATTGTTAACACAACGAGCGTTTTTTATGGTACACTTAACTCCTATATTTTTAGCTACATACCGCACGTGTTTTTATTTCAACTTTAACAAAGCTTATTTATCGAAAAGCTATTTGTGGCTTTGGTTTGTTCAGGGTTTTTTTTTGATTGTGTTAGGAAATACGAGCTTAGTGGATGCTACTATAAAGTTCAAAAATGATGCTACAGTATTGATAATACAGGGATGTATAGACATATCTGGAAATTTAAGTATTGAGGTTGATGTTATAAGAGAGGAAAGAATAGAAATACTTCGACAAAACCTTGAATGTGAAGGTAACAAATACCAGGCCTTTGTGTGCTTTAAAAAGTATTTTAACACGTGCCTTTTTGAAAAATTATGTATTTCGTTCTTGTTTACTTCCGTAAGTTTCGTGGCAGATGTCCAAAATACTATGGATTATCTGCCACGAAATTAACAGCTTGACTTCTGTTCTTTTGTTCTTTTTCTCTTTGGGCCTTATCTATCTGTTTAAGTACCTTTATTTTAAATTGATTCTGTTTTACAGGCGATATCACAAGTAATGTGTCACTATCATTAAAAGAAAACGATCCATGTAAATCCGTTTCAACGTCATCTTTATCAGAGGAACAATCCTCAGTATATCTCTTAATGTCAGTTTCTGATGAATGCGGATCTTCACGTACGTTAACGACAACTCAGAGAGTTCAAATTCCTCATACGGTTTTTTCTTTTTAGCACCTTTGGCGATAATTTTAGGAACGGTTGCAGGAGTCATCGTTTTGGTGTTATTGCTTACATTCATCATTGCAAATATTATTTCAAAAGTGCGCCACAATGCATACATATGGCAGAATCATCAAGATACACAAGCAGTACCAATTAGAATGGATAGTACACCAGATAAAACATTAGAGTTAGTGTAGAAAAATAAAAGAAGAAAAAAGTCGGAAAGTTTAAAGACCACGCAGATTGTTTTAGATGCAAAATTTACGGTTTACAACAATTTTCTTGTTGAGTTTCTTCATACTATACATCATTAGATCTAGGGACGTACGTTCAATATTAAGAACATCTCCTGTGCTGTTGGTTTGGTACAAAAAAGTGGTAATTTAAAGATTTTATTTAACAAGTGACTTCGTTGTTCCTACATTCTTGAGATTGTACTGTTTGTGGTATTGCCTGAAACAGAGTTTACAGATTTTTTGTTTAAATTAGAACTAGAACTATTCGTTGAAACACGTGAAGGCAAGAAGCTTAATGCTTGTACAATAGATAGTGCATTAAAAAGACAAACAACTATAATAAAGAATATCACTTTTGCTAGAGGATTAGATCTGATAGGTGGCCAGAAAAGCCATAATAAACAGCATACAGCTATCATAGACATTAACAATATTGTAGCAGATACACGTGCAAAAAGTCTTATTATCATTCCCTTCGTCTCTGCATCATTTGACATAAGTCTTAGGCGTTTCCAGAGCTTGATTGAAACAATGAGTAAATAAATGAGAATAGTAGCACCGAAGAGTCCGTAGAATGCTCCAGAGAGTAGGTAAGTCCAGTAAATATCATTTTCTGGGAAGAGCACTATGCGTATTACTGCCATTACAGTTTCTGAACCTGCAATGAGTGCAGAAAAAATGTAAAATGGTATCGCCATTTTGGTTAAGTACGGCAATACTTCAAGGTGTAGGGTGATCATTGATTCATGCCAGTATAGAACAATCAGTAGGTTAGATATGTTCGCAAAGAAAGTATAATATATCTTGAACACTTCATCATACCTACACGAAACGATAGTAAGAGGTTTGCAACAATTAATAAACTACTCACCAAGCAGGAACTATAAACAAGTATCCCCATGGGTCCGGAACACACCAAATTAATCGAAAAATATTGCCAAGAATCTCTACGAATAGAGCAACCTTTGGTATTGTAACTCGATATCCATCAATCATTACAAACTGAAAGAATCTAGAAAATAAGAGTCAGATAGTACTTGCGTCGTTTTCCATTTATTGTACCGAACTACAGATACAGCGAATGAAATCAGAGTTGTAATAATCATAAATACATGTGAAGCTATAATATAATGAATTAGTACTATAACACGTGATTATTTCTTAAGAAGAATACAGGAACTAATAAAAATTATTCACATGTTTACCTATTATCCACGGACTCGACAGTGTGTTGTACCATCTGCTCTCAGCGTACTTTATGGTTACATTCGTATCATTGCTTATAGAAGTAAAGTATCTTTGACCTACGATAGGAACTCCAAGACCTTGAAGGTTGTCTGTAACAATTAGTAACCGCATACATTTATTTGTTCTTTTTTGTCTGTACCTCCGTAGAGATTAAGATAGTTCGCTTTGCCAACACGCAAGTCATTGCTCGCTTCAAAATACTCAACAATACCAATAGCACCTTGAGCAACCCACTGTCGATACATCTTTCTATCTTGAGGATACGTTGCGAAGACTACTTTACCTTTGTGGTACAATGTTAGCCTTCTTTTTCGATGCCTAGATCAAAAAAGGAAACATAACCATTATTTTTTGCACGTGGAAACTAACTTGTACAGCAAACGATAAGATGTACGAACCAGTGATATTAACCCCATCTCTTGCAATGACAAGCGATGCGTTGAAATCATCAAATATTACCTTCGAATTACGTCCAAAGAAGTAAGGAACTGCAGCGTACTCAACACTAGAACCTTGGAAACGCAATTAAAATACCTCAAAAATACAAATCGAAAATAGAATAAATAAGCCTCCGTTATTACGAATACACGGAACGTGTGCAAGCTATCTATTGTATTTCAAGTAAGAGCGTACCGTTTCGGTGTAACACAACGTTTGATGCTATTTCGGTACAAAAGCACCCGACCAGAAGCCAGAAAACCAGCATTTGTCGGCCAATGTATTGTTGATTGATTCAAGGACAAGTATTTCAATCAACCTTCCTGAACTCCGATATTTGTGTGATACGCTTACTATTGCGATATCCAGAGCTATAATACACCCAAATACAAGCGAACTGTATAACGCTATGCGATAAGGTAGATTCATACAGAATAGCTTAAAGACTTAGTCACGACATGCGTTCACGTCATATCGAATAAAGAAAGAACGTTTGCAAAGTTTACTTAAAAGTGACAAAAGTAAATTCCCGCGGGAAGTCAGCGCCATGGATTCTTAGAGCTTAGAGCAACTTTTGTTAAGCAGTACCCGTTCATAGAAAAATTCAATACACTAAGCCATGTGCTTGTACATCAAAAACAGTGCTATATCTTGTAGCTACATGGTTGTAGGTGTGTTATGCCAGAAGTTTGGTGCCAGATGCCAAAATATGTTTGTAGACGTACATTTGTAACAACAATGCCGTAAAACTGTTCCACTAATGTGTTAATTGCAAAAAAAGAAGTGACAGTTGCAATAATTGCTTTTAGTCAGCGTAATTGATTGCTTTTGAAGATTTTCCAATAACGACGACAAATCAAGCAACGGCAGCCAAATATACCTGAAAGGATATAATCTTATGTGATCTGTAAAATGGTACGTTTAGGCAGCCGTTGGTACATTTGTCTTGAAATAGTAGAGTTTTTTCATTAAACACTCACAAGAATCCGTGTAAGTACCTAAAAACATGTATCTGCGCGTAGGGTAGTACATACATACAATATTTGTATGCTAAAGCTAAAATACACTTGTGACGCTATTGTAAGCCTTGATTTTCAAATTACAAGTACTGTGATCTTTTGTGCAATAGATGTCTTAATTTCAAGGCTGTGTATAGGCGTCAAACAGAGAAAAATGATCAAATATGGAACTGAAAAATAATTTTCAGTGATTCTGCGCTATACAATGTTTAATTTTTCTTGACGTTACAACTCCACAAACAACAAAAAGAAAGATCACAATACATTAAGCACATGGATTAGCGTCTATATAGAGAAGGAACTGCTTAACAAAAGTTGCTCTAGTAAAACAGATTAATGCAAGTCTACAGGGTGATACAATTGACATGTATTTATTTACCAGGATCTTTGATACCAGAAAGTTGCGCTTGAGCATATTGGTTCAAAGCGACATTCTGGAGTATCTTTACAAAATATATCACATTCTCTTTCAACGCAGTTCGATGCAAATACGCAGTCGTTACTTTGCGCAATGCGGAAACATTTCCTTTGTCGTCTACAAGGTACAGGCTCAGGTGCAGGATATACAGTAACAGATGAAAGTTGTGGATCCTTGCAGAAACCAAACGTTCCTTGGCTAAGCAAACAAAAAAGTGAGTTACAGCAAGACACAAGCGAAAACAAAGTACATACACTGAACGTTGTTCATTGGAACGAATTGGCTCTTCTTCTCCAGCAGCTGTTGTGATAGAAGCGGCAAGGTCTTTAGCAATACCGGGTCCTGTAAGTTGTACAACGAAACTGCATGAAGCTTGTTGGTTTTGTGCCAAAGTAGCTTCGAATTCCATAACTCCATTTGATACACCCGATGAAGTTGTGCCGGTACAAGAAACAGAACCATCTTTAACAAAACCCATAGTACTGTTGAAAACGAAGGATCCTGAGATTACCTCTGGTATAAGCTCTGGAAACTTTTCGTAGTTCTCGCATGTGACATTAACATTGAACTCATCGCCAACTTTCAACGTCGTGTAGGCATCAGGGTTAATTAGGTGCCTAGTAAAGTATTAAACAGTGCTAAATCTTCAATTAACTTACCAACAAGATACAGCAGGTTGAGCACAAGCGTAATCAATGTCAATATCAGCTCCACTATTAAAGTTGGTTTTCAGTTCGTATTTGACTTGATCAACTGAATTGAAATCGCTTAAAGAGGTGCCGAAAGGCAGGCATACGTCTATAGGTGTATTCAAGAAAGAGGGAAGAGAGTAATTCAGTTCAATATCTTGAAACGTCTCAGAATTTCTAAAAATAGCTGATATGCCTGGTGCTCTATCAACACGTGTTACACGAAAGTTAAAACAACCTATTTACAAACATTAGGAAGCTGAAAATCCGGACAAAAAAGACGAAGGTTCAACCAGTTAACGTACTTCTTCCGTTATCTGTTAAGTCCAATGGTGAGTCAAAACCGTTGCCATCAATTCCAGGGTAGAAAGCAGTACAACTACCGAAAACACTGACATCGTTTGATAGCGAAAAACGCGAATCAATGATGGAACAGCGTGTACCCAAAGAGTTATCAGCACCAAAGGTCCTTGTAACTGTGAAATCTCTTCGAAATCCAGCAATGCCAATACCGCCAACAGTTGTATTTGTTACCACGGGATTATCTCCTGTAGCTAGAAGACTTATGGGAGATTCAAAGTAATCTACAATGTCGTATGCATTTAGAGACAGAAGGAAAACCCCAATGATCAGTAAGATATGTTGCTTCATGTTTGGTTAGATTGGTAGTACCGAAATAAATTTGATAAGACACGCGCACAAAAAAGCGCGTGCCCAAGCATGCGTAGTTTTAAGCAACACTTGATAAGTGAATTATTTGTTATCATTTGGGTGTTGCCAAAAAACTGGACTTTGTGTTGTTAGTACAGCAGAGCAACCGTGCCAGGGTTTATGCATTTTTCAGCGTCTGTATGTTTTATTTTTCATACACTGTGGCCAACAGTGGCGTAAAAAGGTATTGTTACCCGTTCAATATCCTACAGAACTGGTTTGTACGCGTGATAGTAGAACAACGATTAGTGTATTGTTCTACTATCTCGTGATAGTGGATATGGTTTGTCGCAAATTCACACAACTGATAAAATAGGAGTAAAAAACCCTGTTCTCATTTCTTATAGTGAACCACAGTGATGTAAAAGATAGTAGTTTTTCTTACGTTACCTTACGTAAATATAAGTCATGTTAGCCATTACTCTGCACGTCACTGGTACAATATCTTCACTTTAAGCTAGAGAAAAAAAGTTGCAATTCTCGCTTCTCTTATCTACTTGACGAGGTACATGTAGCGTTTCAGAATATTTGTATTAAAACACTCCAGAGTATTGTAAAATTATACCAATATAAGCCTTCCGAAACATTATTTCAGTGAAATACAACTGTCGCAACATTTTTTTTTTTCTCTTTTAGTACCCGACATTATATTAAAAACTACCTACGATTTCTGAGTACAACATCCTTTTTGCTTGCGAATCGCCTTGAAGAACAGAAAAAACCCACAGTGGGTGAGAAAGTGGAACACTTTCTGTGAAAACCCTTACTGTGTTGTTTCGACTTTATTAAATACAAACACCATGTACAAGCACATCCCCTTCTTTGCTGTGCTGTTTATTATTGTAATGATACACACAACACATTCACAACCAGGTATTCGCAATCGAAACAAACAGAATCTGTTTTTTTTATACTTACTTGGGTGTAGCTGAAGGAGCCGCAATAACAATAAGCGCAAGTACCTCTCCATCGGGAGCAAACTTATTTCCACAATCAAATGTCACTGTGGGCAACTCTGCTGTTGAAGGAGAGTTCAGTATCGGTAGCACGTTTACTGCTACCTTAGATATCTCTACAACCACCTTAGTATTAAAATACGACTTTCAGAGTAGTTCTCTGTTGAGCGAATACTATTTCTCTTTAGAGCTTTCACCATATGATACGACAGGTACTATAAACTCCCGTTTGAGACCGAACTAATAGAACTACAGATGCAAACATACTAAGAAACTCATTTCCATCAGGAATCAACACAAACATCGATATAGTCTTTCCCTCGTCATCTTCAATACTGTATGCCAACAACTGTAAATATGTACGTTAATAACTCACTACTAGTATACATGTCCCAAGCCACGCTTACAGTCCAGGAACATACACTCTAACAATAGAGTTACCACCAAACCCTATAGTCGGTACGCCATCATTGTCAACAACTGTAGCTAACCTTTAGTACAGATGTAGGAACTCTTATGAATATTGCAGTTGACTTTGTCCCAAGTACAGGTTACGGTAGTAACAGTGTCACTCAGCCATCACTCAACGTTCCTATGAACGAAACATCAGTAGAATCATCGTCAACTATTAGCAATTTCAACTTCAGTGTTGATGTTGACGGTTTCAAAGTGATATACAGCTTAATATCAAGTCCTGTAGCTTCATTCGTTACAGTGTATTACATTCGCATAAACTGGAGCTTTTATAATCCTTCCAGTACGTGCACATTTATGTTGTCTGTCACGTGTCTAACTAATTTAGACTCTTTTTTGGGAGATGTAAACTTCCCGAATGGAGCTTCACTTACGTTCCCTGATACACATACATTGCTGTACAGACTAAAAATATTTGCACTATCTAATGTTCTATTTTAGTCTTGAAGTCCCACAATTTAATGCGAACATAAGCACTGAATACAACGCAACAATTATTTTGGGACCAACCGGGCCCACATCTGGTACAACAAGCTCACCAACTACATTAATGCCGACTACCTCTATACCTACAACCAGCACACCCACTACCTCCATGCCGACTACCTCTGTACCTACAACAAGCTCACCAACTACGCTAATACCTACTACTCCTCCAACAACTTCCACACCGACAACTGCTATTCCAACTACAAGTACTCCAACAACAATGAGTCCAACAACTACTACCCCAACAACACATGTTCCAACAACAGCACCTCCTGCAATGTTTCCAACTACCTCTGTACCTACAACCAGCGCACCAACTACGTCAATGCCGACTACCTCTGTACCTACAACAAGCTCACCAACTACGTTAATACCTACTACTCCTCCAACAACTTCCACACCGACGACTGCTATTCCAACTACAAGTACTCCAACAACAGCTTCTCCAACAACGATAGCACCAAACTCGGTTGCTCCTACGAACTTAGTTCCAACTACAGAGCCTACTACAGAACCTCCAACAACGATAGCACCTAGCTCAGTTCCACCTACAACTGCATTTCCAACTACACAACCTCCTATAGAACCTCCAACAACGATAGCTCCTAGCTCAGTTCCACCTACAACTGCATTTCCAACTACAACTGTATCACCAACAGAATCACCATCCACACAACGTACAACAGAAGCCCCTACACTAACATTTACAACGTCAACAACTCAACCTCCGACAAGTTTACCACCAACTGCTCCTGTAGCTGATACACAACTTAGTTCGTCTACAACTATTTATTGTACCGCATTAGTATCAACGCTCGTGCTATTTGAGTCATTGTTGTAATAAACGAATAGCGTCATCAGCTAAATTTTCCCACTCAGTAGGATGCAAACAAAACAGATCAATTTGATGTTTGATTCTCCGTTTCTCGCCGTAGTTTTTTCACGAGAGTACTTTTTGAGAAATGCGAGGAGATTGTGTAGTCTTAATCGTATTTCAACGCCTGTAAACGCTATAACAGCATCATTGCGTACAGTACAAGCGCTAAAACGCTCAACGAAAACCGGATTTAAGCGAATAATAACGTGTACGCATTTCACTCATACGCTTGATACGAATTGTTTGCCTCTTTTTCAGTGCAAACACATCGTTTTTCACTTGTTGTGATGCAATCATTTACAAACAGATACTATGTCTGATCTACTAGCTACTTTTGCCTACAAGTCCGAAGGATGAAACTAAATACAATGGAAACCAATACGTGAACCTTACTCACCGAGTAGTCATAATTTCTAAAACGAAAAAAAATGCGCAAAGAAATGTAAAAAATACTTCATATTAATCGCCACGCGTAGTGTATACCGTCTACTCTAATGTTAAATAAAGCGGCGCTGAAAAAAACGCAGGAGACTAAACTTTTGCTTTATGGAATGTATTCCAAAGAGCCAGTTGTATCATTGTACTATGTGTTGTGTTTTCACGCTAACTTGCGTCAACATACCAAAATGGCAAAGGTGATATAATATTCGACCAAAAAAGGCAATACAAATACTACCATTTAATAACACCATACTTCAACACAACACATCTCACGCGAGAACCATAACTTATACACAATGCTCACTACTATCGTACAAACAGTATTTAAACCGAAACCAAAACGCGTTACAAGACGAAAAAGGCGCTCTGTGCAATTCGCAGGGAATGTACTAGCACTAGACGGTAATACAGAGGAAGAGTACACAATTGCAACGGAAAGAATAAAAGGAACTGAGCCAGAAGAGCGCCAAAGAAGACCTTCCACGCCACCATCACCATTACCAGAGGTTGTTGTTCGCGTAGTAGCTTCTTCTCAATCAGAAAAGTGGAACTGCATAAGTGACCCAGAAGAGCACATAATTACCCTCCTCAGCTTCGCACTATCTGATTACATAGTATCAGAGGAACCAGACGAGAACGGAGACCTAATTTTCGATAACATGACTGAAAATGTTTTACGTGAAGCGCACAACATGATTTTGGCCAATGGGCCGTTCCCTCCAGTTGAAAACTTCCCACAAAGATCAAAAACAAAATACCAAAAGTACTTAGACTCAGCCTCTTTTCGTTTGAAACCAGTGCTACCAAAACTCACTTCACGCACGTGTTAAACACGCAAAAAGGAAGATTGTAAATAAGATGTAAATAAACGTAGTTTGTAGAATAGCAAAACTTGTGTGCATTAGTTTTTTCGTTCGGCTTAGACTTTTGTGGACCAACGTTTCTTGCTTGTTTAGGCTAAGAATACATCTTATGGAAGGTTCGAGCACCTATATGTGTTAATACTCATATATTTAGCTAAACTAAAGGAACAGTATGACAATTGGCTCAAATGGGACAAAAATGAAAAAACTCGTTTAGAAATTGAGCAGTTGAACGAACAAAAGAACTATGCTGAGTTATCCAAGCGTCTGTCTAAAAGAATAGCGTTTGGTACCGCTGGTACCACAAAAATTACTCAATGACAGCCATGTTAACGTGTTAAGGCCTCAGACAGCGTATGCAAGCTGGTTTCGCGTACATGAACGAACTTACTGTAACTCAGGCAACTCAAGTGCGTTTTATCATCCTTTGCGCGTAATTTAATGATATTGAAAGGGTTTGTGTAAATATTTAGAGACAGAAGTGCCAAATGCTCGTAAAATGGGTATTTGTATCGGCTATGATGGTCGTTACAACTCTAAACGCTTTGCCGAGCTTGCCGCAGCAACTTTCTTACATCGGGATTTCAAAGTCTACCTATTCTCTCGTTTGGCAGCTACACCAATAGTGGTACGTAGCATACACTTTTCGATGACGTAAAATCATATAACTTCTGCTTCCTATTTGTTGTGGTTACTTACTGTACTAAGGCCTATGGTGTAAAGCACAAAGGTTGTGCTGCTGGTATTGTCGTAACAGCGAGCCATAATCCTAAAGATGACAACGGATACAAAGTCTATTGGGGAAATGGTTGTCAAATCATTCCACCTCATGATAAGGGCATTGCAGCGTCCATTGAAAAAAATCTTGAACCGTGGGATATCAATGTTGATGCACTACTAAAAAGTGGTAACCTCAGTGATGAGTTGGATAGCGTGTTTGAATCATACCTTAAGGACATTGTCTCCTGGAACTTTTGCAAGTACGTGATTTAGAAAAAAAAAAACAGAAAAAAAGAACTAGTTCCTGCCCACCTTGTGAATCACGTGATTAGAACTTTTCTGTATTTTCTTCGTTACCTTTATGTTTGTCGTTGTTTTTACCGGTCCTTTACTGATCATATCATTATAGGGAGGCAAATGGTAAAGCTGCATTAAATGTGACATATACCGCAATGCATGGTGTTGGTGCTCCGTTTGTAACTTCTGCTTTTGATGCATTTGGGTTAAAACCATACATCCCTACAAAAGAACAAATCAGTCCAGACCCTGAGTTTCCTACTGCTGCTTTTCCAAACCCCGAAGAACATGGCGCTTTAGTGAGTAATTTCTCTTGATTTTTTGTTCTTTTTTCTTCTTCTCAGAGTCTTATACCCTGTTAGGACTATGCTATAAAGACTGCTGATAGTAATGGATCTACAGTTATCATTGCCAATGATCCTGACGCAGATAGACTTGCAGCTGCTGAGAAACAACCAGAGTAAGACTCAGAAAATGTCAATTCGAACCTTGTATTAATGTGTTTTTTTACAACAGTGGAAAATGGAAGGTTTTCCATGGCAATGAAATTGGCATACTCATGGCTCACTGGGCTTTTACAAAATATAAGGAAGCTAACCCAGATGTCCCAAATAACAAGCTATGTATCCTAAATACGACAGTATCGTCAAAGATGCTTGGTGCCATGGCTGAAAAAGAGGTACTACTTTGGCTTTTTTTTTTTTCAATTAGTTTTCTTTGTTACCTCTGTTGACGACTTTCTTTAGGGCTTATTCTACCAAGATACTTTAACTGGATTTAAATGGCTTGGTAATAAGGTTATTGATCTTGAAAAGAAAGGATACACAAACATTCTTGCTTATGAAGAAGCCATTGGTGCGTTAGTACTTTTTAGATAAGTTTTTTTCTGATTGTTTTGCAAACAGGCTATATGGTTGGTAATGTCGTTATCGATAAAGATGGTGTGCTAGCTGCTTGTGTATTTACTGAAATGGCTAATGAGTTATATCGTGTTGGCAAAACATGTGAAGGACACCTAGAATCACTTCGTCAACGGTAAATTGAAGAAACTAATTCAAACATTTATTTTGCTAACTTGTTAGTTTAGTTATGGCTACTTTGTAACGAATAACCGCTATTTCTTCTGTTACGAATCTGAGACTATGGCCAAGGTATTTAATGATATGAGAAATGACGGAAAATATTATCCATCTTGTGGCAAGTACAAAATCAAAGGAATAAGAGGTACGTGTCCATTATAGCTTGATTTTTTTTTCTCATTTTTTTCTGTTAGATCTCACAACTGGTTATGATTCTATGCAGCCAGATAATAAAGCTATTCTTCCTGTTTCTAAGAGTAGTCAAATGATTACATACTATTTTGAAAACGGTGCTGTGGTGACATTGAGAGGTAATTGAACAAAAAAACCCAAAATATCTGTTTTCTAATTCAATTAAACAGGAAGTGGTACTGAGCCAAAATTGAAGTACTATGTTGAGCTTGGTGGATCTGATGCCGCTCAAGTGAAGAAAGATGTTGATGACTTACTAGAAAACATTATATCTGAGTTCTTAAAACCAGAGAAGAACGGTCTCAAGGCACCAAAAGATTAGACTTCCAAACCAAAAAAAAGTATTAATTTCAAAAAACTTTTTCCTCTGCTACTTGTCTTCTCAATAAAATAACAAGTTGTTCATTGGATTCTTGGCTTTAAGTATATAAGTATATATAGAGACAAAGTCTAAAAAGGTTTGTTTTATATTTACAGTAGTGTAACGTTGTAAAAAAAACCCAACTCTTTCCATATTTTTTTTTTTGTTTTGTTGGGTTTTTTTTTTCTTTCTTTCTTTTTTTCTTCTTTCCTTGTCTTGTCTTTGTCTTGTTCTTCTTATTAGACATTCAAGAAATGAGTAAATCACCACCACAAAAAGCATTTGTAATCTTCTCTTTAAAACGAACATCTGGGTTACCATCAAACTGTAAATCTATAATCTTCAATGCTGTTCCTTGAAGATCTTTCATTTCACAATCAAACGTCATGTGTAGAACCTAAAACAACATTAATACAAACAAAGTACATTTCCTCAAATAATATAACACCACCAACAGTAGTATTATGGCCAAAACAAACAACAAAAACGCAAAAATAAATCAAAGTTTTGTTTTACGCTTCAATGAAACAAAGGAAAATTTTGTTGTTGTGGTTCGTCTCATACCCATTCAAACCAGAAGGAATCAGAGTCTTTTGTTCCTAAAGATTTTTCTCTACGTCTGTGGGATATTGAAATAACATCACTTGCAAATAGTACAGCGATTTGCCTACAAAAATAAATTAACATCCGTCAAGGAAAAATTATCAAAAAAAAAAAAGTTTTGACAATGTCACACCAAACAGCACTTCAAATATAATTTCATTTATACTTCATTGATTACCGACATATTAAAGTACCATAAATCAGATTGGTTTTTTCACTTAGTCATTGTAAAAAGTGCTCACAAAAGCAAAAAAGAAAAAAAGTGAAAATTAAATCCATTTGCTGCTTGTCTTTTCAAAAAATATTATTTACTAATCACGTACCATCCTTCAGGTCCACGAACATCACCTGTCATAAACCCAGTAGTAACAGTAGACTTTATTTGATAAGCACAAGCGAAAATGATATTTTGATGGATAGACTTGAACACACGAGCAGTCTTACTATCTGTACCAATAGCCTAAACAAAAATGCCTTAAGTACAATCGAATCGAAACAAAGGGGAAGAAGAAACAAAAAAAAGGGTTATAACTAGGTGGACGCACGTTCTTGAATAATTGCTCTACAATCAGCTGTAGATCTCCATCATAACCTTCTGAAATAACACGATCAAATTCATCTCTTATTTTATTATATCTTTCTTGAGTTTCAAGCTCCTTAGCTACTGCTAGAACAGCTCTCTTTACTGCACGCATATCAGGAGAATCAGCTAATAATAATAATCAGTAAAGAAACAATAGACAAACGGCACAGAAGCCGCAAGATTCAATGAAACAAAAAAAAGAAAAATAAAAGATGGCGTACAAGCTTCGTCCGGTTTAGTCGTCTTCGCTGATCTTCCAATGATACTAAAAGGGTATATAAGCATTGTTTTAAGGTATTAACGATTGTATTACCTCAATCTATTAGCAACAGAGTCTCGGAGTTGGTTAAGTGTTGATTTAGTCATAGAAGGTCCCAATTCTTTCAATACATCCTTTGTAAATGATTCCTAGCAAGAAAAACCGTCAATTATACTAATCTACAAAATACTACAAAAAAAAAAAGGCTATTTGGGCCAACTAGTGCTCAATGACACATTTTGTCAGAAAATAAAAAGTTGGTCCAAATCGCTACTCTACAAAATAGTTTGTAGCTATCGCTGTGTTTCCTCTAGACGTACAAGTGTCTCAATACCAGGATCAACATCCTCTTCGCTTTCTATATCCTTAACTTCAAGTTTTGAACCTTCCCTAGCGTTCTTTGGTGCTCTTATTACTGTATAAAGGTGTTAATGGGTGGTGTTTTGATCCAGGTTGTGTAATTACCTTGCTGAGACTCAGTGTACTCGCTCAGAAGTTGTTTGAAGTTAACTGCTTCTTCTCTTGTACAGAAAGCAAAACCAACATTCGTCAATGCTATAACAATATTATTAGAGAGCTCTCAATGCTTTTAAGCTTCTGAAAGAAATCAAAAAAAATTCGCGTAGACAGTCACATCATGATATACACAAGTAGTACATAATGTTTACGCGTACAAGTAGCGATCTACAAAAACTTCAAACAAAAAGCAAAACTAATCGTATACCTTCATGCTTATGAGCGTAAACGCTCTCAATTATAAAGTAACGTGTACTATCTTGTACAGCTACTAATCTGTTCACATTCGCTTGACAATATGTCTTATCTGTACTATCTTCTTTAGACCTGTATATTCTCACTGCTACAGTTGACGTCTTTTTTATCTTGAAAAGAACCAAATTGCAAATGACATAGTTTTTAGACCATTGTGATGCTCTAAATAGGCCCAAACGAGTTAATATGCGCGTGTAACGTGTGCAGTAATAAAAAAGTGTACCGATAGCTCTCTATTGTGTCGGTATTTAAGTAAATCTCAAAAGGAGCCGATATCTTATCTTGACCATCCTTGGGTATTGCTGTTCTGTTTTGTATTGGTGGTAGTGGTGGTGGTTTTGTTTTTGGAGAAAGCGATGTTCCTGTGCGAGGGGAGCCAGCCAACTTCTGTTGTGGTGTTACTAACGGCGTTAGAACGGTCTCGGGTTATGTGTTGTAAATTATAAAGTTGACAACGGCCTTCGTTTAAAGCGAAATTTAGATAGGTCGCTGTTATAAATTGGTAGCGATATAGACATGTTTCATTCACACCAGTCCGGTTTACTCCAATTAGTGAAAACATTTTACGTACGCGGTTCCAGGGACCCTAGAACGGCTATTCTACGGGCCAATCGGGGTAGATCTTTATAAACTGGCAAATTGCTGATATCCTTAGACCATATTGCTTTGACCTCATCTACAAGCTCCTCTGGAGGGCCTAAATCGTCGACTGTGTACGTCGAATTAGGTGCCTTTTTCTTTTTCTTCGGTCTACCGGGCCTTGAGCGCGCCATCATGCGAGCGAGTTTGTTCGGCTTGCTCATCGTGCCAAATTAATTAAACTGGATTGTGCGCTTTTTTTTCGTTTTTAAGCTTATAAACGCAGTTGTTGCATTCAAATCGAGCCAGAAACGGCGAGCAGGTGTCGTTCGATAAATCTGTAACTCCAACAAATTAACAATTTTATTCGTTAAGGCACCCTTTTCGTTTAAACACGCTAGACACGAACCACTGAGCGTAAAGAGAGTTAACGAAGAGCAACTTCAAAAGATTTAGACGCGGAATTCTTGCCAAACGCTGAAAGGAGGTAAGATACAGTAAATTGGCAGTTTTTATAGTCCTGGCGTTTATCAAAGCGTCTTGTGACACTTTGTAGCGTCATTGATTTGTTTTATCTTACTCTTACTTGTCACTTACATTACCTCTACAAAGTGTCATGCTAGAGGCGTTCAAGAAATTTGTTGGCATTAAGCAAGAAGAGATTTACGCTGGATCGTTAACCAACGATCATCTGAATGTGCGATTAGTACGTAACTACGCTTGTAGAAGCATTATTTTAATGTTTGTGAAAGGGTGGACATCACGGCATACTGTCAAGCCCATCTTGTATGGCGTTTGAACCAAACCAACAAATACTAGCTGTGGGAAGTAAAGCATCTGGTTTGGTAAAGCTGTACGGGTTTTATTTCGAATTCAATTTTAAATATTTTTTTACGCGCTTGAAACATGCCTATCTCAACATACAATACTCTAGTAGTATGCTAATAACTCTAATAGATACGGGCAGCCATCAGTGGAGAGGTTATTAATACCACCAGTGTCGCTTCAAGGACCAACAGTCGGCCTTCACTTTGCTCAAGTACTTTTTTTTTAAATTTCGAGAATTATGATCTCAGTTTTATGTTATAGAATAATATTTTATGTGTTGCATATTCCCATGATATTGTTATTTGGGATTACGAACAAGTTAAGGTTGTATTTCATCAACAGTTCTTTGATAGGCACGTTTTTTTTCTATTTCAAATTTTTTTTAAAAGAGGTCATCATTTCCTGCTACTTTCATTGAGGTAGACGCTATAAATATTTTCATACATCTATCAAGTATTCAGATGTTAAGTTCATCTGTATACAGTAACCTGCGATTCTTTTGACAGCGAGTAATAACTGTTTTTTCTAGGATTACAGCTTCTTTGTACTACCCACTTGCTGGTTATCTATTCGTTGGTCTTATGTCTGGATGCGCTCAAATTATAAGTACTGAAGAGTTATACGTAAGCACGAATCTTTTAACAAAGTTTTGTGTAACAGGCTATCGTAGGTATCCACTTATGAGATTTCTCCTCATGACGTCGGAAACGTCACAAAGTATGATCTTAAAAGAAGCTCGACTGTACATTAACTTTTCTCTCTTAGACTTGAAGGTGACGTTGTTCCAGTTGCTGCAAGCCTTATTGGCTTTGCAGTCCGTCCAGACAATGAAGCTATACTGATGATCATGTACGAAAACAAGTATGCCGTTGAGTGGGATGTCAGGCTTAGAAAAGTCTTAAAAGCCCACAACTTACCTTCAGTACGCTTTAGACAAGCCCTTCTTATTTTAACTCTTTTTTAGCCTATTTGCACAGCAACATACAGGCACGTGATAATCACGTGATGATTAGAAAATTATTCTTATTTTATTTTTCCCCTTCAGTCCTTCTGGTAGTAAGTTTGCTACTTGTCATCAAAATGGCGATATCATCATTTGGAAATCAAAAGGGAACAAACCAATAGGTCAATTTAAAGGCAAGTTTTGTTCAACTTCTTCCAAAACCGTTCTATCTGTCTACGCGCTTTCTTTACGCGTAGTTAGTAATTACTAGTAATTACTCTAATTTTTTTTTCAAACAGTCACTGATAAGGCTGTACCTCGTTCTCCTGTTAAGAAAATTTTTTGGACTACAGTTAGTACACCACGCGCTCGTCGTGCAAAATGTTTTATAGTTCTTGGTGGTCAACCAGTAGACGAGCCTTCAAGAATTTTCGTCTGCATTGAAAAAGACAATGCTTTCAGGTATGTTTGTAATTTTATTTCTGCTTTGTCCTCTTGATCTAACATATCTTTTTTACATAGTACTACAGCTCTTCAACTTGGTGATCCTAGTAAAGTGTACGTTGAATTAGCTATTTGGGTATTATGTCAAAGATGATACACTGAACGCTTTTTAGTGTTGTTGATTTGCTACCAGCTTATGCCAAACCACAGTCTCAATGTGAGTTGTATTACTTACTACCTACACAACAACTAATACAATAATGTTTTTTTAGCTGATCCTAGTACACTTATTAGTATCACAAACGATGGTGCACTTCATGTAAACTCCCACGTGGCTGAGAAACACGACCACAAGTAAGTTTTTTGTTGCTAACAAAATCCAACCAGATCATTTTTTAAATATTACTAGGTTCTCTGAGATATCTACACCGCCTTCTTTCCTTTTACACTTGAGTAAAGTGCTATTTGGTGCGTACACTAGACTTTACTTCAAAACAGTACCTTCAAGCTAAAGATCTGTAGCAAAAATTTTTGATTGTCCCAAATCTTTGTTGGTTCATCTTCGGAAAACTTGTAACATATCCTGGTCATCAGCTGTACGAACATGCCCATTAGAATGAACTACAGACTTAATTTATTTCGCAGGACGTGTGGCCAATACAAGGAGGAAAGTTTCCTGCTACTGTGAAGGGTCTGAGACCGAAGTTGATGTTGACAGCGTAAGCTATTTTTTCTTTTCTATTTTGTGTTTTCTCTTAGTTTCTTATGCTCTGTTTAGTCAGGAGAACGGATTAGTTTGTTGCTGGGATGCTTCTATAAACTATATGTGTCTTCTATGTTCTATAATAGTTGACCCTTCGTTTGGTATGTGAATATTGTTTTTTTTTTGTTGATGGATGATGTCGTACTCATTTTTGTTCTGTTAAGGCACTGTTACGGATGTTTTCTTTTGTCCAGAATCAAGAATACTTATCGTATCAACTGATAAAGGACATGTTATGCTTTATGAATACAGGTTAGTCTTTCAAGAGAAACACCAAATGTTTCTTATACTAATTTTTATTAAGTCTATTAAAACGAAAGATAAAGCCTTTGGTGTTTACAGTTGATGTTCCCAAGAAAAAGAAGGCAACACCTCCACCTAGTCCGACGAATGAAAAGAAGAAAGGTGATGATAAAGCAGCAGATGATACTCAGAAGCAAACTGAAGACGCTGCACCAACCTCAAAAGACAAAACTGAGGAGGTTGACAAAGATCAAACCCCTTCACCTTCACCTTCGCCAGAAGCCAAACAAGTAACCAGAACAAACTCAAAGAAGAAGGATGAAGTAAAGGAAGAATCAAGCGATAAAGAAAAAACTCAACCTGAGGATAAAAAAGAGAATGTTCCAGCTGTTGAAAAAAAACCAGTAGAACAAAAGCAAAAGAAGAAAGATGAAGCCATCGAATGGTTCCCTGGATTTCAAGTAAGTCAACAATCTTTTTGCTGTTTATCACATGTCATATCTGATATATTTATAGCTCACTCATCACTTCAATCTTGGTGTATCTATAACATCGACAGCCTTCGAGTCCGATCTTTCCAGGTATTTTTTTGAAAGCTTTTTTTTTTTACCGTTCTTCCAAACCTTTTGACGTTTTGCTTTAGACTTGCTATTGGCGGGTCCAATGGAAAGCTCTGGATATTCGATACATCAAAGACAATGAAGCCAGAACCTTCCACAATCAAGGACGCACTGTTGATGTCTCACAGCCTCGCAAAAGGCGCTATCACGCGTCTTTCTTTTGCGCGAGTTGCTGAAACTCAGGAGGCTTCTGGCACTCTTTCACATAGAGAAACTACGTCTCACAAGAATATAGGAATGCCTATTGTTATGTTATTTGCATGTATATCAAACAATGATGTCATAGCTGTCAATTTATCTAAATCTACTGCTAAAAAGCTACCTTCAACTCTACAAGGAGGAATTTTATCAATAGAGATTCTACAGAAGCGTGGAAAGCCTACATCACTTAAAAAGAAGCCTTGGAAGGATGATAAGGCATCACCTAGGCAGAAGAAACGTAAGAAATCACCAAGGAGAGAAGAGAAGAAGAGTTCGCCTCGTGGGGAAGCTAAGAAGTCACCTTCTTCTCCAGAAGAAGTTAAGAAAAGTTCTGAAAGAAAGAAGGAGGAGAAGGAAGAAGAAAAAGGAAAAGAAGAGGAGCAAGGTAGTTCCAATGAAAAGAAGAAGGAAGTTGAATCAAAGGTAGCTGAAAAAGCAAAGGATAATGATAACGCAAAGGAAGAAGAGGGAGAGCGCGCTAAGACACGCAAAGAGGTTGAGACTCCAGCACCTATTGATATTAAGCCAACTTTGACAACTTGTGATCAGTCTCAGGTATGTATCATACTTTCTTTGTTGTTAATTCCTCTACTATGATACTAATGCTATTTATCTATAGTTTGTTTGTGTTGGTAGTTCGTCGACAATTGCTCTACTGAGGTTGAGTGATTTCAGTGTTATTGCAAGGTTAGTGATTGCTTATTTTATTTACTGGCATTTTTTTGAAGTTTGTCTTGGATTAGCGTTATACTGATGTTTCTTTTTCTTTCAAAAGCGTTTCATTTGAGTTCTGTATGGTTTATCATAGTGTAATGTATCTTAATATGAGTGAAGGAGAAGGTATGTTCGAGCAATTAAACAGTTTGTAGTGTTTTATTATTTATTATTTATTTACACTCTTTTTTATTAGTTGAATGCTGCGTTTTATCGATTTCTGATAAAGGAAAGTTGTTTTGCCATAAACTATTGAGTCTTGAAGAAGTTACTTTATCTTCTGGTCTTGATCTGGATTCACTTGGTGTTCGTGTACCGTAAGACATAAGAAGTCTTTTTTTTTTTCATTTAACTTTTTTTCAACATTCGCTAATGAAACACCTAAGAGTAACCCATTACATGCATTCATCTGATGGTATCGTATTTTTAATGTCTGAAAGTGGAGAGATATATCGTATTGCCAATTTCGAATCAAACAAATCAAAGTACATCAAACGCTTTAATTTTTTTCTTTCTTTCTCACTTTTTTCTCCTTTGTCTAACTTGTGTATGTTTTAGTTTGATTGCACCATCGGTATATAAACCTAGTAATAATTCACCAAGAGGCAGCGGAGATTTAAAGAGAAAGAAGTCTATTTTTGGAGGAAATAGCCAGAAACACATCAACAATATTAAATCAGTTCGTACGTCACTTTTTTCTTTGCAAAAAAACCAAGTAAAAACTAAGAACTAGTTAATTTCTCGCCTTGGGTTCCTTCGAAATTTTGTAGTATTGTTACCCCTTTGAAATAAGGTTGATATCAACCTTGAAAGCAAATTCTTGTTGTATGAGCAAGGAAGCGAGACTAGTTAGCCCAATTTACTAAATTATTCTGAACATTACTTTTAAAGTGTATGTGGCCAAGCTTTATTAAATTACTTTAGTTGCTGGCACGCGTTCCCCAAATACATCTCCAAGAGGAACGGGAAAACTATTAAAGGGAAAATCAAGCGAGAGTCTATCTTCTAGAGGTAAAACGAAGAAACCAACACAAAAGGAACAAAGACAAGAACTTTTTGGTAAAGATGGGAATGAAGCTAGCTCCGACAGGAGTTCCAATAAAGGAAAAGGAAAAGCGGAAGCAACTAGAAGTGGTATATCTGATACTAAAGAGCTCATGAATGATAACATAGAGAAGCTCAATGAGCGTGGTGAAGCTGTACGGTTTTTTTGTTTTTCGAATTTTTTTCTGATGGGGTTTTTTTATCTAGTTGGAAAAGTTACAAGACAGGACTGCTGAGATGGCTCACCAGGCGGAAGACTTTGCTAATGTAGCTAAGAAGTTAAGACAACAGTATGAAAAGAGTAAGTGTTCTCACATAAGACCTATAAGGTCATCTTTAATGAGCTTGCAATTTCGATTGTATTTTTTTTAAATCACATGTTTTTACCTCACTATCTCTGACTATTTTGTTACTAGAATGGTGGGAGTTTTAAACTAGAATTCGCTCGTATAAACAAGGAAACATTGGTTTTATTGAAATGTATCATAAAATTGTACATAACCACAAACTTCGTTCAAGTACTTGTCAAAAAGCTATTAATGTAAAAAAAAATGAAAACATGAATTACTTACACAATCAATATTGATCATTTTTATTATGTGAGCTCCCAGCGAGTGATTTTACACTGTTATCAGCGACTTTGTAGCCCTGATATCTATCCAAAGAACACCAGCAAGTGATTTTAATCCTTCATCACTCATCTTAAGGCGTTGATAGGTACATACACTAACATAAGTTGTTGTACTCAATTACAGAAGAAGGTATACAACAAGCAACAAGTGTTCAGAATATTATTAGAAAGGTCCGTCCAGTACTATCCTAAAACCCACCATGTATTAAAGCGATGAAAATCACAACAAAAAGATGTACATTCTTGTACAATAAAAAGCGAAGACATTCTACCAAGTCATTTTATAAAATGTTGTTGTTTCAACTGTAGTTCGAATATAATTATTCCAAAGCTCTTGGTTACTTTGGAAACGCACAAAAGAAAGTCTTAATTACTTCTAATCGGCTCTTGGAAGATAATGAACATTAGAATGTTTGGCATGGAAGACTAATTAATTATTTGTTGTTGTTTGTAGCAAAGCTGACAAGATCTGACAGATCTGCTAGTTCTTGCAGGCTCTTACACTTTGATACTACTGCCAAACCTGTAGCAAACTTGAATGACACGGACAATAGCTCAACAACAAACTGAAAACAGTGTCAAAAGAGCTTATAGCTGTATTCAGTGACAATAAAAGTTATTACCACTCAAGAGGTCTATACATTCATATGTGACCAATTATAGAACCTTCCCTTTACACCTTTTCGTATAGACAACCGGCTTTTAATACCATCACAAAAACTAAGATCTAAAGTGAACACTTTAAAGGCACTATACCCTCATAATACCATTAGAATAACCGTTGTGCCAGCTAGACAATAAATACATGACTGTTTGGGAGGAAAGACAATGTCTTAGTAGCTATCAGTAGTGCGCTGATGTTGTGTATATATTTACATCACTACAGTACACTTGTTGCGAAATTATAATACATTCTGTACAGAAAAGAATTTTACAAGAAAAGAGAGAAAAAAATTTTGTTTGTTGATATTAGCCATCGTTAATTGTGTTGGTGTTTCTTCTGTTGAGTTTGAGTTCAGATTCAGTCTCACGAATTCAAACGCCTGAAATGCCAGACATATTCATCCATTACAAAAACTAAGATCAATTGAAGCTGCACCTGAAAGATATTTTATTCCTTCATCTGTAATACGTGTATTACCGCTAAGATTGATGGTATGAACGCCTGATAGTGATGCTAAATCTTTGTCTGTAACATTGCAATAACTAAGGTCAATCCAATGAACACCAGAAAATTCTTTTACAATTTGTCCAATATTGGTTGTGGTATCAATTATGACTTTTGTATTTCGTAGAGTGCTGGCATGTTTTACCAGCGCTTTAGCTTCAGATAAGCTCCGGATGATAGCACTTTCATAGCCAACAGTGTCATGAATGATAGAAGCAAGAAGACGGCATGTTTGACAAGCTGCATATCTCGCTTTTGTAGTTTGCCGTAAAATAAGAGTTATAATCTCTGTTGGTAAGTCCAACATGCTTTTTGGCTCTCTGAAAGGGCGTTGGATACCTTAAATAGATAAATAGCGAATATACCTTTTGATATGCCGTACATTTGCGTTGTTGTGACATGTGGACACGTAATAATCGTTTCAGTTCTTAATATATTACAATACAGATAATCTGCTAAGATATATAGTGGTATAATCTAATGTCTTTAAGGGCGTGTTACGTGGTTAAGTACAGCTACCTATTCGGTATTACATGACCCAGTTTTGATGCCGTACGAATACCAAATGTTAAAAGAATGGTTAATACCGGTGGGTGACTGTAGCGATATATGAGATCCGAAACAGAATAAACAAATCACGTGATAAGTTGTATTTAGTCTAATGAAACGTCAAACTAGAATGTACTGACAGGAATCAATCATATATTATGAAACCTTGTGTTGTGGCAGCAAAGATGCGTTGGTAATTATTTTCTTTTGTTTATTTGGAGAACTTGAACGACTATGCTCTCCGGATTGAGCTTGTTCTTTTCACATTAACTTGTTCTAGTATTAAATCTACAAGTATTCAATTTTATTGGGTATTTATCATTCATTATTCATGCACATTGGGCTGCCACAGTAAACGGTGAAAATTGTGCACGTTGATGGCTGATC
Organism: Trichosphaerium sp. ATCC 40318; assembly: GCA_038496445.1. Classification (NCBI taxonomy): domain Eukaryota; phylum Discosea; class Flabellinia; family Trichosidae; genus Trichosphaerium; species Trichosphaerium sp. ATCC 40318. The sequence continues at coordinate 11,122 of JALMLS010000124.1, read as the reverse complement.
TTTACTGGATTGTGGGTTTTGGTGTTGACGGTAGTGAAAAAAAAAGGAGCATTCCTGGGAAGTGACAACAGCACGTGAGTTTGATTTCTACCGACGTGATTTATATGTATGAGCTAAGTATTCTCTACCATAAAGATCTGCAAGGTGAACAGGCTCTGGTTGTCTTGCACGCTTTGTTGAACGAAGTGCCAGTGAAGTAGCCATTTGAACTGACATTTTATGCCCAGGAGATATAAAAACAGGCTCTCCAGTGGCCGGTTGATACACCTACGAAATAAATTGAGTTAGATACTTCGCTTCTTGAGTTGTTGATTGTACATGGCCATAAGTTTTCCCTGATCTCCCTTTAAGTATTGCTGTATGCTCGCCATCATAGTAAGCAGATTCAAGAAGACTGTCAACATGTTGGTGATTTAACCCATCAACGACATGCAGAGCTTTTGCTACACCCATACAAGGTTCATTTAATAGTACACCCAAATGGCATGCTGCACCAAAACCTTGAGACTTGTTAGTTTGACTTTGTAGGCGTATATGTATGATGGTGCTTACCTCTAGGATGTAAGATGCCATTACTATCAACCATTATTATATCAGGATAACATTTTGGAAAAAGTCGTTTTACTTCTTTCATCAAGGATAAGTATCCAGGTATCTACAACAACAAAAGTTACATATCGAAGCAACAATACGCCTTAAGAAACATCAAGCTTAATTGATGACGGCTAGTATACGAGCTACATTTTGTAGGTAACAAAGAAAAACTTGGAAAAGTTCAAATTCTAATAAGAAGTGTTGAGTACCTCTCTAAATGCTAGGAACCCAGCTATGTACGGAGCATCTAACTTACACATTTTATATCCTTCGAAAATGACCTGTTGTTTACCAGTTAGTAATGCTTCATGACAAGGAATTCTACCACGCACTTGCATTGACGGGTTTGCGCAAACTACTAGAGTAACACAAGCATCTACCTTATTTCCTTTTGGAAAAGATATATCAAGTCCGCCTATAAGCTTTATAGCAGCTTTAGTTGGCGTTAAATTAACACGTTTAAGGAGTGCAAGTTGTTCTCTACAGGATTGTATTGTTAGGTTCTATTCTGGTATAGTGACTGTGATCGTACTGTTTCCATTTTTGTTGTAAAGCATCTGTAGGCTCTTTAGGTTGGTTGTTACGTGATCGTTCTTTGGACCATCCTGACTTTATAAGAAGGGAAGAAGAGTGTTTGCGGTTGTTACCTTGAGTTGAAACATAAACAATGCTTCGTCTTTGTCTGTGGATATAACAAGAAGTATCTTGGGTATGTTTAAAGTTCTCTGGTATTGTCTAAAAGTATTTCCAATTAATAAAAAAGTATCACGTGTCAAGAAATCGTACAAATCCTCCGTTGCCTGTTGGCCGTTTTTTGACTCTTTTCTTTGTACCTGCTGTAGCCCATTCGTCATTGTTATCATTATTGTTGTTGGCAGTAGCTGGCAAGGAGTATTAGGTCAGATTAGAGCATGAAACAACGTACGTTGTTTTGTTGTTTTAGGTGATTGTTGGTTCCATGCATGTTGCACTCTTGGGCGTCTTTTACCGGCTTGCTTTCTATTACTTGGTGTACTGACTTCCTTAGTTGCTTCCTTTGTTGGTTGTATAGGTGTTACAGGTTTCATTTGCTGGTATTTAGCGATGGCTTTATTATACTGAAGTTCAAATCTTTTGACAGTAATAGCACCTAAATAAAAAAAAGTTTACTTTAAGATGATGCCCTTCTGCTACCATCAAACAAGATTGTTGTACACGTACCTTGCACAGAAATAATAGGTGAACCATTAGCGAAGAAGTACATACAAGGCAGAGACCGTGGAGTATCTATTGACGTCTTGTTTGTCAAAAAAAAACCAGAAAAAATAAAAACCGTTAGATGCTTCTACGTACATTTTTGGTAGCATTTTACGCCGTCAGGTGACTGACGCTCCAGAATAATTGAAATCACTTCCTCTTTTAGAACGTGTTGAACCTAATATATGTATAAGCGCCGTACTGTGTGTTCATTCGTGTGGTTCTCGACGAGAATGAGGCTATAGGTTTACTTTTGTGTTATTTAGAGTGAATTTGTATAGATTTGTTAGGTTTACGCTGTTTTGTGTAGAATCTATGATTATCAGCGATGTTAGGACAATGTTATTAATTCTTACCTTGCAATAAAACAATAAGCAATTTACGGTCTCTAGTACTTCTCCCTATTGCTTGTTGTATCTATCACCGGCGTTTAGATGAACGTAACGCAATTTGTGTTTTCTGGGTCTGTAACGTACTGGAATGTTTAAAAATAAGTCAGTACGACGGTTAGATGCTGTCATTTGTAAGTACACGTTTTAAGTAACATCAAAACACAAGTTATGGTTTTCTTCCATTTTTAGCAGCAACATGTCATACCAATTCTATCCCAATTGACATTTTGAACTGTCAGTTTGATTACACACCGATGGAGTGTACCACTTGCAGTTGCAATAATGATGAGTGCGAAGGAGGTGGCATCAATGCCGTTGCCAAAAGAGCTTAGTTGAGAGCGGCATGCAAAAGAAGTTAACTAACTGTTTTAAGGAAACATTGCTTATGTTTGTACGCACAACACTATCATTATTACCAACGCTTACGCCAAGTGTTAAGAAGTATAAAGTAGACGTTTCTAGTTCGTATGGTAACATAATTGACAAAAAAACCCGCCAAAACGTTTTTTACGCGTTTTTAGTTTACCTACGCGTGAGTGCTTATGTTTTTCGCAGGTTAATTAGATTTAGTACAGTTTTTATAGATTGTATACCGAAAAGGCAAGTATACGCAATAAAAACGGTTGGATAGCGATATAAACGCCGAATACTAATGCCAGAAATAGTTTTAACGGCGAATAGTTTATTCTTCCTTTATCATCAACCAAATACATCTATGGGCATTGGTTATTGTATAAATAAGGTACGTAGTAGTAAGACGTTGTGAAATGGAGTTTGAATCCCACAAAAGCGTTTTTCTTGAAGTCACCAGTTTTAAAACATCAAAGGCATTATCAACTCTGCTTTTTTTTCGTAAACCGTTGTGGTCATTTACGAAGTACAAATACGTAGCTTTTTCGTTTCATCGAGTAACAACATTGTACCGCTCGTGTTCGAAAAACTGTGCTCTTTTATGCTCGCGTATGGTTTGGTCAGGTACATTGAACAGTATTGCTCGAAAGAATCGGTGCTGTGGGCGTAAACCGTCAGTTTCCTTTTTGGTACCAACAAAACACCAAAAGCGTAAAGATTCTTGAACAAATTGAGATTTTAGTGCTTTTTGGGAAAAAGTCCGCTTTATTTGGTTTTACTTATTACAATGATCCTTTCATGTCCTTCAATCCCTGTTTCAAATTTTGAACCACTTTGTCAGCTGATTTTTATCAATCTTCGTAACATTTAACTTTTAACTTTACACTTGATGTTACTACTGCCGCTCTCTACACCGAAGTTTTTTGCTATGACGAAACCGTAAAATTGATCTGAACGTGTATTTTGTGTATAAATTTTAAACTTGTTTGGTTGAATGACAACAATTACTGTTTGACCTCGTTAACGTCTTTTTACAGTGAAAACTTTCCTCTCAAAGCTACTTTTTTTTTTCGGAGCTTCAAATCGCTGAAATACGTACTTACGAGACCATCACAGGTATTTACACCAGTGTATTGAGTTTAATGAGAGTGTAAGAGTAAATAAAGCGCAACAAATTGTGTACAAATTAAGAGAAAGTCCGATAAACCGTTAACGGTTCAGAATACTCTTATACTCATAGTAAAACTATCATCTTTGTGGTTATCTCCCGCTTTATTTTCTTATCTGGATACAGATAGTTCATGCGTTTTATTGTGAGGTATAGGATTACATTTTTGTGTTACCCATCGGGTTCTGTTTGGTGATAGAAAGCTTGTGGGAATTCCTAAACTCCTTTCACTTTGAGAAAAGAGAAAAGTTCAGTGATTAACTATTTGTACCAAGGTACAATGAGCGACTCTGATAGTGTCGATGACATCAAACGTACGTGAAATCTGATGTTTATCTCCTGTAAATCTTGATGAAAAAACCATAATTTCTCAATCCACAGCACCAACGCAACTAATCATCAAAAATGTCAGTATACGAAAGAGCCGACTTGTGGAAGTTCAAAATGGACGCCCTGAAGCAGATGGCAAGTAGTCTACGTATTCACAAGTACTACAAACTGAACAAAGGGCCGCTTATAGACGCTATATACAGTATAACGCGTACGTACATAGATGTGTATCTATACTTTGTACCACTTTCCAACCTCAAAGAGAAATTCAACATTTTTTATCTTTTCAAACCAGTTTGTGAAAAACTTTTTTTGTTAACTTGCTCTCATAGACCCAACAAGCGAGACCCCAAAACAACGGGGGTTGAGGGTAAATGATCAGCTAGCGAATGAGTCTCAGGACTTTAAAAGGCTCATGGATAGAGTAAACAAGATCGAGGGGCTCGAAAAGGAGCTCAAAGAAGAAAACAAACAAATTAAAAAACAAAACGCTGATATAGTAAAGCGTGGTCTAAAGAGAGACCTACATATTAAACAGATTGATACTTCGTTCAAGCGGTATAAGAAAACAGCGGAAAAAACACAGCGAGAGAATTCTGAAAAGATTACTTACATGAATATTAACTTACTCATGCTGTATATACGCTTGGCTAGTTATGGTCGAGATTTGACGTGTACACGCCTCACATATCATTGTACGTTAACACTTGAGTATTTTTTTTCTTCTTTTTTTCCCTCTTTTTTTTGTTGAAATGACAAACTATCGCTTAAGCTAAAACTATAATACTCCAGACGTTTCCTCATCTGTTTTATAGTAATCCTTTTGTTTGAAGATTGATCTTTTATATTTCTCAATCAATTTCTTTCCGTTGTGGCGTTTCCTTTTTTTTTTTTTTTTTGAAAAATAACTGATTTTTTTTTAGCGTACGAACAGCTTGGTAGGCTGATATGGGATAAAATGCTTCGGTTATTGTTTGAATTTCCTGAAGTAGCTATTCCAGATGGTTTTTTGCAGTTACTAGACACTGATTGGAAAAATGAAGACCACTATACTAATGCAGTCGGTGCATTTGTTGAAAAGATTGTGTTCCAACACTTACGCGTATACAACACCCACAATATGATTTTGAAAGGTCCAGGCGCTGATGGCAAGAAAACAAAGCCTGATTTGTCTGTTCTTCCAAAGTCGGTTGTTATAAATGACAAAAACACTATGAAGATATACCACTTGATAGCTATCTGGGAGATGAAGAAAGGGTGTACGTTTTCTCTTTTTTGTTTCTTTCTTAGTTTTTTCGGGGTTTTTTTTCTTATTCTTGGTGCTTATTGATTATATAGCTGGTGACTTTACAGAAGAGCATGTTGGCCAGACGTGGTACTACATGAACCAAGTCATGCTTGTTCAAAAAACGAGAAAAGTGGCTTACGGAATTCTTATGAATTACGAAAAAATTATGATTCTCAAGTTGGCTATGGATCTTGAAGATCCTACCAAACAGAAGTATTATCGCTGTGGCCCATACAACCTAAGAGGTCAAGGAGGCAGATTTCTGTTCGGTTTACTATCTCAGAGTCCAGAAGCTTTGGGGCATGACGTTAGATCGTTTGAGATCGACAATGAAATGTGTATTGCTCACAACATTTTGGGTATTGGCGCAACTGCAACTGTTTACGGTGTACCTATTAAGCGAGGTGACAAGAGAGTCTTAGTCGCTGTCAAGGACTTTGGTGAAACTGCTGATAGCCATAGAGATGCCATAAATAGTGAGGTTAAGTCCTTAAAGAAATTAGCAGGTTCAGACGGTGTTCCTCAGTTGGTACACTCTTTGTTTTTCTTTTAAAGGTTTTAACCTCGCATAATATTAACGTTTTGTTACAGGTACAGCACACGCCAACTATTATTATCACAGAACCAGTTGGCGTTAAAATACGCCGTATTAGAGACATTAATGACGTGCCACAGTTCTTTGCCGGTATAGTGAAAATACTAAAGACAGCACATAGCCTCGAGATAATACATAGGCACGTTTTACTTTTTACTTTTTTCCAAGTGTTTTTTTTTATCACGTGATCCTTTCGTATTCTTACTATTTTCTTAGAGATATTTCGGTATCTAATATTGTTATTAACGGTGATACAAATGAGCCTCTCCTGATAGATTGGGGATCATCTGTAAAGACTGGTGCGCCGGTGACTATTGAAGGAGGGCTAAAGTTTGCTGATTTCAAACTTCTGCAAAATTTCAAGCCAGACGCGATACACAAGTACCGCCCTTCGGACGACTTGCTCAACTTGGTCTATGTCATGGCGTACCTACACATCACCGATCCTGAGGTACAACTATCTATAGACAGAGCTTATACCAGCTGGCTGGAAACGGCAACAAAGAAGCCAAGAAACAAAAAAAGGGAGCTTAAGTTACGAAATCAACTTCTTGCTCTTCGAGGCAAATCAACACCACGCACTTGGACGCACAGTATTTTGTGTGCAAAGAAAGCAAACTACAAGAAGCTAATCGAAGAGTTTGAATATGTTGTTTCTGGTAGTGGTGATCCTTGTGAGTATTGTGGACTTTGGGGACCTGCTTGTGATTGTATGGATGTTACAAACTCTCAATAAAAAACAATCTATGCTAAATTTCCTTCACGCTTTGCTAGAAAATAATGTAACATCTGTATGTCCGCATCTTTTTGTACCTGTTGATATTTTTTTGCAATTTGTCACTTCGTACTTTCTTATGGTCACTTCTTTCTTCTATGCTCATTCTTGTGTTGGACGTCACAATTGTCGTAAAGTGTTTTATCTCTCTACCAATATTAGTAAACACTCGCCACCGTGCTCCACTGTGGTGTACACGGTTCACAATAAAATGTACACGTCATGTGAAAACTTTTCATTTATACGTCACAACACCACAGCATCCACCAAATGCATATAATTGTGTTGATTATAGCTTTTTTAGTATCTGTTAGTGCCTTTGACGAGAATGCAGGGTTGATCCCTTCATACACTTCAAAAGCAACCGCGACTGGTACGTCTTAAACAAATAAACCTTACAATTTAAAACAGTGTTATTAATTGGCCGTTTTTGTAGCAACGTCAGTTTTAAATACTGTAAACGTTCCAAAAAATGTATTAGATGATAATATAAGTACAGGCACGTGGTAGCATCATATAATTTCGGCAGTTGTTGTAGTTTATTTATGAAATGTTTTTTAGAATGGGAAAGTGGGTCTTGTTTGCCTTCTGGCTTTGTTGTCAGAACAGATATCAACCCGCTTCTAAATCTATGTGCTGAAAGCCAAGTACGTAATGTTTTAACTCGCCGAAAATCACGTGGAAAACTTTTCTGTCACGTGTTTTTGAGCCTACAATTACCCACTCCAAAAGTGTATCTTATTTTTCGTTCACAAAACAATTGGACAAAAAACTTCCGTGTTAAATTATTTCTTTAGTGCTCGTCCCCTGATAAATCCGCAAATCTTACTACAATTACTGACGGCAATGTGGCGTATACTAGCACAACTATTAACGTTGTCGATGGTGTTGCTTCTTTTGAAGTCACTTTAAAGGCGCCAACAATGGTCCATGACTTTGCGCTTAGAGGTACCTGCCAGCTCTTTTTTCTTCTATAACTTACTGCTGAACTTCTATAACTCTATTAACAGGCACATTCAACGGTGATGCCACGGCTTACGCTATTATGGAAGATGGAACTAACACACTCCTTAAAACATACACATCGGCTGAAAGCTACAAGTTTATAATGATAACGCCAATGTTATCAAATGTTAAAGGATTCGTTGTCAATTCTACAGGGAAATTAGGACTTAACCAAGTATCAGTAACTAACCAGCAATGCTACGAACAAATTGTACGATAGTTTTTGTGCAACACAAATGATTGAAATACCTGTTCTTATTCTTTTCTTAGACTGTTGATTTGGGTAAATCAATGGACATAGGATGGCTTTCTCTTCGTGTTTTCAGCGGCGCTAGCTCAATAAATGTATTGGCAGGATCTTCTGTGGATGATCTTTCAGTCATATTACCTTTGAAGCCAAACACTCAACCGAAAGTGGATTACATCTTGGTACCCTTATTATCCTTTTCAAACTGTATTTTTTTGTCTTATTCTCATGGTAGGGCAAGACTGTAAACGCACAGATAATAGCAATCAAACAAATTGTAGAAAAACCATACGAAAAAGTAGTTGTTCAAGTCATCAATGCGTATGATAAATATGGTCCTTATGGTGCTCCAAGAAAACCAGTTTTTAACCCAAACAACTTCCATACATTGGCAGGCATCAACGGTTCGTCATCACGGAAATGTGGTCTTCAATAATTTCTTTAGCTTATTGTTGTCGTTAGGTATTTGGGGATGGGGCACAGGTTATGATTCTTCTAACCTCAAAAATGATTCCATGGGACCACTTCTATACGCTCCAGTTGCTCCTAGTGCAAGAAATTATCACAACTTGTTGTGGGACGTAAAAACGTAAGTGCATTGTCAACGACATTAGACTTAGTGCTTTTCCAAGTCCCAACCACATCCCAAACTACAAAAACATGTCAGAAGGTCATGGTACCGAATCACTTTCATGGCTAAACTGGGACACAGAATATGGAGCTTGGAACGTACGTCTGAAAACTACATTCTTAACACAATCACATGTTCGCAACAGGCTGCTGGTATTTCGGTTGAGGCGTCGATTCAGTTTGCAAATTCCGGAGCTACAGCAGTAGACAAGTGGACAGATGCGTATCAAGATGCTTACAATTACGGTAGCTGGATATTGGTTATACAACACTAAATTGTTGACTTTAGGAAAAGCGTATTCAGAATGGTTTGGTCCAAACGCGTCTGAAAAGGGAAGAGGTTTGGTAAAAACTTTAGAAGGTACGGAACCTATTATAGTCATATTAAAATAACAGTTTCCACCCATAGTTGGTAACGAACCTTGGAAGTATCCAGCAGACTTTTACACCAAAATATTAAGGTGAACGGAAAACCAAACTGAAGCAACTTGCAACCACTTCTAACTATTTTTGACAGTGGTATGGCGAAAGGAGCTAAGGATGCTGATTCTGATTTCCAAGTATTCCCATGTGCACTGCAAGCCACATTCCCAGATCCTGATCCTCTCACTGTACGACTACATTCGAGTACCTTGAAATTAAATACCTATAGGGCGGAAACTATGTTGGTGGACGTATTACAGAAGTTAACGCTCCATACATAGATGGACTAAATATTCACGCTTACTCTGCTTACAGAAACGGCACAAATGTACTTGTTGCAACAATGCCAGAAGATCCGTACGCTTTTTAACTACTTTTGAAGGAAAACAACAATCACGTGCTTTTCTAATACTGCTAGGCTATCCGACTTTAACGCAATTCGAAATATGCTCACTTACAGAGATGTTAACTTCCCAGGAAAGCCAGTTTACCTTACAGAGTGGGGGTACGAATAATCGTCAATCACGCGCTTTTATGACTAACAACAGCTTCTTAGTTATGACTCTGATGGTGTTGGAGAGTATTGCGTGCCTGATAGGTATCATGACTCATGCGTTAGTGAGTTGGCTTCTTCAGTCTACGGTTGTAAGTTATTTTCGATGCTGGGTTTTGTTCAACACTAAGTTTGTCGATAGTGCGTGGGTTGTTTAAGGCTGCACGTGAAGGAATCGATAAAGCCTTTTGGTTTTTCTACGCTAACTCCAAAGGATGTTCTACTCTTTTCTGCAGGAGTGGTGTAACTGGTTCTCCTAAAGTCAATTACAAGAAAAAAATGGTGTATTACAATTTTAAGGTACAACTCTTCTTGTTGCTTGTTCTTTCTTACGTACTTTAAAGGCTCTTCTCGGACTTGTAGGTGATATGCACTTTTTAGATGTTGTAAAACAAGATGAAGACGCTTACATATATTTGCTTGGAGACGCACAACGTACGAACAACTACATGACTCTGAATGCAACTAACTTTTTGATAAAGAAAAACCAACTTTTATTGTCGCTTGGTTGCCTATAGATGGAAACTCTGCTACCCAACAAAAAGTGCAAGTTACAATTCCTAATATTAACGCACAAGAGACTTTCGCATGGAAGTTTTTAGGAACAGAAGCAGGTGTAGAAAAAGTCACAAATGTAAGTTAGAGTTTTTTTTCTGGTATCTAATACAATTTTAATAGTTGTTCACTGCAAACGGTAACTCATGGACCATAACTGTGAATGCATCCCCTATACTTATAAATGTTGCTTAAAACAGATGTATCTAGTAAATACACCAATATCATACCTCAATAAGCCTTCTAAAGTTTGACAATTTAGAATTTCTGGATTTGAATACCAAGCACGTTTTGTCTTTAGGATATTGAACTGAACGTAGAGGAAATCTCGTAAAACTTGTCAATTATCGCCACGTTTTCACTACATTGCCGCTTGTCATGTTAAGTGTCCTTTTTTGTTTCATTGGTCTTTATTTTTACTACATCCCTGAAGGAGTAGTAGTTGTGCGAACAAGGTTATAAAATAATTTTTGTGTTTGAGTCGGTAGAAACGCTCTTACAAGATTTCAGTATTCCACTTTAAAAAGGCTATTTGTTATAGAGACAGTGGTACACTGTACACAAGCTGATGTTATTGCTCTATTGTGCATTGATAACAAAGCATAGTACAAAAGAGATTTAGTGAAAAATAAATGTCAGTAGATTGGGTTCTTGTTTGAGGTGTCAAAAAGAATCACGTGAATCGACAGAATAGCAACTTTTTATGAAAAAGGTTATACGGAATTGTTTATCAGTACTCAACTGTTCTACTCCTTTTCTGATGTTCATAGTTTACTTTTAGAATGCTAGCTCCATACTTTTCGTTTTGTTGAGGATGTAATTGTTCAAGCCTTTCACCACAGTACTTTCCCAACGTACAGCACGTGTATACTCCTTGTTCTCCAACTAGTATGGTATGTTCGTCGTCCAAAACAAAGTTATACAAGCCATCAGATATGCGTAGAACATCATCCTTCAGTTCATCAGGCCGGTACCTAGTA
>JALMLS010000013.1:0-202777 GCA_038496445.1 Trichosphaerium sp. ATCC 40318 | reverse complement strand
TTTTTGGGATGGACTCTTGGAGATAGCCGACTTCAATTTAAATACCCACATTTCGCATACCGAAATTTTCCTAATGTTCTTGAGATGTCCTTACTACTTCTGATTGCTTCTGTCATGTTACCTTTTTCAAGTTTCTCTTTCTTGTATTCTTTAGCCTTGATTTGGTTAGTAGAGATAGGTAGGCAGTAATGACCATCCAATGTTGTTTTAATGTTGCCATTAGTTGAAGAAATAATCACAAACTTCGTACATCCAGAGAGAGCTCCAACCTTCAAGGGTACGCATTTAGTATCTTAAAGAATATGCTAAATCCGTTAAGGGTTATCAAGAGTAGCAGCTTCTTTGAAAAGTACCGTTGTCATAACAACGTTGGAGCTAGGTCACTTGTACAAAAACATGACGACTTTTCCTTATTTAGCAAATATTGGTATTCGCTTTGATTGGTTTTGTGGTAAACTACCTGCTGCTTTGGTATCAGAAAGGCATAGAGCAGGCATTAAATTCACGTTATTCATCGCTTGCATATTGTTTAGCTTCATTTGTCTGTCGTAAAGACTCAAATAATAAATCTCTCAACATTCATAATTCCACAAGATAAAATTCTAATCTACACATTCGTCAGTTGTTATTTGAAACATGATATCTGTAAAATCGAACAGAATACTTCAGCGAGGCATGCATTCGAGATAGTACGCAAATTCGTTAGTTCAAGTTGCCGAGTGCTTTATATCAAAGTTATTTGGTTTATTTTACTGTACAACATGAAGTGGGCTTGATTGTGGATAATACCACCAACTTGGATCATGATCTACAAATAAATTAATACATTACGACAGAAATAATCAACTTGTAATGGACAATACCGATACGTACCAACTTTGAAACCGACTGTAATAGCCTGTTCTACTATAGAATCGAAAGCTTTCTGGACATAGGGCGTCTCTACTGTGACAACTTCTGTGAGTTTTGGCATAATCTAAAAATAAAATTACACACAACCCCACGTGGAGATCAAAAAAAATGTGAAACTTTTTGAATCCTTTTTTTCGAAAGGGAACGTGTGGGAAAACTCAAAAACCCAAAAAATCTAACTTCTCTCTTCGCTTACATCGTGGAAAACATCTTCCGCATTACATGCTATACATAGTTGAGCGCAATTCATATATTGTTTTGATACCTAAGAAACATGAACAATACGAAGGCGACAAGAAGGAAAAAAAAATATCACAAAACGTACTTGATTCCATTCAAAGTATGTTTTCCGAAAATCTATGATATGCCTTCGCCTTGCGAACTCATGTATCAGCTTAAAAACAGTAAGTTAGAGTTTTGAAGATAACCTTCGGAGTTTTTGTCTAACCTCTAATGTCTGTGCGGGTTGATTTGAAGCAAACCTGAACGTTGCTTTTGACCACCATATTGAAAAACTTATAACTTTACCAAGGTTAGCATTAAGTAGCGGATAATTCTCCACTATAGAACAAAGTTTATCAGTAAGCTCTTCTAGTTCATCTGAAATATCTTTAGGCTAAACAAAAGTTAATACAAAAGAAAAGGCTTCGGAGGTTTTTGGTTTCAAAAAAAAAAAGTCTTCCGAGACAGGATAAATTATCGTACAAGTGAAGGTAGTAGTATATTAGTGTTGTTGGTCAGTTGAACACTTGTAGGTTGTTTCCGATGACTATTAAATAGTGCTTCTGCGCAAACCTACTTCACGTTAGACGTACGAAGCGCGCCAGAAAATCTTTCGTTAGTAAAAAAACCCCGACGAACCAGTTGAAGTTTCGAATAAGCGTAGTTAACAACAGTTGCAGCGTTACAGCTATCACTATACGTATCTTTTTCAAGCATTTCTACGCACTGTTTATACGCGCTCATATCATCAATACTTAAAACAAAAAGTAAATAAAGCGTCTCGAGAGCTAGTACCAAAGAAGAATAGAAAAGGGCAAGAAGATTCGCACTTTCTAGGGAAATCTTTTTTGCGGACTTGGCCAGCAACGTAAAGCAAGGAGTTATAACTTTGGTCTCTGTCAGAAATTTGCAAGCTATCCCCTCTTTGTATAATTTGAGATAAAATCTCTACGAAAGGTTTAGCAACACGTGATATTGGCGTTATTCTTAAAAAAGGTGTTTCATACCATCACTTTGTTCTTTGTAAGTTTCGTGAGACGGCAGTCCTTGCGCTCTAGCCAAGTCAGCCAATATACTCAACCCACCTATTGAGATGAGTAAGAAATGGGCATGTGTCAATCATCGTACCAGCGACACGAGGGCTTAGTTTTACCCAAGTGTTCTCAGCAAGGAAAGCGCAAATTGTCATAAAATCACCAAAATGTTTTTGTTGTCCTAAGAAAACAACACCATGAGCTTTTCAGAACGCTAAGAAAAGTGCCCCGATACCTCTTTGAAGTGCCCCGTATGCCAGGATACTAAAAACTTCAAGCATCCTTGGTTCTGAGAGCCATACTACGCGTAACAAAGTTATTCTTAAACTCGAACTCGGTACACTCACCAATTGAATTACGCATTATGCCCAGAATACTCTCAGAGGTCCAAAAATCAACAGGTACACCCTACAACCGCACAATAAGGATATTACCTCTTTTGAAAAAAAGTTCAAAAAGTCGAAGCCACGTGCATAAAATGGGTATATATTTTCGCGATAGAACCGTAAATAACTTGTTATATGAGCGCTTATGTTAAAGTGATTTCCAATCGCAGGAATCTACAAACAAAAAAAATTATAATTGAGGATCGTTTAACACTGCTTATTTATACGAATAATGATATTACCTGTTTAGAGTGTTCTTGTAGACGCATAAAATGTTTTAGATTGTTTAGTTCTATCTCTAATTGCCTTGTTTCTGCTCTATATGTATTTACCTGTGCCAGCATTGCGCTAGGCGTTCCTTTTAGGGTCAAAAAAATCGTTTTAACTTCGAGTTCGGTTACCTTTCTTTGGACCTGGTTTTTTTTTGGTTGTGTAGGTGCAAACAGCCGCATTATCCCTACACTGGCTGCACGGTAACTGTCCGTCACATTTGCAGTGCTTTTGGCTACAACGAGTACAAGCTCTCGCAGCTTGATTGTACTTACGCCTTTTAGCCAGTGGAGCGATCCCGTTGCCTTGTAACATCACGTATAAAGCAGTAGAGTACAACAACACGTGCAGTTGTTTCCGCGTAGATCAGAATGCGCACAATGTGAACTAAAAACTAGCTTGAATCAAATGTTGCTATTGTGATGTAGTTTGCTCTGTTGGAGAATTAATTTGCCCGACAAAGACGGTAGTCCGTCGTAAATTCCGCAAAAAACACAAAAAAAGTAGCGCGAATTCAAGTAAAATTTTTTGTAGTTTCGGCTGTTGTCTTATTCATGTGCTCAGGGTATTGAAAAAACACTTATACCTTAATTGGGGGTGATGGGTGTTGTGGCTATGAGAAGTTTTAGCAGAGTGAGCTTGTAGTAGTCTTGATTGTTTGATAGTGACGTATACGCTTAGTTTTCACTGTAATTGTAGCGATGCAACTACAAATCAGATTAGGAACCAATAATTCGCGAACCTTTTTTTGGCTGAAAAAAAAAAAAGTCTCAGAAAGCTCTTGTTTGGTCTCGTACTTAGCTGTGACTTGTCAATTTTACACTAAATCGCTACTTCTAACTGTAATATTGCCTATAGCGACGTAAGGTACAAATCGTTGGCGCGTTTTCTTTTAATTCAAATATCAAAGTACCTCTGTGTTTCGTAAAACGTATTTCTTATCCAAATTACCGTTTCATAAGCTTTTGTTGGTTTGTCAGATTTTTTGCCGGCAACTACAACCAATAACATATTGTAGAGTATTCAAGATGCAAACACAACCTCTGAGCGACTTTGATGAGGTACAATCAAAAAAACAAACAATACTTTGAATTATTATCGTATTGCGCCAACCACGCGTATGAATAACCTACAACCGCATTGTAGAAATCAATGACCCAAAAAATAATCATTTCGTTTTAAAATGACTGTTAACTAGCCTATTCTCAACGGCGATGATGAAAGCGTCAACGAAAAGGCATGGGGAAGACTGGTCTCTCTAAACCCTGATTTTCCAAGTGTCGACCTTGAAAAAGATGAATACGTATTTGGTAGACGTGCTGAATGTGATGTAACATTCGAGGAACAACCGGTAAGTAAAATAACGTTGTTACAGCAGATGTATCAAAAAGATGTCAATTCAAGCTTAAAACACCACTAAAAAATTACCTGATGCAGTATCACCAGTCTGTACTGGTTCTTTGCGCTATAAAACAGCTTTTGGTTGTTTTTTTTTTCGAGTTTCTTGAAAAAACCGCCAACTCATACCTTCGTTCTAAGGCCATTTCTGGTTGTCACTGTAAAATTATACGCGAAAAACTTGGTAACACAGATGAATTCGCTGTCTGGATCCAAGATACAAGGTATGTCACTCGCAAGCTAGCCACAAATAGAGTTGTTTGCATTCAAAGAAAGAGTTACCTTTTTTTTTATCTTACTTTCGTCTTTGTTTGTGGCTACCATCGCCTACTATTTATATATTTAATAACCACTCACGTGTTAGTACAAATGGCACATTTTGTAATAAAAGCGATACACCTCTTGGCAAAGGAAACCGTGAACTTTTACTGAACGGAAATACAATATGCCTCTTACGAGGAAAGACAGCAACAGGTACCTTTTACTTTGTATTACAGTGATTCTTTGGTAACACGTGCCTGTTTAGACTCTGTTTTATACATGTATCAAGACTTGAAGAAGGAAGAGAAGAAAGGAGAAGCTGATGATGGTGGCCTTGAAAAGAGTTATAAAATTATGGATTTCTTAGGAAGGTATGTCAAGTGCTTTAGTGTCCTTGTTGCTTGTAAATACTTGGTGTTTTTTAAGGACTAATGAGATATTTTTTAGCGGAAATTTCGCTGTGGTTAAGAGGTGTATTCATAAAAATACTGGAAGACATTATGCGCTTAAGATTATTGACAAGAAGAAATTTTTACTTTCTGTTAATAATAAACGGCCCAATGCGTTAAAGGAAGAGGTAGAAATACTAAAAGCTTGCTCACATCGTAATGTACGCACGAGGATATTAAAAAACAACAAAGGGAAAAGAAAGCTTGTTATGACAAAAGAACTCAAAACTTTTTTTCATTTTGGTTTTTTTTATGAACACTGCGTTTTTACTATTATGTTTATGTAATATTTCTATTAGATTATTGGTATTAATGATGTATACGAAACACCAACAACTCTATATTTGGTTCTAGAACTGTAAGTTTAAATGTTTTGAAATTTCTTTCATTCAAATTTTTCTGTTCGTCTTTTCGCTTATTCTGGTTTTAGTGCTTCAGGTGGCGAACTATTTAATAAAATTATTGAAGATGGTGGAGTTGAAGAAGGTATTGCTCGAGAATACTTTAAGCAAATGCTTGCAGCAGTAGGGTATTTGCACTCTAAAGGTAACATCCAATCAACATGTTCAAAGAGAAAATTTACTGTTCTTTTTATTGTTTACGTACCTCATTCATCGTCAGTATTGTTTTTATTTTTAAACCTGATATTTTATTATTGTAGGTATAGCTCATCGTGATTTAAAGCCAGAAAATATCCTCATAGGAGAGGGTGATGTTATTAAATTGAGTGATTTTGGCCTAAGGTAAGTTACAAAAAAAAGAAAGGAAGTCGTTTTCTTGGTTTTGACTTGTTTGCAGCCGGATTGTTGATGATGCACAAATGATGAAAACAATGGCTGGTACACCAAGTTATGTCGGTACGTTATAAAAAAATCAACAAAACGTATACGTGCCAGTTGTTGATTGTTTTTAGCGCCAGAAATTTTGGTTCAAGCAAAAACCACCGGATACTCTAAGGCTTGCGATTTGTGGAGTCTTGGTGTAATTCTATATGTACTATTGGTAGGAGCTCCTCCTTTTTATGATAGATCTATGAATAATGAGTCGGACGATGAAGATGAAGAAGAAAAAGAGTCAAGCGATGGTGAAGAAGAATCAAGCGAAAATGATATTAAAAATGAAGATGCACCTGCGATGGTTAATGAACAGCTTTGGAAGCAAATCAAAACAGCTGACTATGAATTTGATCCTGACTTCTGGGAAGAATACTCTGAAGAATGTACGATGATCCCGTCTAGATCGTAAAAGAAGCAGAAAAAGTGATGATCTCAAAAAATCATCCATTTTCCTCTTTTTCTCTCTTTCGTGTTACCCTTATTATACCTTGATCTATATTCTATTAGTATTAATGGTATTTTTTGGGATAACCAAATTAGAAAAGTGACAATGGTCGCATGACTTTTTTTTTTGACCTAAAGTGGTTTTTTTTTGAGAAAAGGACGTTTCTATTTTTCTGATTATCTCTTGTTGTATTGTACACTTATACTTTTAAAAACTAGGTAAAGATTTAATAAGGCATTTACTTGTTGTTAATCCAAAAAAGAGATATGATGTGGATGATTGCATGAATCACTGTTGGATCAAAGGTCCGATTTTGATTTTTTTTAACTACCTTTTTGTTTTTCAAGTACAGCCTTGTACTCTGGTTTTATTTCTTCAAAGTGGCTGTCACCTGCTTTTATTTATTTTCCTGCATTCTTTTTGACTGATGTTGTTGTGTATAGGAGAGAAGTTACCAAAGAAAGGAAAGAAACGAAAAGTTATAACAAAAACTGCACCTAACAAAAAACGTAAAACTAAAAAATGAACTCAACCCTTTATTCAATTAATGGTTTTTGTCTGAGTCTCAACATATATTACCAATATACCTTCCTTGTAAATTTTAAAACCAGGCTTTATGGTTTTAAATATCCGTTCTCACAGACGTATGCTCTGATATTAGGACAGAACAAGCATTTTCAACTTTTTGATTTTGTGAGTTTGCTTTTTGCTTGCTCTTGTAATGACATTGGTAAGATTAAACTCAAGATTAAATAAGCTTCATGTCCTGCATCTGTACTACATCAGATTACAATTGATGTGTTACAACAATGGTATGCTTTACTTTGTTCACATAATCGCCCTATCTTTACACGTATTTCAATCGTTTTCCGTCTTTGTTTGAGGCTCAGTTTAACAGTTTTTTTGTTGTAGGTTAACTTACCATAGGGTGTCTTAAATCAATATGACTCTTGACAAAGTAAGACACAAATAAAAGCGCCTTTACTAAACCATAGATAAAAGAAATCAAATACCGATTTGTTAACATGAACATTGAACTTATTTTACTTTCAACAAACTTGAAAAGTTTTGGTGTAATCGTTAAGTCCTGGCTAAGCCTAGTAAATCAAAGTACAACAATGGAAAGCCCTCCTTTCCCAATTAATTTGCATTCAGCATACGAATACTATCTCCAAACGCATAATACCGATTTTCAACACATAAAATCAACAGCAACACCAATACAGCGTGAAATGTTTGATAGTGACGTCACTAGAGCGATTAATAGCGTTCTTGCCTCTGCGGCAGCAGAAATAAAGTCCAAGTTAGCCACAGTACTTTCAAACTTTACTAAAGCGCTCCCCCGCTCTACCTACAACCGCGAAGACTCCATAGCGCCACAAATACAAACGAAAAAGCTCTTCCGAACACCGTACGTATCACCGTTCCATATTCAAAAAATATTTCGCGCCAAACAGTTTCAGAAATTACAAAGAATTTTTGTTTCCCGTGTCTGTCTCAAAAGCGATATTGCGCCAATCACATTTTTTAAAAGTGGTCCATTGACAAGCTATTTCATGGAACCTACAGCGTAGAATAGACAAGTTTTTTTGACACTTTTTTTTTTGCGAAACGTTTTGTATGGTTTTCAAATATTTCGGAACATAGTCATCGCTTTGCACTACCTGACAATTATTAAGGCCAAAAGCAACCAAAACGTGTTTATTAGACCTCCCACCAGAGATTATTTGCTTGATTCTACAATACACGTACAGTGCAGCACAGACATGTGTGTTATTCGCAGATATTATACACAACATCATTGGCTATGTCACTGCTCAAGTCACACCAGAAGATGCAATGGTTATTTGTCACTACAAAGGTAGGTCGCGCTTTATGCCTATGTATAGCACGTGTTTTATACAATATTTGTATATTTATCTATCCTCTAGGTGTAATGGCAAACACTCTGATAACAATTGATGCGGAGCACAACAATAATACCCATTGGTTTTCAGGATGTAGAAAACTTGATTTTGGGTATGATTTAATTGACGAAGTTCATCTTCCTGGTATCCACACTATCAGTGTTGCATTCACAAATACATCAGATAAAGCCATCAAAGGATTTGCTGGTGTACATACAATTAATCTTGAAGAGACTCCAGTGACAAATCAAGGCATTGCCTATCTAAAAGGTGTACATGAGATTAATCTTAGAGGTTGCAGAAAAGTTACTGATGTTAATGCCCTTAAAGGCGTTCACACTATCATCCTCAGTGAAACACGTGTAAGCGATGAAGGTATACAGGAACTAACAGGTGCACATACAGTAGACCTTAGTTATAGTTTGAATTTTTCAGATAAAGGCATCAAAGCCCTTGCTGGTGTACATACAATTAATCTTGACCATACCAGGGTTACAAATGTTGCCTATCTAAAAGGTGTACATACTATAAATCTTAGTAACTGCGACAGGTTATTGGACGAAGGCTTAAAAGAACTAAACGGTGTTCACACTATTGACCTCTTTAATACTGGCGTAACAGATGAAGGCATTAAAACATTGGGTGGTGTTCACACAATCAACCTCCAAAATACTAGAGTAACAGATGAAGGTGTTATGGCACTTGCTGGTGTTCATACTATTAACCTGCAATATAGTAACATAACAGATAGAGGCATCCTTGCACTTGGAGGTGTTCATATCATCGATCTAGAAAATACTGAAGTAACTGATGAAGGTATAACAGCACTCAAAGGTGTTCATAATATTAACCTGAATTACACATGTGTAACTGATAAAGGTGTAACAGCGCTTGAAGGTGTTCATACTATTTACCTTAGTGGCACTAAAATAACAGATAAAAGCATTCTTGCACTTAAAGGTGTTCATACAATTGATCTTTCAGATACGAGTGTTACAGGTAAAAATCTCTCATCTTTGGCTGGTGTTCACACCATTGATCTTTGCAATTGTCCTATCGTTACTGGTATATCAGTACTCAAGGGAGTTCATACAATTTACTTACAGCATACAGATATTACAGACAAGGATGTAAATGCTTTAGTTGGTGTTCATACAATTGATCTAACTGGTTGTACTAATGTTACAGAAGAGTGTGGTAAATTTGCAGAAGATAAGTTGGATTATTCTATTATAAAAGCAATGCGCGATGCTGTCTGGGGATATACAGATAAAGTTGAGCGACGTAGAATCAACCCCTATTTTTAAGCAGCAAATCAAGTTCCTGGAAACAAGAGGTGCTTATCCTAAAGAGGTGGCGTTTGTACATAGTATTCAATTCCCATGTTTGTTTATTAAATGTTTCCACTTTCATCATGTTACTGTCGTTATATTGTTACGGTACTTCAATGCCTTTTGGGTGTTGCTTAGGCAAATAATGTTTATCAATAAACTAAAAAGCGATTTCATTCAGAGAAAACAGCAATTGTTTTTGCTTAAATAATACCAAGGTATTCAGCTGGGGTTTATACGTTATTGTACGGAAATAACAATATTGCGATACATTAGGCGAAAAAAAGTAGCCCAGTTGGTAGATATCCGTTAATATTTGTTACAGTAACTCTTTCTTACGACGATTATAAACACGTGGACATTTCAAACGTCATGGCTTTTTTGAGTCCGGAGAAAAACAAGATGCAACAACTCTTTCAAGGTCCTGTGCCGTACTGTTTGGGCGCTTTCATGATTCTTTGTCATATAAGGGCTGCTATATATGTTGTATGTAAACTCAATGTATTCAGGTATACTTATGGATCCGCTCTAAGCATAGCACAAGTTACTAGTGGCAAGAACTTACTGGGATTTTGCTACGTATTCCTTTCATGGTTGTTTTTGTTTCGCCTGTTGCTTTCTCAGTATAGGTTCAAGATCTGTTATTCTTACTCTCATTCCTTCTTACTATATCATACCAATATCTTATATCTCTATACAGGTAAGAAACAGCTGTAATGAAACCTTCTTCAGCAAAGCATAAACTCTTTTTTACAGATTACAAGTACCTTTTTTTATAAGTGCTAAGCTTACTAGTTGGCACTATGGAATATCTCTCCATACATAAGGTACAAATTTAACGTACAGCATCATTGCCACTAACGATAACAATCTTTTGAGTTTGCATGGCAATTTGCTGTGATCTTCTTGTATAAGTATGTGATTCAACAGTGGCGAATTCAAAGAAGGTACGATAGCACAGATAATTGTATCTTTGAAAAAAACCAGCGTGCTTCAGTTTTACTTTGAAGTTAACCTTTTGTTCCACTTCAACAACTACAAGTCCTATGTCATTGCCTATAACTGCGAGAAGTACACTGCACAACACATAAATCTCGGCCGAATGCATTTAATGAAGGTATTGTTAGAGTATAACTACTCACAAAAACACATAAAACAATTGAACTAGTTAGAACTACCTGAGGCACCACGACAGACTCTGTAATTACAAATGAAATGGTACCGACAGTGTCTTTATGGTGCTCGATTCTTATCAGGAGAACCAAAAACATGTTTGATACACACGTTCTTGTTGATCTACAATACCAGATTGGAGGAGAGAATGCGTCTCACTCAGCTTCGATCCCTGGATCACGTAGCCAGAGACCCTTCCCATTTATTAAATTGGATTTATCTTGTACATATACAGCAAATTACATAAATCAATGGAAGCATTCAATCAATCAACACAACAACTTATTGAATCGTAATCTGCCATTGTATAGAACTGCTACGTTGTTTTACGATACTACCATACTTAAACAACTACCTCTCACTTATCAAACGCCAGTAAAATACTTATTTATACTGTCACGGGATTTTCTGGCTGGGGATGTAGCTATGGCATGTTTGGTGTCATTTATTTCATGCCAATAGTTTGCAGCTGGGTTACTGTATTTGAGTCTTTGTTCTTGCGTACTTGTACTGTTTAGTTTTTTCCTGCTCAGAATTGATTGTATGTTTTCCGGACATTAAGTCCTGGCAATCACTTAGGCCTGAGTAGAGTTAAATTCAACTTGTAGTTTATTTACTTCACTGGCATGGTATCGCAAAGTCCGAAACAGTATTGTGAGCTACAACATGGTATCTAACTATTAATACAGGAGCGACGATCTTATTTTTAGTGTTTACTTCAATATTTATTTACAATACCGCTGGTCTCCTTGAAATACAAAGCCCTTTGCAGTTAAAGGGAGTATACAAATCAGTTGGTCACGTGATTGGTTCGGTAGAAGAAAATTGGGACAAACGAAATATTACGCTCGTACGCAGTGAGTTCCATGATGTAGCAGGTGCGCTCGATATGGTTATTTTATTATTTATTTTGTTCTATTTATTTTTGTGGCATAAATTTCCAACAACAAACAATTGTTTTTTATTAGGCAAAGCAGTAATTATAGAAAGCGACTCGAATGACTTTGAAAAAGAGTACGTGGAGCATCCAAATTTACACGGATATATTAACACGTGATTTGCGAAAAAAAAGATCGCCTTGTCTAAGTGTTTTCCAGTTTTCTAACTTTACCGCTCAAGAAGGGAATTTTACGTAAAATTTTCAATCATTTTTTGATGAGTTTTAGTGCCTTTGATCTTCAACGAAGGGGTGCTGTAGTTATTGTATATGTAGTTACTGGCAGTATAAACTTAGGTAGTATAGATTTTGTTTTTCCTTGCTGTGTACTGTATTCACTCTAAAAGGTCTCGCGTCGTATCTGCTTCGATACCCTCAAAAAAGTAAAGGCTTAAACATCCCAGTTGTAACTACATACAAAGACGCTTTTGACCCGGCACTGCTAAACAACACTGAAAACGCTTTTGGGACAGTATATCCAGGTACTACAGAATCGTTTCATACTCGTGGTGCTAATTATATTTCAAGATTTCAATTCATTTCAACATGTATTAAATAATTGGGGCTACTATCTTACTATTTTCTTACTTATATCATACACAACCTTTTGCTTTGGCGTTGCTGTTTGTATACTATTGCAACACATTCTTCTTCGATCTAAAACTAACACGTTCATAACAATACCTATTGTCTGTTTGGGGTTTGAAGCAATCGCCAATTTCCGTGAGTTGAATAATTGGATATCTTTCTTCTTTTTTTGCTGACTGTTTGTTTTTAGTGCGGATTCTATTTTTAGTTGATCCTTTCCAAGGGTTCCGTATATACCCGTACTTACTCCAACAGATATTAACGTCAGCTTCATTGCCGTTCTCGTTGGCAAGCGCTCTATTAGTGACTATGTACTGGTACACAACCCTTTTTCAATCGTTCTGTGTTAAAGCTACTGTCGTCCGTTCCCAGTTTTGGCTTACTATTTTGTTATTTAAGGCATGAATCTATCCACAACAAAGCAGTGAAGGTGGCTCCATTCTTACAAAAGACAAAGATTGCTTTTATTTGCATCATAGTAGCACTGTTCATATTCTTTATTTTATCGAGTATGTCAAGATCAGTATTCTCAGGTAGCCTATCAAGCTCATTAACAGGGATTAATTGGGTACAACTTTACATTTAGCACAGCACGTACTGATTGTTGTAGACCATAATTCTTGGATCAATTGGTGTTATTGTTGTATACGGTTTAATAGTATGTCGTACACTGATTATATTCAGCAAGGATACAACAATTAAATTACATCGATTAAACATGGCACGTGAATGAGCTTCTTTTACTTCTCTGTCTATAAGGTCGAAGTGTGTTTTTTCTTACTTTTCATTGTAGATGCGTATTCGTCTTTACACTTTTTGTACACTCCAAGTATTGTTCTTCTTTTCTATAATTGGTGTGGCGGCTGTTATATGTACAGTAACTCTTATTTGAATATCCTGTTTATTGCTTACTATTTCTTTTTGGTAGCTCTTAAAGCAGAAGCAGGTTGGTTTGTTACTGTCGTGATGTTGTACATATTTATCCTTGACACACTTTCACTTGTCCAAAGTATACCTTTATGGATGGCTAATAGACGGAGAGTCCATACCTCACAGTATGTAAATCGTGGAACAGTAAATGCTACAAGTCTCAGTACAATACAGGCTACTGAATCTATTTGTAACACTCCCGCAAAAAAAATTACTGAGCCAAACAAATAAAAAAGGTTGTATATTTAGAATCAATCACGTATGAAAAAACCCGAAAGAAAAGCCTCTTTTAAGATGCAGGTGCCTTTCAAGAAAATAACCCACTACTTAAGGCAAGCTATCCATCAAATCAATCATGCTTTTTTTCTGAAAACGACTTAATCAATCAGAATGACACATTTTTTTTCAATCAAAATTGACAATTCTTATACATTCTGCAATGCAATGGAACACTTACATATACACACGAACTAGTTCTATAATTCAACCAAACTTAACAAATGATTGAAAGAAGTGTCAAACTCGTTTAATCACTCTTGTTCGCATAATCGTGACTGGCGTTCATTTATTCAATTCTATCACAGCCATCAACTCCTTATCATGTCTCAACAACAATCTTGCCAATACAATTGCGAATCGATCGTATGTACATGCGGTCCTTGCGCTGAAATAAACAACAAGTATACATACTATCGATATTAGCCAATGCCACCAAGTTACCAACAAGGGCGTTCAAGCTCTTGCTGGCGTTCATACTATCATGCTAGAGAGTACTAATATCACAGATGACGCTGTGAAAACTCTCCAAGGAGTTCACAAGATTAGATTGGCAAACTGTCTTGGTATTACCGACAAAGGGCTTGAATACATTGCTGGTGCTACAGAAGTTGACTTGACTAATTGCTTACTTACAGGGAATTGCTCTTGCAGGAGCTAAAGTACTAGGTTTGGCATGTACAAGCTTCAGCACAGACGCTTTGGACATCTTGCTTGCTGCTGGATTGAAAGCACTGGATATTCGTGGTTGTTTGAATATCCATTTTACGGTTAAACTGTCGCTTGCTGCGACCGGTTTGTTTCTAAGAGTATCTTGTACCTAATCGTATGGTTCACTAATTGACCTAAATAAAGTTCGAAATCTAAGCAATAGGTTGAAATTAACAGCTCATTTACTGCCTTGAAATTGTTTGATAAATGCACTAAAAAACTCCTACACAAATAGTTGCGACTTCGTGAATTCCACAAGGCAAATAAAGCAATATTTGTAATCATTCAAAATTCTATTTGTTTGGAAGAACGTTAGGTGCTCCTTTTAAACCATCGACTCTCGACAATAGAGCACTTGATTGTTACTGTACAATTTTGCGGAGGTAAACCTTTAGAAATCATCTACAAACTAGTTTGGTATCATGTGAACCTTAGCGCCCCAAAATACTACAATTTTTGTCGCGTTTGATCAATTCTCACGCGATGAGACGACTTAAATAAAACAGCAATTCACGAGCGGAGCATAACGATGGCAAACCAAAAGCCTGAAGCGCCGTATAACAAACTGAGCTCTTATGACAGCGAAGCAGCCGCCTCTAAAAGTCATTATACGCATAATATACGTGCCAATGATCTTATGGCAGAGAGAGCGCGGTTGATGATCATAACTGGTAATGTACCATCACACGTAGCCAGAAATAGCTTGTGGAAACGCTTGGTACCTCAAAACCTACGAACTTGTACATTAACGCCATTAAACTAGCTGGATACGTCATATTATGCAGACCAGTTCCCACCCGATACTTACAACGTACTGAGTCATCAACCAGAGAACAAGTGGTATCATCAAATTACACTAGACAAAAATCGGACTTATCCAACGGAACAGCTCTTTAAAACTGGTGACGTGCGTCAATACAACGGTAAAACGCCCAAAATCGCGTTAAAACTGCTGTAGGGTAAAGAAAAGCTAGAACGAATTTTAAACGCCTATTCATACTTCAACCCTGATCTAGGATACTGTCAGGTGCGTAATAGACCATTTTTAATTCTTGCTACTCAAAATGTAGAGAAAGTACATTCCTCTCACTGAATCATACTTTAAAGGGCATGAGTTTCGTTGTGGGTATGCTACTACTAAACAAAGTGGAGGAGAAGGATGGTACGCATTATCTTTTCAAAAAATCCGGCGTATTTATTCCCGAAACTTTGCTGGTTTCTTTCTAATTGCCTGATAGACCCGTACAACAAACGGGTCGTACATACAAACGGGTTTTTTGGCTTTTTGCGTAAATCAGCTCTAATAGTTCGAAATAGCTTTTTGGACCCTTGTTGCGCTAATGGATAAGCATATAAACGAGTATTATACCTCCGTATGTTAAGTTTTGTACTACTGGAATTCAACACGTAAAACTGTCATATTTACGCGTTCGTTGATTTTATTCTGCGCTTTCTAATACTCTACAAAGAACTTGGCTGGTCTTAAAGATGACACTCAGCTGTTTAAAGCAATGTTAAAGGATGAAATACCAGCGTATGAACCTCTTTATTTTTTGAAAAAATGCTTTCTGTATAGCTACTAAGGCACTGAGTAGGGTATGGAGGGCGCTGAAAGATATTGATCTCACTACGTTTACGTCGAAATGGTTTCTTACACTCTTTACAAACTTCAAGGACACTGAATCTGTAACAGCGATGTGGTATGAACGCGTTTTAGACTACTTTTACATACCAAAAGCCATTACCTTTTCTTATTTTATTCAAACGCTCGTTAGGGACTTGATATTCCTTGAAGGGAAGGCTGGTATCATGAAAATAGCAATGGCTATTCTAAAGTGTTGTAAAGATCGGATACTGGAGGCAAAAAAGCCGGATGAAACAATAGGTATGTTAAGTCATATTTAAAATGATTTTAAGTTGGTTTTTTTTATTTACTTGTTTTTCATTACTCGCAATTACTTACACGTAGACGTACCTTTTTAGGTTTTCTTCTTCATATCCCACCTTCAGTTGTAGAGAAGAAGAATTTATTTTCCATGGTAGATCGTACTGATACAATCACTGAGATGCATAAGTTTACAAGTGTTTCTGTGGGTTCAAGAAAAAACTAAGAAAAAAAAACAAATTGCTCCTGACAAAAATGAGATATGATGTACATGTTCCTTTTCATTTTTTACGGTGCATACATAGAGCTCTTGTAGTACTTTCAACAAAAAGATGGACATTGATACAGCCAAAAAAAAAAACAAAAAAAACGGAACAAATACAAGAGAAGCAATCACAAAAAATTGTACATACAAGTGTTAATAGTGATCTAAACGGAAAAGTTGTAGAAATAAAATTTCAAAAAAAAAGACATAGGCATCTATGTTGGTGTATACTTTAGTCAAATTAGTGAAACAACTGGTAAGGGTTTAAACCTTTGTATTTTAAATGCAGTCAAATCTAGAGCAAAACATGCAAACGCTATGAAATACCAGAACACAAGAGCTTTTACCCTTCAAACGCCTTTGTCTTGACAGTATTGTCACAAGTTGGAGAGCTGTAAACTCTATCAAACCTCAAAGTGTACCTGCAGATTTGTACATTTCTTGTCTTTCCCCACAAACTTGCTTCCGACTACAATACTAATTTTTATGTTCCAGCAGGGTTATACTATTTATTGTTTTTGTGTAGTTTGAACACACATTTTTGCTGGAGTATTACAAATAGATTCGGTAGCCCGTACTGTACTGAGACTTGTAGCACGCCCTGTTCCATGATTTGCATACTTTGAAGTATGTAGTCTCCGTCTATTAGCCATCCATAAAGGTATACTCTGGACAAGTGAAAGTGTGTCAAGGATAAATATGTACATCATCACAACAGTAACAAACCAACCGGCTTCTGCTTTAAGAGCTACCAATAGAAAAGTGAGTAATAAACAGGATATTCAAATAAGAGTTATTGTACATATAACAGCTGCCACACCAATTATAGAAAAGAAGAACAATACTTGGAGTGTACAAAAAGTGTAAAGACGAATACGCATCTACAATGAAAAGTAAGAAAAAACAACTTCGACCTTATAGACAGAGAAGTAAAAGAAGCTCATTCACGTGCCATGTTTAATCGATGTAATTTAATTGTTGTATCCTTGCTGAATATAATCAGTGTACGACATACTATTAAACCGTATACAACAATAACACCAATTGATCCAAGAATTATGGTCTACAACAATCAATACGTGCTTTTTTAAATGTTCAGTTGTACCCAATTAAATACTGTAAATGCGGTTGATAGGCTACCTGAGAATATTGTTCTTGATAAACTCGACAAAATAAAGAACACGAACAAAGCTACTATGATGCAAATAAAAGCAATCTTTGTCTTTTGTAGGAATGTAGCCACCTTCACTGCTTTATTGTAAATAGATTCATGCCTTGAACAGAAAAATAGTAAGGCAAAACTGGGAACAGACGACAGTAACTTTAACACAGAACGAATTGAAAAAAAGTTGTGTACCAGTACATAGTCACTAATAGAGCACTTGCCAACGAGAATGGTACCGAAGCTGACGTTAGAGCCTGTTGGAAAAGGTGCGGATATATGTGTAATCCTTGGAAAGGATCAACTAAAAATAGAATCCGCACTAAAAACAAACTGTCAGCAAAAAAGAAGAAAGATATCCAATTATACAACTCACGGAAATTGGCGATTGCTTCAAACCCCAAACAAACAATAGGTATTGTTATGAATGTGTTAGTTTTAGATCGAAAAAATATATGTTGCCATAGTATACAAACAGCAACGCCAAAGCAAAAGGTTGTGTATGATATAAGTAAGAAAATAGTGAGATAGTAGCCCCAATGATTAAATACATGTTGAAATGAATTGAAATCTTGAAATACAATTATGTTAGTTTTTTTATTGTACTCCGCGAGTATGAAACGATTCTGTAGTACCTGGATATACTGTCCCAAAAGCGGTTTCAGTGTTGTTTAGTAGTGCCGGATCGAAAGCGTCTTTGTATGTAGTTACAACTGGGATGTTTAAGCCTTTACTTTTTTGAGGGTATCGAAGCAGATACGATACAAGACCTTTTAGAGTGAATACAGTACACAGCAAGGAAAAAACACTGAAGTAATACAGTATAAAGAAAAAAACAGACTCTGTGTTACCTAAGTTTACATTGCGTCTAACTACATATATAATAAGTGTAGCACCCTCTCGTTGAAGACTAAGCGCACTAAAAACTCATTAATGATTGAAAATTTACACAAAGTAAATTCCCGTCTTGCAAAAAAGAAAACTGGGAAACACGTGACAACAAGGCTCTCTTTTTTTTGCCCATGCCACGTATTAATTTCCTTATTTCTCCGTTTTTTACGAGCATTTGATTTTCCTTTGCAAGTTTGGATGCTCCGCGTACTCTTGTTCGAAATCATTCGAGTCGCTTTCTATAATTACTGCTTTGCCTAATAAACACATTTATCGGAAAGTATGCCACAAAAATTTATACGACTAAAACGAACGCACCTGCTACATCATGGAAGTCACTGCGTACGAGCGTAATATTTCGTTTGTCCCAATTTTCTTCTACCGAACCAATCACGTGACCAACTGATTTGTATACTCCCTTTAACTGCAAAGGGCTTTGTATTTCAAGGAGACCAGCGGTATTGTAAATAAATATTGAAGTAAACACTAAAAATAAGATCGTCGCTCCTGTATTAATAGTTAGATACCATGTTGTAGCTCACAATACTGTTTCGGACTTTGGGATACCATGCCAGTGGTGCTAATAACTTACAAGTTGAATTTAACTCTGCTCCAGTACGTGAATTTCTATGACTTAATAGTAACAAGCGCTTAGCTCTGAAATACCATGTGAGTTAGTCAAGGGTCACTCCATAAGGATGTTTTCCTACCAATGGTGGGAGTCATTAGGTATTAGGAAACCTAACAGAGGTGAGATGTGAGAATAAAATGCTCCGTTTTGATAAACAAAGCAGATGTTGATATCTTTGTTGTGGACAAAGGTTGTTCGTTGTTTGACACCAATGCTATAATAGTAATTATCCTCTTTTTGTCCACTACTGTACCAGCTCTTAACATTCCCTTTAAGTCTACCTTAGAGTACTTGTACAAACTTGTTCATTGGCCATTACTAAACCAACACTTAAATTCTCCTTCTTGCTTACCATCAATCTACTAACACGTTCAGATTTTTGAATCAATATTCCTGCTTTCTGCATTTTATCGTCATATCTTGCCATCGTTGCACTGTTGGCCACTTTATGTACACTTCAACGTCCAAGTCTCCAATATCCAGTTTTATCTCCACTGGTAAGCGTAGAAGTGCACAAAACTCATACTAATGTAATTTAATATCTAAAAGCCCGAAATCGTTTATAAAACATGTACTGACCTTCTGTATCGCAGACATAATGACAAGAGATTTAAATGCTTTGTTCCGTTTGTGCAACTGATTAACAAAGATCCAGCCAACTTTGGCAAATTCTCGTTCTTTGAATCATTTTAGACCGGCTGTCAAGATTCCTGGTTTCGTAACGAACGTAGTTCTTGATCTTTCCTAACTCTATTTCAAAGGAAGGATGTAGCAGCGAACATACTGTTGAGCTTTTTATGTCACCCAATACAAAATTAACAAAGACACTAAATTTCGTCAAGCAAAGAATATGACGACATCAGACAGTCTTATTTTAATAAGGGATAAGTCCGGTTAGAAACGATCGTATTAATAATATGTTAAATTAAAGCAAGAACATGTCGGGTTTTTTTTGTTGATTGATTTATTTACATAATTTTAGTCCGAATGATTTTACATATTCTTTGTAATCTTTCCTTGTAGTCTTTGGAAAGTATTTCGATTTTGGAAATGGTCCATGTGTCATTATCATTGTATACGCTTTACACACTTCCTCTGAAGGTGCATCAAGTATTAAACGTTCAGAAGTAATCTCAACAAACTCACGTAATGCGTAGTATAGTAGTTCGATAATATGTTGTTGGATATTTGGTAATAGCCTCCATCTGATGATGTTGTTTCGTTTTTCTTTGTATTCTATGTCTTTAGCTACCACGAAAGACATATCTTCAAGTCTTTTGAGTTGATTACTAGTACGTTGTGAAGACATTTTAATGATGAGGAGGTGCGTTGTTGTTGTGAATATGAAAAAAATGAATACAATTATTTTGATTGATATTTCACTTTGATCGAAAGAATCAATCTGTGCAATCAACAATTTCTCGTACTCACTCTATGTCGTGTTCTACCACTTCAATAAGTGGTGTTAGCACCAATTTGGTATAATGGTAGTCTATACGGCATAGAGAGCGCTATAGACCGACATTAACGGAAAGCGCAAGAATTGTTCTTTTCACAGAATACGAAACCGGGACAGCAATAACACGCTTGTTAAACTACAAAAGCTTCATGTCTACAACATTTCAGCCCTCAGACAAAAAAGCAACAGCAGTACGGTCGCGAAGCGAAAAACTTGGGCTTCGGAATGTTATTGTTGGCCTCAGAGAGTATGTGCAGGGTAACGCAGACGATCAAACGACAAAAAAAGGCGCAGAATGCAAACCGCTCAAAGAAGTTATTCAATGCTCTGAAAACGCCAATACTCCCACTGCCAGGCGTATGGAACACAACGGATTGGTTGATGCTGTCGTTGAAGCGTACTGTTATCATCACAACATCGTTTTACGCCTAGATGACTTTTGGACAGCTATTCTAACGCAGTTCAGCCTTTATATCAACAAAAACGCCGAACAGTTACGCGCTAAATTTGTTTCTCACTCAGGACAGAAGAAACTAGTCGTTCACTCTGGAGGAACCCTTAGAACCGCTGATTACGCAGGATTAGCAAAGAAAATGACGTTCGAAATACAAAAGAACCTGAAAGACGATCAAATGCGCTCTTGGGTTATTCCAGACTTTACAACAACAACAGAGACTGATAAGGTAGTATCATCAGTGCTCTTAATGGCAAGCATGCAAAAATACTTTTCTTACGAATTCTGTCTAATGTGTGGCATCCCAAACGTCACTCTTCTTGGAGCGCCTGAGGACTATATCAAGCTACGTAGTAAGATAGACAAGCTCCTTGAATTCGAAGTTGGAGACAAGAATTTAATGAAAAAGTGGCACGCACTATTATCACCTATTTTGGATGAACTCGTTAATGCTTCCTCTGGAAAGCCAAATCTAGACTTCTGGTCTACTATTTGCGATCGCCAGGGTGGTGGTAGTGGTCCTACATACCTCAGTGGATGGATTACAGCATTATGCGCCTTTGACGGAGACGGTATATGGAGAGGAGATAACCGTTCTGTTTCGATATTCGGAACTACCGTTGATTCTAAATGGCCTATTTTTGACCTGTCTAAAATAACACCTGGTTATTGTACTGTGCCTGTGCTAGTCAATGATAATGGCGTTGAATATGATACAGTTATGTTTGCAGGTAGCTTTGCTGTTGATGTTATTGATGATGGTATGACGATCAAACCACGTTGTGACTGGGCTTTAGCACTAAAGAAATGAAACTCCTACAGCGCTTACAAACATACGTAGAAATTCGGTCAACTGATGTACCAATAAATAATAGAACAACTTTTTTTTTGTGAATCCATGTTCAGTCATAATTGGTCTGCAAACTTATGCATTTCATGAACAACAGTGCATCGCTTTTTGTCAAAAAAAGAATTGACGCAATAGCTAGTTAATCCATACTCTTTGTAACAAGTTGATGAAGAATATTGGTTGGTTAACAAGACTAAGGTCACGTGGATTTTTATTTACACTATTTTGGTTTTTTTTTTCTTTTTTTGTCCCTTACTTATTATATTACAAAAAATCGGTTATACTTTCCGCGAAGCAAAACATAGCTCTTGTAGTTCATTCTACAAGTTCTATTGTATAACACAATTTATACTTTTTCACTTTTTGTGGCCTTTTTTTGATGTATCATTATTAGTATCAACTGTGATGATGTTCTTGAGGTATTGTTTTATGTTTTGTAAACCAAAGAGATATCCATCATCAATACTATCTGACTTATATACATGCGCAAAATCGATCATAGCAAGGCCTATTCAGACTATCAGTAACACGCACAACAAAATACTATAAACGCGTAGTGGACAAACATTTACGTGCAAAATCGAGAAATAAAACACTTTACAAACAAAAGCTGCCTCTAAAGTGTATAGTAGGAGTTACCACGTACGGTATTTAGGCGTTGATGAACTTGCATCGTAAACGAATAACAGAGAATTACCAACAAAACCCCATTTCTTCTGTACAGCAAACCATTTCTTGATGATTTTGATGTCTGCTCGAAACTTTTTGATTAACTCAACACGTAGTCCGCTTCCAGTATTAAAAAACGCTTCTAATTCATCTTGCATATCACTAGCATGTATACGGGCACCATGACCTTTTTGTAGAGTTAGAATAAAAAAGTTATTTCTACGTTTTGGTGAAAGGCATTCTCTTACTATTTGAATAAACTGTGTATTCACCGTCTTTATCATTCCAGAAGCGTGCGCCTACGTGGTTTTTAAGAATTCAAGAAAGTTTTTTAAACGTTTGAAGGAGTCTCGGTACCTGCAAGCCGAAACCCAAGATCGTGTGTCGTTGACAGCTTATCTTTTGCCGTCATGAGCATTTTTTTTGCTAAATGAGCACCGGGAGCGATCGTTGTTCTTCCCATTTTAAGATCCATTACACATGGTCGCGCCATACCTATAATTACAAGTGAGAATCGCGTTGGTTTGATGTTTTAGCGATTATAAAACAAATTTGAGCAGCGCGTTCAAAGTTTTGTGTTTACCGTGCGTTAAATCTTCCAAAGTAATGGTCACAGCGGATTTACCGTCTGTTTCTGATATTGAGAAGCATTTTGGAGTAAAGGGCAAAAGTTCTGCTGGTAAATAGTCTCCAATATGTTCGTAGAAGTCTGCTTCGGCCTTTGAGGTCGGCTAATAGATATTTAACAAATACGGAAGTGCCAAAGTTGGGTACAGTAGTTAAAAGAGCGTGTGTAGTACCTTCACGAGTGTGCCCTTTTTTAGGCCTTTTTTCAGGTCGCCATGACCTCCAGCTTGAATCACTTCAATCTCAGGGTTATCTTCTTTACCCCTATAACGCCATTGAGATGATGACATAATTAAATAATATGTACCTTCTAGGTGAAGGCTTCGCCATTCGCTTTATTGAAACGATTTTACACAAACGTTTTGCCACAGAGCGCACGCTTTTCCTTGTGCCTTGATGAGAGCGTTAAAAGCGAAATTAAATTAGTAATACGCGCTGACTTACGTTTACAAAATGGTTTGGCGATAATCATTGAGCAAATGCTCTGTAATGAATAGGTAGAGTTATTTTATTGACTATGTAGTATCTTTCTCCGCGTGTGCACCTGAAGCTCGTTGAATGTTTTCTAAAAATTTCTGTTGGGTAAATTGGCGAATTGTTTATTTGAAACACATTTCTCTGATAACACTAAAAACTCACGAAAAAACAGCAACGCAGGAGAAAGATTAAAGATCTGATGGCGTTTCTATAAGCAAGTTATACAGTGTTTCTAAAAGCAATAATGGTTAAAGACACAAGACATTTAACATTGCAAGATTTTACAAACTTGGATTCATTTGAGTGAAGCGATTTCTTGCCTATAAAAGTACATTATTTGTGGCACCATAGCATGCTGAAAAAGTACTCTTTCAGCCTATAGAAATCCGGATATATAGAAAAAATGTGAGAAGTGTATTTGTCCGGTTAAGTTTTGTATCATAACGGTTTGGACTGATCTACTCGATTTGGTACCAGGAATATTATTTATTGGGTAACATTCTTCTTTTTATCTACACAGTAACCCTATCTTAGCCTGACAATTATTAAAATTTTTTTGACAAAAAACTCAACGAACTCAATAATGTTGCGTTGGTTTTTCGTTTGAGGGGTAAGCATTGCGCTTTCTAATTTACACTGTTTGCTCTTTTTGTTCTGGAGCGGCTTCTTCTTCGTTCTTTTGCTTGTAGTTACGGATAGCTGAGCGAATAGCATCTTCGGCAAGCATACTGCAGTGACGTTTTACAGGTGGTAAAGATAAATGTTTAGCGATTTGTTGGTTTTTAATCTCAAGAGCTTCTTCAATTGTTTTACCCTTAATCCTATACAATAATAAGGGTTTGGGCAGATAGGTGACGCGCATACCATTCTGTTGCAAGAGAGCTAGAAGCAATAGCTGAAGCGCAGCCATAGGTTCTGAATTTTGAATCTACAATGACACCGTCCTCTACTTGGATGTCCTACAGCACGATTAACGGACGATTTTTGGAAATAAACAAGGCAATGGTAGTTTTTACGGTACAATTTTTTTCTTGGGTCATTAACGTTTACTTACCATCTTCATTACATCAGCGCAGGCTGGTGCTCCAACTAAACCGGTTCCAACGCTTTTGCTCTTTTTATCAAGACTTCCAACATTTTTTGGGTGGTTGAAGTGGTCAATAACACGTTCGTGGTAGTTGCGGGTTACGGTAATTTTTTTAGCTGGTTGGCGGTAAGATGTGGTTCTGCGACCGGTGAGAGCGATTGTGTTAATTCTGGCGAGCATAGTAGGTTATATGAGGTCTTTGATGTAGTCTTTACGGAAAATTACGAATTAGTGCGACTTTGTGCGGTTTTGGGTGGATTGTCGCGTGGAAGACTTTCCTTATTAGTACTTCTTTGACAGGCAAAAACGAATCATTACTCCTCAAATCGAAATCGTTACCTACCAGTGCTTTCGGAAGAATACAAAGAAGCTTTTTAGTTTGTGGGTGCGAACTGGTAACGTTCAGGCACGTGCTTCTGGCCAATACGTAAAAAACATTATGTGGCGGGAAAGACTTGGTTTTGAATAGGCTGTTCGTAGTGCGTATCTAATCGAAGAAAAACTAGTTACAAAGCGCGTTTTCACGTAAAAGTTGTTTAAAAATGAAGTTGCGAATTCGCATTTTCAGCAGTGACTCCTTATGTTTCATTGGGGGTAGAATAAATATTGCACCCAGTAAACTACAAACGTGTAGCACAAAACGCTTGATTTAAGCTGCAATAGGTCTAAGTGCGTCAAATAAGCGATAACTAAACTCTGTTTGCGTCCAATCGTTGTTTGGAATGATATCAAGCTTCTTTTTGTTAGAGCAAGATGGGTACGCGTTGTACAATATTGAAATGTACCACTGACATTTCTATGGGCACACGCTACTAAGCAAACACTACAAAAAGGCAACATCAGAGCACTTGCTGTACGAAATTGCCTCAAAACTCGGTACGTCGCTTACAGACGCTTGGGATCTGATTGGTTAATGAATGGTAGAGATTGAAGGTCAACCACCAATACTTGAAGTAAATGGGACTGTATTTGCTTGGATACACCCTGGGCCACAAGTTTTCGCTGTGGCAACAGTGACACGCGATATTCCAGCTATTTGCGCTATTCAATTACTCCACAACATTATAGAGATGTTCCAACGTACGTTTTTAAACAAAAAACATCATAAACGCTCAGAAAGGATGATTCCATTATTACAGATTATATTGACTTTAAATACGGTGGATTGACGCCGAAAATGGTTAAGCGCGATATAGTAGTGTTACAACAGGTACTAGAAACCATTTATATTTTATTCACAAACCGTTGAAGAAAATTACTTCGAAACCTTGTTGTTTTTCTTACTCGTGTCTTTAAAATAGGTTGTGGACGAAATAGCGGATGGTGGACTACCTTTTAATAATTACCCTGCAGCAATGAAGTCAATGGTATATGAAGAGTCTATTATAGGTCAATTAAACCCTTGGACATCCAATGATAATGATGAAGTAGCAAGGAATGTAAGTTCAGTATTCACAATCCTGTATTTTTGAGAACAAACTTTCCAAAAAGAAAATCATGTCGTTTCGGAATTTCACTGCAGGTTTTTTTGTCTGAAACGAAGTATACTTGTGTTGTAAAATATTCTTACGTGTTTTATTGCACTTTGGGCAAAAGCTGCCGTCATGTGTCGATGAAAATCTATTTTTTCGTTTTTTTTTGTTTGACGTCTTTCTTGTTCTACACGTGTTTTTTTTTCAATAGATTTGTATGGTTTTGAGATATTAATATATTTGATTATTATAGATTAACCAATTGATGCAAAGACATAGACCTACAGGCGTTTATTACGCAAGAAATGAACTTTTAGTTGATTTCGTTGAATACATTGATGCAAAGATAGAGTATGTCGGCTTCCTTGTTTCATTTTCCGATTTAAACTGGTGTGCTTATTACTATTGAATAGCGGAAATAAAGTTCTGTACGCTACAATACGAGGGCTGGCTAAGGTAGAATGTAGATTATCAGGTAATTGAACATTAAACTATTTTCTTGTTTTTTTGACAAGTTGCTTACCTTACTGCTTTTAAGGGATGCCTGAGATATGTTTTATGTTTTCAAACCATAGAATTATAGATGATGCTGCTTTACATCCATCAGTAAACAAGAAAAGATATTTAGAAGCAGGAACCTTGAGTCTTATTCCGCCGGATAAAAAATTTACTGTTTTTGAATACACGTACGTCCTTATAGATCTCTCTACTTTCCTCATGTTCTAATTTTGGCTATATTTAGTGTTAGGGGTAATATAAAAGTACCTGTTAATATAAAAGTACAATCAACATACTCACAGACAGGTGGTACCCTTCATATTCGTGTTGATAAAAATGTCGGTCAAGTTTTCTTCAATTCTGTTAAACTAGACGTTATATTCCCGACAAAAGTGACAAGTGCTGATTTTACAGTGTCTCATGGATTTGCTAAATACAATGAACAAGAAAGAGTACGTTACCTTTTATTTCAAAAGTACCTGTTGCATTCAAAAGAGTCCAACTTTAAGGCTCCAACCAAGCGTTTTAACTCTCTTTTAAACTTGCTCAAGTTTGTATTTTGAGACTTCTATTTTTAAGCCCTATCTATGCCAGTCGTAGTTGCGCTTCTAGAGTGTAACTATTGGATATGCTTGAAACGTTATGTTGGTTATTTACTTTTTTTGTAGACAGCAACATGGAAATTTTCTCACTTTCCTGCAATTGCACCAACTTTAGATGGTAAGTCAATGATTTATTACTGTATACTTTTTGTTCTAAATCATATTAGCCAAGCTTACATGTTCAAGTCAGCCTGAGATGAAACCAGTTGTAGTAGTATCATTTGAACTGAAGAAATGGGTACGCTTTTTTTTGTACCCTTCAATAATATTTTTTTGGTCATCAACCAACGCTGAGTACCTAACCTTTTATGTTTCTCACTCAAACTTCACACAAAAGTATTGATTATTACATTATAAACAAAATGTTTACTGGAGAGTAGAAAAAAACCACTACACTCGCCCCTGTAGTTTCAATTTCGTGCTTTTTTTTTGGATCAAGAATTTTTTCTGGTTGTTTGGTTTTTTCAAGCCTCAACCTTCATGTGGGTTGACATTCAACAGAACGGAATACCCATATTATGTATCAAATCTATCGATTAAAGCTCAAAAACTGATATTTTTTGTTTAGAATGCTTCAGGACTAAATGTTGATCAAATCAAGATTCTAAATGTTGATTATAAACCATTCAAGGTAAACTCTTTTTCTTACACCCCACAATATTATATTTATAGCCTTGCTCTCTGGTTTATCAAAGAAACACTATATAATTACCCTGTATAGTGGAGACTTTGTTTTACAAACAAAATCCTTATCAGCCTTCCTTTTGTTTTGTATTACTTAATAAGTAGTTGTTTAATCAAATGGTAGGGTGTAAAGCATATTACAAAAGCAGGAGAGTTTGAAGTAAGACATTAGAGGTTTCAAACATTTAAGGAAAAAATAACAAAAAAACATAAACGATGATGCGCAAAGAGAGTTCTTTCAACCTTTTTTACTATTCTTGTACATATAACACAATAAAAAATTGTGCTTTTTTTACTTTCTGTACGCCTGCCAAAGCCATAATACCCTTATCTGTTATTGACTTACAATCATGCAAGTGGATAGTATGTACACCTGCCAATCCCTTCACACCTTCGTCTGTTATCATTCTACAACAGCCCAAGCTGATAGTGTGAACGCCAAACCTTCATCTGTTACTAGAGTGGTTTGTTTTTATTCACTTTTAACATTGATACGACCATATCCAACATGGTTGTGAATAATACCTCGCAAAAAGAGGCATGTTTGGGCTGAACGGAGTGTAAGCCCAACAAGGTTGAATACAGGCTCACTCGTGTTTTCTGTCTTTGGCTTCCACTTGTTTAAAATATCGACTCTACTATGCCTTTCGCAGAAACGTGATTAACACACTGGCGACTTTTTATTGCTATTTAGCTAAAGATGGAGTATAATGAAACTCGATATGTGCGGAAGTATTCATGACGCTTTGACCAGTTTTGTAACATACAACAGCATACGTTACTATTCTCTGATTACATTTAACCATGAGATTAATGATATCTCGATAATGAACATTAATATGTATTCTCTGAATTATGTAACAATCTATAAATAAACACGCTATTATTATCCTACAATAAGGCCACGTCTCTCTTACACGTATTCTCATCTTTAGTGTGCCCTTCAACGTTTCAAGTTTCAGTGCCCTTTCGTTTTGAAAAACGTGATCTATTTCTAAAACTGACTTTTTGAGTTGGTCATATTTCGTTAAAAATCTGGCTAAAGAGATGAACAAAAACAGCTCAATATTTGATGAGATACCTGTAGAAGTCATTATTCACGTTCTAGAATATATTTCGATCTTATCCATGCATTCCGTTGTCCGTGTATCCAAATTACTTTCAAACATTGCAAAACAGTACCTTGGATATACAAATAGGAAATATATCGTTTTAAAGAAGAAAAAAAAGCTCCGGAAATTATTCACAAAAGCGCCTCATCTCATCAAAGAACACACGATTATTATCAAGTTTCCTATTCAACAAAAGCATTTAAAGTACCTACAAGGTGCATACGCACTTGAAATGGATAAAAAGTTTAGAAAAATAGACTTCACTCACTTCAAAGTTGTTGATGGGATATCCTTTAAATATCAATTAAATGAATCAGTTACTGATGAACATCTTAAACAGCTCTCTGGAATTAAAAGAGTTTCTTTTATATTTAGTTCACATATTACAGATGAAGGCATTAAAGCGTTGGCTGGTATACATACAATACACTTGAGGATGTGTAGTAAAATTACAGATGAAGGTGTTAAAGCTTTGGCTGGTGTTCATACAATTAGCTTATCTGAGTGTAGGAGTATTACAGATGAGGGTGTTAAAGCATTGAAAGGTGTTTATTCGATAGATTTGACCTTTTGTCAACAAATTACAGATGAGGGTGTTAAAGCATTGGCTGGTGTTCATACAATTAACCTGTCTAGTACCCGAGTTACAGATGAGGGTATAAAAGCATTGGGTGGTGTTCATACAATTGACCTGTCTCATACTTTCGTTGCTGATGCGGGTGTAACAGCGTTGGCTGGTGTTCATACAATTAACCTGTCTTGTACCCGAGTTACAGATGATGGTGTTAAAGCATTGGCTGGTGTTCATACAATTGACCTGTCCCGTACTTTCGTTACAGATGAGGGTGTAAAAGCATTGAAAGGCGCTCATGCTATTAATGTTAGGTGTTGTTTTAATGTTACAGATGATTGTGTTAAATCACTTATTGAGAATGGTTCAAACACGAGTACTTGTCTTCGTCAATTGGTTTTTGCAAAACAGCATGGCAAGTATTTTACGGACAAATAGCTTAAGTACATTAATATGGATGCAGAGATGTTGCCAGTAACTATAAAGTGCATCCAATTTTAGAATAAACCACTTTATTTTCAGCTTGCACTGCCTTTGACTATTGTCTTATGAAGTGTACAAACTTTTTACAGTTGCATAACCCTTTTTGATTCCTACTCCCAAAAATCAACAAAACCTTTATGATTCTCTCCTCCTGGTCTTCCACATGTTACATCAATATATCCACAGTTGTTTGTGTTAGCATCGTTTGCTTTTATATCACTGAATTGCCACAGTAGTGTCAG
Source organism: Trichosphaerium sp. ATCC 40318 (assembly GCA_038496445.1). Lineage (NCBI taxonomy): Eukaryota > Discosea > Flabellinia > Trichosidae > Trichosphaerium > Trichosphaerium sp. ATCC 40318. The sequence continues at coordinate 172,590 of JALMLS010000013.1, read as the reverse complement.
ATATATTCGTTAGAAATAGCAACGCTTACATCTACACAAGCAAAATAAGAAAACAGTATGAACTTCTTCTGAGTAAAAATGAAACTCAAGCTCTTAACGAAGATAGAAAAGGGTACATACAGTGTACCAATGCAAGGTATGAATCCATATGCAAGTACCTGTTTTACCAACTTGTTTTGGTATAGCTGGGCCCATTTGAAGGCTGTTGTATTTGTATATTCCATACACTGGTTGGTCTTTTTGGCTTGTTTCTTTTGTGGACTGTAGTATGTGTAAGTGCGATTGTCTTGGCGTGACTTTTAACAGTAATTACCTTCACTTAAGATAAGAACAGAGCATGAGGTACTTCAATATCAATCGTAAATCCGGAAAGAGAACATACAGTGTGGTTGTGGTAAACACGCTTCCATAAAACAGTGACACTCAATCGAAGTACAATAGTTTACCAACAATGGTACATTCTTTGACGTGTTCACTTAGTACACCAATATGTATGCCAGCACTGGCAATACCTTTTCTCACCACTGAATTAACGAAATAATTTCTCACTACTTCACAGTACTCTATAGTATATTGTATACTATGAGGTACAATCAAAAGTACAACAATGATTGCAGTGGTGAGAAATAGCATTGTAAAGATTCCATAAAATGCAGTAAAAGTAGCAAATTGCCATTTTGCGAATTTCTACAATTTTTACAAATTGTAAGCTTTGTGCAAAAACTGTGCTGGCCCAAAGTGCATAAAAGTGTTGTTAATTGATTGAAAAGATTACGACGCTTCTATGGTAGGGTCGTATTCTTCAACAAAGCGGTTTTCAGCAACTTGTATCTTAAGGGGCAGCATCGCTTTTGAGACAGTTTCAGAAATTCCGAAATTTTTGAAAAAGTTTGTTTTGAAAAAAATTGCTTTGACTGTCGGTACTTTTCCTCCGCACAGCACTAACGAATCGCAAAATGGTTTTAAACCCTATAAGTATAGAATACTAGCTAAATGTTGATAATAAGCAATTTTTGGTTAAGACGGTTCTGAGGTGAGTAAAAACGTCTCAAAGATTCTCGAAATGCCGTAAACATCAAAAATCAAAAATGTTGTAATTTTCGAAACTGTCTCAAAAGCGATGCTGCCCCTAAGTGTTGATTTACCGACACCACTGGCGCCAATAATTGATACCTTGTAAGTAGTCATCCTAGTGCTTCCTGGTAAGTAAAAATTGCCGTTATTGTTGTACTTGACTACACTAGAAATAATTGTTGTTAAAAATAGAATTTCAACAAAAACGATTACAAATTGCATTTTATTAATATATGTGCATTTACAACAAGTTGATGACGAAGAACCACCTATCTGTCTACAAAACAAATGACACTGGGTAATCTTCAATCGTTCACAGCAAGCGGACCATCACAGTAACAACAACTTCTTGACATACATCGTATCACCCTGTATCTGGGTACGCGGGAATCCTATTTGCTAGACTCAATTTATTTCATGTTGGCAGTAGTTGACTACATGAAATACTGGTATAGGCTTAGAAGTACTTTATGCAAATACAGTGAGTAAGGCTTAATCAATAGATATCTGCCTTACATTGCTACTGACAATGAAGGACAATTACAGATTCACGGCAGTTTGGTATGCACGTGAGCCATTAAATCCCAAGTTTTTGGTTTAGTTTTGCAGCAGTTCTACCACTTCAGACAATACTTGATTTTGTCTTGCAACAAGCGGGTTGTAAGAAACACTAAGTTAGAACGGTTTAAATCTTCAGTACGAGTATAATTGACTCTAAACTGTTTTATTATTGTAGCTACAAGTATTTCTTAAGCTCACTTGGAAAAAGGATTAAGTGTTTGAAGCATTCTGAATAACTTTGTTTGCCTTCTACCTCCCACATAAAAACAACTATCTTTCGGTTTACCATCACCATACCATTCATTATACTCTCCATCAAGAGTACCATTAACATAGTAACAATGTTTCATTAATTGACCATCAATATGCCATCTTTTGTATTCTCCATGAAGCTTGTCATTGACAAAATACTGGTGCTCTTTGAAATGGCCATTGTTGAAGTACCATATGGATCCTCCTTCTCGTACACCATTGGCGTAGTTACCACAATACTGTAGCGTTCCTTTTGAACACCATCTCTTTGACTTTCCTTCTTTTTTGTTTTTAACATACTGTTCCCTTATCTTCAATGAACCATTTTGATGCCATGTTTTACGTTCTCCTTCAATTAAGCCATTGGCTTGGTAAACATGCTCACCTAAAGTACCATTTTTATGCCACCACTTGTGATCACCTTCTTCCTTTCCATCAACGAAAAGACACTGTTCAAATAATTGACCATTTTCATGCCACTTTTGGTACTCTCCATCAGGTTTACTGTTAACAAAGTTTAATGTCTCAAACAATTCACCATTGCTATACCAAGCAGTGTACTTACCCTCAATGTTACCATCAACAAAGTACAACTGTTCTCGCAATTGGCCATTTTCGTACCACTTTTTTTGTTCTCCGTTTTTTTGGTTGTGTTTCCACCACTCTTGGCACGTGATTTTTTTTTCGTCAGGATCAGAATCCTCTTTTATTTGCCTTTGGAGCCACTTCCCATGTTTCTTTAAGTCTCCATCAAACCTCGTTGCTGTAGCCGCTTTTTTTGCCAATAATGGCCAGTTTATGTACAATGTGTAGTCTAGATCTATGATATCAAGCTGTATCTCCACTGGAAGAAGTAAAAGCCGGCAAATGCCAGAGTTAGTATCTTTTTGCTGCATATTGCGCAGTGGATGTATTTGCGCTTATAGTACGATTTATGTTGCCACGCAAAGAGTCAACCAAGCTAACAGTATTTCAACAAAATTCCTGGCTGGTTTTTTTAACAAAGGATTTTCGGATTTGGTCTTCAGGAGTAAGCATTAACCAAGAAAAAATATAGTACAATACAACCACAGTATTAGAGCCTGTATCTACTCTTGTTTATTCTTGTACAAGAGTTTAAAGCACACTTAAGTAAGTATAAACAAGTAATCGCTTGAAAAGCCACAAATAAACTGTTTAGCAAGTTAATAAATGTTTCTAGGCGTAATGGAGCGAAGAACAAAGGCTGAAGCTTCACACGAACGATTTGAATACAAACCAAACCTTATTGAGCTTTTAGACATCCCCAGAGATAATCGTTTACACACTTGAGTTTGTGGACGCTAAATCTCGATACCCTGTTTCTCAAAGCTGTAAACGACTTTCTGATATCATTCACCATCACGTTGGCTATGAGCGAATATATGTTAACTCAGCTTCAAGTTGTTATCGTCTTTCAGGAAGTCCTCTTCTCAAAAACACCACAATAGAAATAACAAGAGAATTTCATGATGCAAAAGATAGTGACCTTGCTTCTCTGTCTGGTGTTCGCAAACTGGAACTCTATCATGCCAATCAGATAACAGACGAAGGATTGAAGTATGTTCAAGGCGTAGCTCACATTGTATTGTTTTTTTGCCCATTAATCACAGACTCTGGAATTATGATGCTTGCAAAACATTTAAAGTACATATATATGTTTGTGTGCTATGGTGTATCAACATCACAGACGAATCTATTCATCCATTCCATATGAGCAATGTTAAAATCATAGAAACCACAGAAGAGCAGGAGTGTCTTTTTAACTGTTGAAATGCAACAAATGAAATCAGAAAATTCCAAGAATATTTAGCCTTGTACTGCGAGATGTAATTACCTTGTGCTGATATTACATTAACAACAACTACGAATGAGTGGGTTTATTTCAGTCTATTTTATTTTAATAAATACTTTTCGATCAATACACAAGAGCAAGGAAAACAGCTTTGAAAATGTTAATAGATTGTACGCTATCAGAAGTAGCAGTAGGAGCAGTTGGGACTACTTTATCGTTTCCTTCAGTAACAGTTGATGGTTTAACAACACTGAAAGTCTACAATCAGGTAAGAAACGATCACTTAAGGAAGGAGCAACAAACAATTACCGTCATTGTAAACGAATCTTTAGTCATTTGAATAGCTGCATGATCGCTTAAATATGAAGCTACGATAGAAGCTGCATTATCATCAAAAGTTTGGAGGATGTTAAAGACATGTTTGTACAACCAGAAAAAAGCACATGCCTACAACTCTCATGTCAACTTGAGTATTAGCTTGTCGCTTAGTATTTGCTAGTGTAGCTGTAACATTGACTGATAAGCTGTTTGAATATGATTCCGCCACTGTAATAGTAAAAGCAACGGTTTCTCTTTTCTCAATCAAAAAATTGTTGTACCATTTGTTACACTTCACTGGCACTCGACAATTCCTGACCCAAGTTGCCATGAGTAAATTACACCTTCTTATCAAACTTAAACTCTGTAGGGCCATTCTCGGTTGCTGGATAGTATTCATTCCTTGGTCCATTGAAAACAGTTGGAACAAATGCTGAAGGTATCCGCTGAATCAAAAGTGATATTGTTAGTACCATATTCTATTGTTAGACTCATCTCCTATTATCATTTTTAGTAATTGTGCCACTAACTATTGTATCATATCCTAGGTAAGTGACAAAGGTGGTAGGTCAGGGATTGGAGCATCAGGTGACAAAGTTGGCGGGAATGTAGAAGGAGCAAATGTTAGGGACACTAACAAAGTCGTTCACTGGGAATGAGCAATAATGCTATTTGTTGGTAACACAGTACTAGAGCAATCATATAGCCTCAGTTATTACTGTTTGGCTAGCGTTTGATAAAATGCGCATGTACAGTTCCTTCTCAGAGTTACAACCACTGAATCTAGTGTCTAAAAAAAACACTATTAGATTGTGGTATTTAAGAGAAACTAAACTTGAAGACTTTCTCGCTAATGTAAAGCTTCTCGTTGTATTTGTTTAAAATAAGAGCGTCAAACAGAAGAGTATTAAAAACGAAAAAGGTTGTCACATGCTTAAAGTGAAACTTTGCTCACATTGTGATGGAGCTATTCGAACAAAATGTGTCAGCTCTGCTAGAAGTGCTAGAAAATATAACTCCGTGAAATATGTGTAGTCATCGGGAAAACTTCGGAAAAACTCTTTGGAACAAACGTTATGTGACTTTAACTTTCAGTCAAATGACCGCCCTTGCCTTTGATTAACAGCTCTATATCATCGTGATATACCGTGTTAACCGTATCACAACGCTTAAGCCAATAATTTGGAGCCACAACATATTCATCAAACGTGCTTTATACCTTCTTATTAACCGTACATCAACACAGTATTTGTTTCCGTTCTGAACTTCAAACACCCGAAAACCCCAGTCGAAAGCACATGAGCCCCCCATGAGGAGCTGGTACAGGCTGCAATGATTACGAGCAGAGTAGCTACGTAAAGGTTCATGCTTTTAACCGAAACAAATACTGTGTTGAGCGCTGGGGAAGTTGTCCTCTCCCAGGCACCAACGGCAATGGTACTCCGACTACAAATACGACTCAAACGACAACCGCGGTGTATGTGCTGGAGATAGACTTGATAGAGGTAATTGTAAGTGTAAGAGATGTAGAAGAAGAAAGCCAAGTGATTGCAATGGTAAACTTACGCTGCAACCAAGAATTATCTGGGTAACATTCACTCTTGTAGTGGATTAACAACGTACAAGTGTTTAAAAATAAAGCTAATACATGACTTTGGTTTATTATTATGAATGTAGATGAAGCTGATAAAGGTTGAGGTTTCGAAAGGTAAAAGGGTAAAAAAGTAGATGTGTTTTCGGAATGGCTGTACACGTGTTTTCTCCGTTACAGACGTTTGCGTAAGACTTGGTATGACTAACATAAATCAACTACAAACGCCTACAACGTGTATTCAGAACATGGCGAGCAGCAATCACCCACATCCCACCCAAAAATTTCCTTTCAATTTGTTTTAAAATACTGTACAACTTTCTTTTATTTTCCGAGTGTTTCTTGTATTATAATAGATAACAAATGCTTGGCGCTGCTATAGAGCCACAAGACATTTTGTCTTCCTCCCAACATCATCTAAAGTTGAGTCCTTGGTTAGTTGTTAGAAGAGAGTAGTATTAGTGTTATAACTCTACTGAGGACTGTTTTTTTTACCAACTTGTTGCAGGCTCTACTCTTGTACAACTTAGAGCAGGTATGGTCAGATAAAGGATGATGAAGATAATACGAAAACTAAAAGCTCAACACCTTATCAGTGTAAGAAAATGTTTAGCCAGAATGTGGTAGTGTAAAAAAAAACAAGAAAAAAAAACAGAAATTTAGTTCTGGTGATGATAAAGGTTCCAAACAAAATCTACAGGATCATACTTGGTTTTCTTGTGTAGACATCCGGTCTCTTAGATGGTGTAGAGTTCGTTAAGAGCTTGAATTTGGTTCCAAAACCGGCATATAGCAATAAGCAGCCACGTGTAGGTTCAATTGGCAAGCTTAAATCAGGAAAAATCAAATCACGTGTTGGTTTTTTTTATACAACAAAACACCTCTACCTTCGTAGCTTTCTGTAATGCATGAGAAACTGTGTAGTATTATCACGTCATTACATTTTGGTCAAGCTTGTTATTGCGTCAATAAAATAAAAGTTACAAGGGTAAATCGCAGCACGTTACTATGAAGTCTTCGCCATCAAACCAGGTAAAACAGACTTTTACGTCTTCAGTCTTTAAAAAGCCAGTAATTTAGATTAACACAACGCATTAGGGTAGCTACCTAATACACCACCTCCCAGCTGAGATTAAACTTGATATTATTGATTTAGATTATGAAGTTTACATAAAGTGGTCAATGTTATCAAAGCAAACAGCTTTGACCACGAGATTTGATGTTGATTTTAAGAAACACGGTAAATGGCTCAAGTTTAAGGAAAGTAAACAAAAAGACATTACTACTACCTCAGAACCTAGAGTGTTCCTTTATCAAAAGCAATATTGGAAACATGGTAGACGAGATGGAGAGAAAAAGGAGTGGTTCAGTAAGGACAAATTAAAGGAACACTGTTATTATTTAGATGGTAAACTACAAGGAGAGTATAAGTGTTGGCATCAAAATGGACAACTCAAAGAAAACAGTTATTACATTGATGGAAAGCAACATGGCGAGTACAAGGAATGGTATGAGAACAGTAACATACGAAGACAATACCATTGTGTAAACGGCAACATTGAAGGAGAAGAACGTTTTTGGCATCCCAATGGAAAGTTGGAAAGGTGTTGTAATTATGTAAACCGTGTACTTCATGGAGAGTATACACGATGGAATGACAGTGGAAAACTACTCACACATTGTAATTATAATAATGGAAAACCTGAAGGGCAGCGGAAAACATACCACTCCAATGGACAGTTGTGGAAGCAAGAAAATTACGTGAATGGTAAACTTGAAGGAGAGTACAATGATTGGTACATGAGTGGACAATTGTTCATGCAGAATAATTATGTTAATGGTAAAGCAGAAGGAGTGCATACACTATGGAATGACAATGGAGTATTAGAAATGCAAAGTAATTACGCGAACGGTAAACTTGAGGGAGAGTACAAAAAATGGTATAAAAATGGACAATTGCACGTGAGCTTTAACTATACTAACGGCATGGCTGATGGAGAGCTCAAAGAATGGTATATGAGTGGACAATTAAAAGCGCATAGCCACTTCATTAATGATAAGCAAGAAGGAGTGTCTAAGAAATGGTATGACAATGGAAGGTTGAAGCAGCAATCTAACTACCTCAATGGTAAACTAGAAGGAGAGCTTAAGAGTTGGTATGATAATGGCAACCTGAAGAAACGGTCTAATTATGTTGACGGTGAACTACAAGGAGAAAAATAAGTATAGAAGGAGACCAATAAGTTTGTTTTGCAATGGTCTATTATGGAGCGGGCTCACAAGTCGGAAACATTAAATGGAAAAAAAAAACAGGTTCAGCACTGTAATAAAATTAGTCAAAGTAGATCATACATGCACAGTAAGAGTATTACGCTCCTGTTTTTTTGCTTGGTGACCAAGCAATGATGTAACCGGATCACAGTGCTTACCTCTCCCAAAATTACATTCACCATTTTCAACACCTAGTTTTCTAAATGATACCTCACATCATCAGAGTTTGAGAACTACCAACCCTCAATAACAAAATAGAAAAGTACCATCGGCAGAAAATCATGACACCCGCAAATTCATTGGCACATGAACGATTGTACACGCTGAACTTAATCCAAGCGCTTGACAGTGTCATGGTCAGTTATTCCCATATTGTAAAAGAAAATTGTTGCAATATACTTTCAACCTCTTGGTAACCACTTATTTCGCCATACGTTTATTTTCAACAGAAAAATCTGAGAAGCAACAATTGTTTTGAGCAAAAACTACTGTCTGCGATACTTTTTGATAAAACTTATTGCAACAGATCCATCACTATCACTAGTATATATACAAAAGCTCACCGATAGCAAAGAACGCTGTTAATTAGAAATATGTGTACGCCACTTTTATTGTTCCCTCTTGTCTACAAACACAACCGTAGTACAAATGCTAGTCAATGACGCGGATAACGTCATAAACCTGACTTAAACTCAAAACAAATAATTAATTTGTAGTACGTGCACCTTGTGCCTATGCTACTATCGAAATAAACCGGATTGGAATAAAAATACACCCATTTCAGCTTATTTAAGATAATAACGACGAAACATGGCCAACATCCACTCTGGAGCAACTACAACCATTAGCGGCGGCGATAACAGCTTGATAACGAATTTTCCAGCTACAAATACAACGCATTCACTATATACGTTACCTCTCAGCGTCTTAGATACCATTTTGCTGAAGCTAAACCTTCATCAAATAAAGCAAACGAAAATATTATGTAGAGGCTTCTATAACGTTCTGATGCACTTGGGACTTCCCGGAATCGCGTATACAAACGCTCAAAGGCAAATAGAAAAAGAAAGTGATGAGGGAAAGGTTTTTCCGACTTTTGATTTTGTTCCTGTTCGTATTTTTGAATTTTTGAGTTTTGCTCCTTTCGTGTGTTTCTAAAAGTTTTTTTGTTTTACAGGATATGAAAAAGAATAGTATAGCATCAGATACGCGATATACAAAAGGAGTTGAGGTCGAAGGAATAACAGGAATTGTGATAAGAAGCGAAAAAGTTGAAGATGGTAAACACGTGATTATAAAAAAATTTGATGTATCAAGTCTTGATGAAGAAGAGCTATCGTTGGAGCTTAAGGCTTACAAATCCAATTGTCCATACTTGGAACGCATTATTGATAGTTTCATTGAAGATGATTTTATTTCGCTTGTTTTTTCACCTTATCTTGTATGTTTTTTTTTCTCATCTTCTTTCCAACCATATCATAATTAATAGTATGTAATAGAGCCTATATGATGTATTAATGATGCCTACAGCACCTTCAGTGATTTCTACAGAGCGCATCACAAGTTATATTTGTCACATTGTGCGTGCTACTATAATAGTGGTTTTTTTTTGACTTTCCTTATTTCTAGGTTCTACGTGCTTTGAATGTACTTCGAAATCATCAATTTGACGTTTCAGTATGTACCATCGCAGATTTATATATAAAACGAGACAGACTTGTTCTAGGTACGTGCTACATAAATGGTTTTACGAAAAACTCAACATTCCATAGCACCAGTACTTTCGCTTCTAGCTGTTGACTCAAGGTACATGTATAGTGCTCCTGAAGTACTACAAAAAGAAGGAAATTCAGTTACGCAAGGTGTATGGAGTACAGGGGTCATCGCTAAGAACTTATTGGAGCAGAAAAATCCAGGGTATCAGCTTCAAAATCAAATGATTTTTCGGGCTGTTGGCTAATTAGTTATTTTTCAGGCAAGAGATTATTCCTCCCGTAGAAATGGTAAAGAGTTGCTTCTCTATTTGTAGTCGTGGACTAGTCCTAGATACCCCTCAGTCATTTTCAAAAGACTGTCAGTCATTTGTTAAAGCTTGCTTGACTATGGACTACAACGAAAGGCCAACAGAGGAAGTTTTGCTAAAGGTACATAAATTCTAAAAAAACCAAAATTTCTTACTGTTTTAGCATCCTTTTTTGGAATTACGCTGTAGCCATAGATGGTTTAGGAAGGCTCTTTGTACTATACCTGACTATAATTTCAAATAAAAAAACCATAGACCTCTTGTACAACGACTTTAAACAAAATCGTAAAAATAGACAAAAAAAACTAAGCAGCTTTACATTTTTTTTAACCGTAGTGCACATAGCTCTAGTCGTACAGCAGTGATATGTTGGTAAGGTTGTTATTGGACAAAGTTGTCTAGATGTACTTTTCGGGGTGTACCAATCTAAGGAGTTAGGTGTATTCAAACAGTGTATTCAACGCGACTGGAACTACTTTCAAGTGCGAGCGTTGGCGTAAAGCGAAATTTACAAAAAAAATACAACATACATTCTCATACAGCGTTATCCATATTTGCACTGTTAGTATGACGGAGAAAAAGCATTTTAGGAATAACGACAACACTTCAAAGTATTTCAACGCACTTTTTCTGATATTGCACTGTTCACCTCAACAACGTTTTAAAAACGTAGTCACTCGTTCTGAGCGCTAAAAAAATGACCTTCCAGCATTTTAATGGTCGATGCTCTATATTGTTCCTGTTTGGCTTTATTTTAGCCTCTCAGGTACATTGCGTTCTAGTAAAGACTTGCGAGTGGCAAGGAAGTCGGTATGACTTGTACGACAATCCAGACGTAGACTATCCAGGAGGCTGGGAAAACGAGTGCACAACTGCTGGTACGTTATACAACCCCTTTGGGGAATATCGTAACAACTTGTAGGAAAACAGCCACTAGCTATTGAAACAATGCTCGTAGAAGGATCTATTATGTATTTATTCGCGAATGGCAGTGTACGTTTGTTGTAAATAAGCTAGAAACCAAAATAGCATTAAAGTGATCAACACTTGGCGTTTTAGAGCAAAAAACCGCTTCTATGTAGCATACATACTGTTATCCTTAAACTACACTCGCTAATCTATTGTTTTCTTTAGGATATACGCCTACAAGTAAGCGGTAGCGGTGCAAACCATACGTGGTTAGCTACGAATGAACCTATGCAAACAAGTCTATTTCCTTTCAGTGTTGCTTCTGGATCTAGTAACTTTACTGGTAACTGCGCAACGTTAGTGAATGGGGTACGTTTTTTTGTTATATCAACGCCAAAAAAAAGTGTTCCAGTCGTGCACTGACGTCATTTTTTTTTGAAGATTCTGTTACGAGATTGTAATGGTACAGTCTTTATTTGTGAGTCTCCTGCACTTGGTGGAGTTGATGAATGTATTCCTGATGTAGTACCAGATCCTTGTCCTCCTGGTTCCAATCACACAAATGGTACCCTGCTTACCAAAAAAGGAGAGAAAACCCTGAAAAGGTTTATTCTAAATTTATAAAAAAAATTTCGGGACAAAAAAAAGATTTTTGTGTGACTTTTTTGCGGTTCTTGGTTGTTCTCTTACTTGCCCTTGTTGGTTCGTTTTACTTACTTACATAACTTAGGTCATTGTTACGAATTGATCGAAATACATCATGAAACATATCTTGATGCTCAAGCAGAGTGCATAACAAGAGGAGGATACCTAGCAACACTTACATCTGCAGAAGAACAAACTTTTATAGAAAGTGTAGTTACAGGAACTGCTGGAGCTATGTGGACTGGTTTATCAAGTAACGGTAATCCATATGACCCAGTGCTTGTGAGACACCTCGATTTCGAATGGGTATGTTGAGCTAGAAACTACAATCTAATCATCGTTTTAAGTTCTTATTAACTTTTGTGTAAGGCGTTTTCTGGTGAGACGTTCAGTGGTGGTTACGGAAGTACATTACAAGTAGATCCATGGGGTACAGGAGAGCCACAAAATTCATCTCAAGGAATAAGAACAGAAGATTGCGTTGCAATGTGCGCATAAGAGCTTTATGAGATTATACGATTTTTTTTTATTTATTTCAATTAAGCTGGCCTATTGGCTTTGGTTGGTTAGATGTTAATTGCCATTATACTGGCAGCTTGGATATATTCCCGCTATGCGAATATGAACCTTATAGTACGCCTACATCACCGCCAACAGTCGCGCCTACGACAACACCGCCTACAACAGCATCGCCTACTACAATACCGCCTACGACCGCACCACCTACAACAGCATCGCCGATTGCAATACCAACGACAGTGACGCCAACAGTAAACCCAACAAGCTCACCGACGTTGTCACCAACAACGGAAATGCCTACAATGGCTCCAACAACTGCGGCTCCGTCATTGGCACCTACTGTAGCACCTGCGGCAGTACCGTCAATAGAGCCGACTGTTGTGCCTACCAATGCTCCTACCATTGCTCCGACTAATGAAGTAACAACTATAGAAACGACACTTTTACCTATACAAAACAATATTGTACCCTTGCTTTCACCCATTACAATCTTGAGTAAGTACATGAAGCACATTGATAATGGCGCTAACCTTTTTGTCTAGATAATATAACTATTCCCGAGGGTGTTGTACTTTTTGTTCAAAGTGACGAAGTAACCTTTACAGTGCAAGGATGTGTTGAAGGTGATATAGTTATAGACCTTAGAAATCGAACTACGGTAAGCACATGTTCCCACTCCGAATCTTTTTTTCTCCATGTTTTTCTTTGTTTCTTGTCTGTGAAAAGAAAAAAAAATCACGTGATTCTTTTTTTACTTTTGTTTTTACTTATTGTTTTTGTTCGTGTAGGAGAGTCTTGTCACTGTTGTTCAAAAAATCTGCCAAGAGAGACGTTCACTTGAAACGTTGACACAGTCAGTTCATTGTGTTGATCAACAAGAGAAAGTTACGGCGGGTAATTATGTAACGTTAGTGAACTTCCGTATAAATGGATGTACTAGTAGTGGGTATCATGCTGGGTTCTATATAATGCATGTAATGTATTTGTGGTTGGCATGGTATTGTATTTATATTTAGAAGAAGAAAAAAACCAAACAACAAAACCCTGTAGAATTAAAAAAAACTTATGTGAAAAAAAAAGCAGACTTTCGCTTGCTCTTACTTAGTTCGTACGCCATCCCCTCGTGTGCCAGGACTATTCAAATAGTCCAGGAAGGGAATTCCCAGGCACTAGCTAGGCTTATGAAGACTCAAAGTATGTATATATGACATGGACCAAATTGGGTTCACTCCACTTCGCTATGCTACCTAACTCTTTTTGTTTATTTGAATCATTTCACCTGACAATGAACATTGAGTATAAGGATTGAACTGTTAAGTGGCTAGCTAACTAGGCGCCTGCTTGGATGAGATGGAAATACAGTTCCTAGTTCGCCATTATTTGAAGGAAACCAAGATTTTTTTCTTTAACATTTTCGGCTCCTAAGTCAACATAAATTCATTCCGCCATTGCGATAAATACTCCGTAGCTTCACACACAGTATGACTACATTACGTATTAAATTCTATAATCTTCCCTATCACACAGACGAAGCGAACAAGATTCTATTCCATAGATTAATTATTGTACCTCTAGTAGGCGCAATGCCAATACAAGGCTTCGCTGTCACTCCGCCAAGCCATAACTGCACACCTTTTCGTTTTGTAACTATAAAGTTACCTAATAAGATGGAGACATCAACGTACGTATAAAGTCGCACGTGATTTAGCAAATAAAACGTTTGATCTTTAACAAAAAGTTTTAATTTAATTTTTTCTTTGCTTCCAAACGTTTCTTTACAGAAAAACCAAAAATCTTCATCCCTGTGGTTGCTGTTTGTCATGTACCTTATAAACACGGTTTTCGGATAATTTCAAAACAACCGTCTTCGTAAAGCCACTTTTATCAATATAAAGTGTTAATCACGTGCGGTTTTTTATTAACTAAGCACGCTATGAATGGTTTTTTTTCGCTTGATTTTTTTTTCACGTGATTTTTTTTGTATCTCATTTCCCATTCAAAATGTTATTGATCTTAATTTACTTTAGAGCAAAAGATCTAATAAAGGGTGTGTGGCCACAATTCGAAGTAACAAGCGAGGTAAACGCGTTGTTCTTGAAAAAAACCAAAAAAAAAAAAATTAAAGGCGCAACCCAAAACAGTAATTGTTTGACTTGTTTTCGTCTTAGGTCGCTGAAGAACCAACTACAAATAAAGTAATACCAACTAATGTACAAAACTGGGAAAATAAATTTGTAGGTGGTGAAACAAAACAAAATGGAACGACAAACGGGACAGCAAATGGCACGACAACGTGCGTCCAATCGATCTCAAAAAACCCCAAAACTTAGTGAATTTTTTTCTCGTTAATTTTTTTTTATAGTCCGAAGGAAGCTTCTACTACACCTACTCCTGATACTACGCCAGTACCTGTAAAAACAAAACAAAAAGTTATGGATCGTGTACCATCGCCTTTGAAGCGACATAGAAGACACACAGAAAGGCGTCGTGTTGACCATGAGCGTAAAAAAGCCAATAGGTACAAAATCAACAAAAATCCTTTTCTTCACCTTGGTCTTGACCTGTCACGTGTTTGTTCAATTATTTCCTATCTTTGCATGATTAGTACAGGATATACAATTAATTGAAACCAACAGCCATCGCAATAGCTCAATAGTGTAAACTGTAAAAAAGAGCTTTTTTCTTGTTGTATTCCACAAGTGTTTATTTTCAACGCGTTTTTGTAACGATTACTTATTTCTTTTTCCTAAAAAAGGAGAGCAAGTTCAAGAAGACAGTCAGAGAAAAGACCTGATAGAAAACGAAGTAAAAGTAGAGATGACTTGAATGGAAAAAGTAGATTCAACATTGGCCCTAGTTCTGGACCAAACACGGTTTCTTTCGCTTCAGGGAGAAGAGCAGGTGCTGAAGTTACAGCTGATAGTGCAGCTCCTTTTAGGCAACCTAAAGAATCAGTATCTGAACCTAAACCACAATCAGTCAAAAGGCATAAAAGCAAGAAAAAGAAACACAAATAATCGTCTCGCAAGAAGAAAGTTCAAAAAAAAAACCCCAAAGAAATAGAGAAACAAAAAACGTTGGCCTCAAGAAGTGAAACTTTTTTTTGAAGAAGAAGATTTCGGTGTCTGTGTAAATAAGTGTAATAGTTTGTTAATTTAATTATTTAAAGAAATACTGCTATCTAATTATATTGCTTACGGAGTTACCGACCCAACTGTCACGTGTTGAACTATGTTTAGGATTTTTCATCTGATAAAAAAAGAGTAACGATAATCCCATTTTTGTTCATCACTGTGAGCATGTAGTTTGTGTTATGAAGCCAAAAATCTTATAATTACCTCCTTACATCCCGGACTCAAAAAATGAGGCATGGAAAAGTTGTAGGTTGTGAGTATAATCCGAGTTTATTCATGAAACTAGATCTTAGTAATTTATTGTTATTTTACTTTTTAACATGTTATTACAGTACGGTGTGTTCTCTCATTTGGGTAATCAATAGCGCTAGCACTACTTGCTAATGCTTCAGAACAGCCAACAATATCAAATCCTTTATTTATGAAAAATTCCATGACCATTGTTGGCAGTGTAACGTAATGTGTTTCGTCAACAGAAAGACCTTTAAAACGGTAATGGCCTGCTCTTTTACTGTATTTCCATTTGAATGTTACAAGAGGTAGGATATGAGCCCGCCTTAACTGCGCGGGGATTGCATCACCTCCTCACTATTTTACGTTCTAACTATTATGTTACGCTAGTTAGAATAACGGTAGTGCTGGTTATGCCTACTTTAAATTTTACAAGCTACACATTAATTTATAGTCAACACATCCTAGAACGCCGTAAACACATCATAATACATCATAGATATAATACAAAGAACAATACAAACGAGATTCGAGACGACGTTGGATATTCAAATTTATTTTACCCTCAAACTGGGGTAGTATACATGTACGAGTGCTACTACAGAATAAATATCATGTCTGCAACTTTGATAGGGACAGTGGTTAATTTTTTCACGCAACCAGCTTCTGACTCTATAAACAATACCTATACACTTTTCAAACCAAAAAAGAACTTACAAAAAACATATTTGAATTCGTGTTTTATTATCATAACGCATTTCGCATCCAGGGAAATCTCCAAAATTTTAGAATTTTCCACAGCTTGTAATTACACGTGTACATTTTACATGAATGTTTCTATATCCTATTGCCGGTTCATACCACAATTTTTCTCTTTGTCTAATGTCATTTTCTGCGTGTTAAACAGGTTTATAGTTTACGTGATTGCTTGTGTTAAGATTTTTTCCAATTGGCGTTCCTCAAGGATTGTCTCTTCTTTAGCAGGTACGGTGTTGTTGTTTTCGCGTTGGCTGGGATATGTGTAAATTATGAGTAAAAATAAGTGTATCAAACTCGCTACAGCTAATATAAGGGGATTCAGTAATTTTGACAAGGTACGAGAACTGGCATACAATCTCAAGTGCAATATTTTTTGTGCTACAGAAACAAATGTCTTTCAAGATCATAGGCGTAAAACGGTACATACAGATGAAGGGAGAGGCACTGGAGTAGCATTGACTGCAGTTAGAGGTAAACAACCGATATTACTTAATTCTGTAGATGGTCGAATTCTGGTAGCAGAGATAGAATGCAATGGAGTTAAATTAAAAATAGCAACCATATATGCTAAATCTAACAGCTCAAATGATTTTTGGCTTAAAGTCTTTCAAGCGGTGGCTGATTGCGATATTATCACAGGTGATTTTAATCTACGCCTAGAGAATAAAAAGGCACTTAAAACATACGCATTATTACTACAATTAGGATTTATTGATGCAGCGGTAAAGTTCCACAAAGTACTGCCTACACATGAAAAAGGAGGTAGATTAGATCTATTATTAATTTCTAAAACGTTATCTCCTAATCTAAAATCATTCAAAGTTTTTGACATGCCAATTTTTGAACTTGATCACTCGATTTTACTTGCTTCTCTTGAATTCGGTCCTCGACTCCCTCGTCCTTTTCGCATTAATCCAGTTCTTTTCAAGGAAGTACACAAAGCCACTAAAACGTGTGATTTAACATTTGGTCCTTCTCCAAGCGATTATGTACGTGATAAGAATGAACTAATAACTAGATTTAGTAAAAATCAACGCAATCTATTATTCAAAAAGAACGCACGAATCAATGTGCTAGCAGCGACTCTATCAAATAAACACACAGCTACTATGAAAGACCTATTAGAATACAATAAACTCATCAAAGAAAAAAAAGAATTCACATGTGTGGCCGCTTCGATCGATAAAGACAAATTTAACGAAGTCCCATCAGCTCAATTAACACGTATCCTAAAAGGTAGAAATTCCGCTCGTGTTGTAGAAGAGCTTGAATGTACATGGAATAAGACGTCATCAAAAGATATAAAAGAAATTCTATCTACCAGTGTCAGATTTTATAAACATCTATATGGCGATCTGGAAATAGATGAACAAGTTCTCAAACAAGTAAGTAAATTATGGAAACCTAAATCATTTCTAGAGTTAGAAGAAAAACTAAACGTTGAAATTGAAGAATCAGAAGTGGAAGATGTCATAGATAACATGCCATCAAATAAAGCTCCTGGGCCAGATGGTTTATCAGCGTGTGTTTACAAAGCAATGAAGAGCACTTTTACACCTATACTAACAAATTTGTTCAATAACTTCATACAACAAGGTTGTGTTGATCAATTTTTGTGTAAGGGTACGATAATTCCTATTTTTAAAAAAGGTGACCCAAAACTTATGGCTAATTACTGTCCGATTACTCTCACTAACGTAGATTATAAAATACTGATGAAGATATTTTATAACCGTTTAACTCCTCTAATGTCGAAGATTATTCTTAAAACGCAGAACGGTTTCATACCAGGTAGAGACATAGTGGATAACGTCATAGCCGCTTTGGAAGCTATTGCGTTCAACAAAAAACACTCAAAGTGGCTGAGAATGATTGCATATGATTTCAAAAAGGCCTTCGATTCTTGTAGTCACGTGGCTCTTAAACTTTTCCTTACAAAAGTAGGATTCTCCGATAAAATTGCTAACCTCCTCGTTCAAGCTCTTAAATTAGACGTACAGGTTAGAATCAACAATGTAGTCAGCGATGAGACCTTCTGCACTAAAAGAGGTACAGGCCAAGGTAATCCTATTAGTCCATACTTCTTTGCTATAATGGTGGAACCTCTTAATTGGATCATCAATCACGAGGCTTATATCAAAGGTGCAGAAATGTCTATAGAAAACTGGCTAAAAAATTTATTTTTTGCGGATGACCTTCTTTTACTAGCTAGTTCCATAGAAGATATAGAGGAAATGAATTATTGGCTAGATAGATATAACAAGGCAACGGGTTTACAGATCAATGAGAAGAAATGCTTCCAAGCAAACATTTCAGGTCTAAATGACGATAATAGTAAAGTTTTCGATACAGGTACTAGTATCAGGTATCTTGGCTTTAACTTGAGTGATGATGGCCTAAATTTTGATTGGGACAAAGCAATAGAGAAAATAACAGTACAATTAGTAAAGTGGAAACCACTGTGTAAAACAATTCGCCAAAAAATTAATATTTTTAAGTCTTATGCTCAATCACAACTAATATATTTTACCAAACCTCTTTCAATTCCTCCTAGTGCAACCGCCAAACTCATCAACGTGTGCAATTGGTTTCTCTGGGATGTATCACGTGTTTTAGATAAGGAAAAATTGTATTCCCGTGTTTCTTGGTCGCAGTTATCACTTTCGTTTTCAAAAGGAGGTTTTTCTTTAAGTTCGATTGCTCAAATAAGCAATGCCTTCAAAGCATCTTTATGGGAACGACACTTGGCGACAGATACAATATATTCACAAGCATGGAAAGATGGCTCTCAGCTAAGCTCCTTATGTAGAAATTCTTTTGAATCTTTTAATGTAAAACCAGAAAAAAAATTTAGAAAAGTAAAATTTTTTACAAATATATTTAGAAAAAATATCATTCCGCGTTTAAAACCTCACTTCAGGAAAAATTTCATTTTTAACTCTACAATTCTCAAGTTGTTAAGCAAATTCAAAGGAGTTAGTTATATTAGAGATGTTGTGTGGAGATTTATTATGAGATGTCTTCCCGTTACACATAAAAAAGATGCGTTCCCTCCTGAGAAGCACGAAGAAATATTTTATGACTGGTCGATACCTAGCAAGATAATGGAGGTTATATATGATCTATTGACATTTTGCTCACCGGATATATCACTTAAAGAATCACTACAGAATTGTAAGTCAGTACATCACCTTTTGGAAATAGGCATTATTTTAGCAATCACGTGGATAATTAGAAATGATATAAAACATGGTGTCCCGGTAGGTAAGTGGTTAGCAGGTCAACAAATTAGATATAAATTTATATATTGGATGATCATAGCAAAATATAATGGAACTATAAAGGATGTTGATTGGATTTACAAGAACGAAGAGACAAACAGATGGAATACAAATAGAAGCAAATGTCATGTTCAAATGGATTACTCAGAGGTTATCAAAGAACAGAAAAGTCTTAGAAGATTACAGTTAAATACACCAGCTTTTGCGATTGGTAGCGGAGTAGATGATATACTGCCAGATGGTACAATTGTATTAAGTCAATTTTTAACACCTACTAATGATCGAAGAGTTTCCAAACCCGTCCATAGAATAGGTTCAATATATAATTAATACAACCAAGGGTCGCGTACCCTCCTAATTTGCGTTGCAAATTTGGAGCCGATTGCGCTCCCTATACCTAGTTACCACAGCTTAGTGTGTGGTAGCCTAATTTAATAGATACTCTTTTTACTTGGGGGGACTTCCCTCGAAGGGTTTTTACTCATTTACTCATTTATACCCTATAGGCCCTCAAACTCATTTATACCCTATAGGCCCTCGAACTATTTTACCCCTATAGGCCCTCAAACTAATTTATCCCTATAGGCCCTCGAAGGTTATGTTTTTACTTCCCCCCAACCCCCTTCATGGTGGGCTCCGCCCCCCAAACCCCCCTTTTTCCCTTTAACTCAATTAATTACAATTCAGTTCTAATCATTTTATTTATGTGATACAAAACTATACTGATGAGAAGGATCCTATTGCAAAAATAAATTTGGTTTTTTATTTTTTCTATCTTGTAAACCGTAACAATGTAACACAACCTATGTAATAAAGTAGGCGCTAGCGCGCTGCCTCTTATTCTAAAAAAAAAAAAAAAAAGTTACAAGAGGTAGGATATCTGCATACGTTCTTGCAGCTTCACGGAAAAGCTCTTGTAGTTCTGTGAGGTATGGCTCTGTGGCAGAAGATACACGTAGGTATAAGTTTGTCCTGCAATGTTTGCGTAGATTATAGCCTAACGTGTAAAAGTAAGTTGAAAACAAGTTTGTTAGTTTTAACGTGATGAAGGCTTGCTTCCATGGAAATCGAATGGTTTGTGAAAATGAATCTCAAAAGATATTACAGACACATGAATGCTATTTTTGTGAATGTCAAATAAACAAATAAACAATTTTGCGTAATATCACGTGCCAAACATTCGTAAACGGCAAAATACATTTTTCTAGTACACGTACTGAAATAGAGTCGTATAACTACTGCTCTTTTCTTGCTTTCTTCTTTGTTCTCATAAGGTGTTGCTGTTTCTTCCATTGTATGTAAATTGATTGGGTAAACGACACGCGCAATGTTAAGCCAAGAGTGCTAAGGCAGCACTACTTTTTCTGAATATGTATTCATGAGAGCTCTAAATTTTGAGTCACAAGTTAACTCTGTTTAGCTTATATACAAGCACGTTTGTTGTACAAAACCCATCAGTTACGTGAACAGTAGTTATTTACAAACCAGTTTATTTCTTAGCCTTCACATAAACAATACAATATGGCATTGATCTATTTTATTAGTGAAGAGCTCGGAGTATCGACATGACAACGCTTAATCTCTTCCTATATTACATTCTCCCCTTAAAGGTTCTCGCTCTAGAATAGTGACTTTGTTGACTCAAGTAACCACCTGTTAAGAAGGTAAACAAATAGCAAAGTGGTGATGATTGATTATTGTCACCTTTGTTCTGACTTTTTGGCTGCAGCGGTTAAAAGTTTTCTCCATGGATGATTTGGATATAAGGCACTCAATGCCATTGGAAATTTGTCAATCAATCCTCCTCCACCTAGTTTACGCACTTGCCACATTGAGACACGACACCATAATTCTGGTTTGTCAATGAGAAGGCTTTCTTCTGCTGTTTTTAAGAAAGTAACAATCGCTTTCGAAGTCCATCTTTAAGAACAAAATCAGAGGGTGAGCTCACAAAGGGCGTCAAAAAACAAATATTTTATGAAAACAACGTACCCAAACTGCCAAGAGTAACTAGGGTATATAGTCTTCATAGTACGGGTTATAGACTTATTGTATCTAAGACATCAATAAGTTCAACAAAAAGAAGAAAACAGTGAAAACCACTGTCAAATGAAACAGCGTTTTAAACCAATAAAGAGTAGATATATGAAAAGGATTATACCTGTCTATTATGCTACGAGCACCAAAACGTATCAGTGTATCTGTTGTAATATTATACCATTGATCAAGTGTCTTGACATTCAATAATTTACCAATAAAATCAATACGACGTTTTTGATTTTCTACTTTATCCCAATGACGAACAGGTACACGCCTAAAAAAGCACCAGTTAAATACATAAAAAGAAGATAAATAGCTATGCTGCTTTTTACCAAGAGTCAACATGAAAGCCGCAGTAAAAAAAAAGATTGTAGATTTGCTAAAGCCTGACTTAAATGGGCTTAAGCGTACTTGAATCGCCATGATACCCAATCATAATCTGGATACAACGCCTCAACCATCTGAGAAACAGATCTATTATACCTATATCTGAGTATTAGATAATGATAGCTCTGAATAACAACTCTAAATTTGATAAAAAAGAGGGTTACCTATCAAGCACTGGACGTCCTCCAGCACGCTCTATAGACTCACTATCAATGTTATACCATTGAGAATAAGTTTTAACGCCAAGTGCCTCAGCAACTTGTTGAAATTTCGCTTGCTGGTTATCAAAATTAAGCCAATACGCTTGTGGTACTCTGATAAACAAAATACAAATTAACAAGAAATTTCATAAGTTTCAATGTTTACCTAAAAGTCCAAGGCTGCTTTTGTATTTCTGGGTAAATATTCTGTATAGTACTTTGTAAGGTACCGCCATACCTTGAATGAAAAGTGTCAGACTTGTTTGTAGAGAAAGAAATCTGTAAAAAGAAAAAGTGAAATGTGTCAAAAATAGTACGCACTTATCTAGTATTCTACGTGCTCCTAAAGCACTTGCTTGATCTGCTGTTACATGATGCCATTCGCTTAACGTATGTACATGTAGAATTTCTCCAATAGAGTCAAATTTTTGCCTTTGGTTTGTCACAACATCCCAAAAACGTCGTGGTACAGTTCTGAAAAAAAACATTAATTTGAAAAATGCTGTTTTCGCTTACCTGAAGCGATAGGCTAACCAAGAGCGCCCATTATATATACTCGATACTGTCAATGATATAGAGTCGTTATATCTGAGTCTTTGTAAGCATTGGTGATGACACAAGGCAGATTTTTGCAAAACGATTTGAAAATTCAGACGTAGCTATTTCCAACAGCAATAGTTTCTTACCTATCTAATATTTTTCGCCCTCCTGCTGCTACTATGTCCTTTGTAGATGCATCATACCATTGATCAAGGTGTTTTATATTTAAATCTTGTCCAATGGTATTAAACCGCTTCCTTTGGTTCAATATATCATCGTAGTAACCGTGTGGCGTTCGAAATAATTTTTTTGGGATAGCTGTATTCAAAAATAAGCAAACGGTAAAGAAATAACGTGAATTAATTAAACAGGAGCGTGTAGTGGCTTTGAGAGATCCTACAACTTTTGTACAACTTGGAAAGTCCAAAAAAGCGCGCAAAATAATTAAAAACGCAATCAAAAGCTACACAGAGCGTTTTGGTTACCATCGCGACTGTATTTGCAGAAGTCACAGTTTATGGAAAAAAAGTAACAATCAGGCAACTACGTACAAGCCACCATTTCTCTACTTCATCTAAACGACATGACGGTATGGACATTCGGTTGTTTAAAAAACGTAGTCGTTAAGTTACTACGCTTCTTGCCTTTATTATTCAATTCCGTTACTACACCAACTACCCTATTCGCGATAGGTATAATATAACTAAGGTATGGCGGCTAGGAGTAAAGCAGAAATCGAGGAGCAAGAATTGCTTCGCAAGATTCAACAGCAGTTACGGATTAACCCTAATCTACACGCACAACAACCTGCACAACAAAGTGTACCTACACAACCAAATCAATACAGCGCTCAGTCAAATGCGCGCCAAACGACGTACTACGTCTCCATTGTTTTTAAATAACCGTCTATTAGGCCTACAAATCCAGTTACACAAATACAACCGCTTTCGAACCATTACAACCCTTATAACCAACTAGAAGGAACATTCAACGCCCACGCACCTGAAATGAGGTAAGAATACAAAAAATATCGTCACCAAAGTAGAATTTACGTTGTTGTCATCTTTTAAGTGCTTGAGCTTCAATACAAGCGTTGAAAAACGCGTTGTACAGTTTGTTAATGAAAAATTAGTGTCGGTTTATGAGAATTATCGTAATTTATTTTCTTTTTATCAAACTTGGCAATCTGATCCTCCTTTTTAGTCCTCAAGGTGCAGAGTATGATACTGAGCTTGCTTTCTTAGTAGATAAGATACATGTAGATGAGAAGCAACAACAGGAACAAGCTTTTATGCCTTACATCTTCTAAAGGGAAAAAAAAAGCCGCAAAAAACATGGAATTGCCAAACGCCTCTTTGCTCCCTAATCAATTTTTTTTGCAACATACCTTCACGTTAAGACTTTTTTGGCACCCACACGTGGGTTAGAATAGACCCAACCTTGTACAGAATGTAAAAATACAGAGTTCGCCTCTTAGTTTGTTTTGTTGCCTGTTTTCGAAATTATCACGTGGGGTTAATAGATTCGTGGTATTTAGTGTCTTGTACGAATTAGTGCGAAGGTTGGCCGCATAGATCATAGACTTGTTGTTTAAAGCAGCTCAGTTTTCATCCGCCAACATAAAAAATACTAGAGTTCAAGTGGTCTTCGAAAACCATTCTTGTTGAAGTGATAACGCGACATTTAATTTTTGTCAATACCAGTTTACGTAACTATTAAAAGCCGAACTACGTGCTTTTTGCCGACCGGTTTTTACTACCAAAAAAGACGGTGAGGTGCGTTCTACATAGCGACAAAAACGAACGCAAACAGATTTTCATTGAATTTTTAGTCGTTTTAGTCGAGCTATCTCGGGCGCGTACGTGTTTATCAACCGGTACTTCTGGTTTTTAGTTTTGTTTCCTAGTTTTCTCATCTTAACAAGGGTTCCCCTGGAAAAATCAGGGTTGGCCCTGGCAAAAATGCGATTAAGTTTTGACTCGTTGGTAGTCATTGAAGTCTTTTACATCCACGTAATTTGTAGACAACAAAGAAACTAAAAACCAAATCCACTGAATTTAGAAACCAGTTAAAATCACGTGAGTGATATCGCGAAAAGAGGCATAAAAAAATAGAACAAATGTTGAACTCAAAACCACTTCGCTTGGTACTCGGATGGGCAAACAGTGTTTGAACAATTGGAAGATTTTTCGCAGTTCATTTTATTATTTTCTTCCTTTTCAACATCGCGTCATCGAAAACTGCACGCTAGTCTAAACAGTCGTACGATTTGTCACAAAAAATCTCTTAGGATCCAGCCAGTGGCTACGCTGGTCACCTGTGCTTAGTACCTACTTGAACTGTAGGGTCAGCTTTACGTTACAATAATTGATTTATGAACCTCTTAAAATAAATAAGTGACACAAAGGATTCATGTTACACAATCCCGAAAAAACTCGCAGTTAATAAACACTGGTTTCTTGCCTGAGTGAACAATGTAGAAATTATCTTTATTAGCGTAATGCCTATATTTGGGCAATAATTATAAAACAACACTGTACCCAACATTGTCAAGGCATTTTAACAAAAAAAAGCACAAGATCGCCCTAAACTCCTTTAACCTTGTGTTAAAACTCATCATTATAACATACAACGGCCTTTTAGACTTGTGTTTACGTCATTGAACAGCTGACGAAAAAGTTTTAAGGGCAGAAACTATGGTACAAATCACATTGTGAAGTAGTTTAGACACCATGTTATGTCGTCAGTTAAGCATCCTTTCTAACAAAATAAATCTTACAAACAACAGTAATTCTAGTTATACGACAAGCGATAACTCAGAACTTTCAGTTCTAAGGCCATACAATTGACGCACAGACAAAAAAAAAGTCAAAACTACTGCATTCTCACCAACAACGTACTCTTCATTAAACAACACAGTGATGACCACTTGTCATAATGCCCCAACGTCACAGATAATCACGCAACAGGTATGTAGTTTAACTGATTATCTGTAGAGTTAGTTAACAACTAATATAGAAGCCCTCGTTCAATGTCCGGATGGCTGTATCCGCGGCAACAGTGTACAACAACCCTACCATGACATACAGGTACTTGAAAGGGCAATGGAAACCACGTGAATGGAGAATCGGTTTTGATGGTTTACAATACAATGCTACGCGATATGAGGTCTCTGAATTGATACATACACGAAACCCGTCACAAGTCAGAACTCATTACCAAAAAGTAAAATACAAAGGTATTAGCTACCGCCGGGTATTCCTTTTGATGATTTTTCTTCTAGGAAGAGTAAACTGTTTCCATCTCGCTTCCGTCGGAGTATTTGTACCTCAAGTTGTAGATGAGGTGAGATACTACGCACACAGAGTATTCCGCTCTTAATTTTTGGTTTTAGCATGACAAAGCAATGATGTCGCTGGATCATAGTGCGCTACCTCTTCCTAAATGTCACGGACCTTTGTCAACAAGGGAGACTTGGTTGGCCTTGAGAGCTTTATTCCAATGGGGAATAAGACCGGAGAAAATAGCTTGGTGTATCGGTACAAGAAGAACAGAGGATATTGTAGCAGTGTTACCTGTACTAGAGGTTCGTTTTCTTATTGTGTACTCTATCACGTGATTATTTTTTTTTAAATTATGTACTAGGCTTTGGCAAATGCTCATGGATTTAGACACTCCAGAAGGTCCTTAAGGATAAGACATAAGCTTCAGAATGCTGCGGGTACTCGACAAACAAGCACGGTATCGAAGAAAGAAGAATATAAATCTCCAAGAACTCGTTTACGGTTGAAACAATTATCCTTTACAAGCTCTGTACAACATTCACCTGCGAATCCACCGCCCACTTTATTTCCAGTTCAAAATCCTGTGCCGGAGATGTCGTGGCTAGTGTAACTTATTGAGTAAAAATATAACTACTACATAGATAACAGTACTGTTAACATGCCAAAGGACTTTCATCTTATTTATATTTTTAGCGCTTGAACAAGGCGCGAGTTCAAACATTTTCATTGATTCCTTGCTGTGATGAATGCAGCGCTTGTAGCGTCAAATCTAGTTGGTAACATAGCTCCGGTTTTTGTATTACTGGGTATTTCTCAGTGGACCGCCATGTATGTAATGGTGTACCAGACTTTTCGGTATAATCAGCTTTTAGGAGTTTCGTTCTTCCAATGGGTTGGAATTGATAATCTACGGTCTTTAATTTAAATAGCTGTAGTGAGCATACTAGGGCATACAACGAAGATATTACATTTAATTGCTGTTTGTGTACACACAGCAATACCTGTGTTGCACAGAAACAGAAATCTAACCGAGGAATTCATGAAAAACAGAAAATACTTCTGAAAAAACAATCTTTCTTCACTTATTCAGAAAATACTTACTATGACTAAAGCACTTCTTCCTACTTATTTTATGTACTCTTAGAAGGATAACCTTATCATTAAGTAATTCTCCTCTGTACCGTTTTACCTATACACATTGAACGCCATTTTTCTATGGTCACTAAGGTTACCTTGTATAACTTTATTGAGGATTTTCTCTTCATCACATAATTTAACTGGCTCCTTCCAATATTGGATACCCTGAAACATCTTTCGCATGAGTACATTACATATCTACAACTTTTTTATTGTAATCAATTAGTGCCTTCACTCCTGCACAATCATTAGAGGTGCATTGGAATCTCTACATTGCCTCCAACAACTTTACCTCCAACAACACTTCCTCCTACAACATTAACTTCTACTACAAGCCCTCCTACAAAATTACATCCTACATCTTGCCTCCTGACTGTCCTCCAACTACAACAGCACACGCTTCCTCCAATGACTTTAGCACCTGTAACAATTTTAGTAAAAAAATTGAGCTACATAGGCTGTCTTTTTGTACTTCCTTTCTTTATTATGTATCTACTTAGTATTGTAACAAGTACTGAAAACAATAAATCTTTTAAATAGACAACTTATTGTACCGTAGCCGGAAGCTAATAACATGACAAAGGTTGGACAAACTCTGAAAGTTTTCTTAGTTTTTTTTACTTTTTACATTTTTTTGTTTAAATTACACTACCGCCCTTATGCCCACGCTTGACTGCGCGAGCAGCAGAATCTTTAGAAGAGTACTCTACCCTTGCTACATATCCTTTAGCATGTCCAGAGATCTTGATACGAACAACAAGTCCAGAACAACCAAAGTAATCACCAAGTTGATCAATTGTTGGCCATTGATCTTTTCGTAGTCTCTGTTTAACGCTAAAATACACTGAATACGTCTGTTTGATTCGTTTCATTGATGGAACGTCACGTTTTGGTCTAATGCACGATGCCGTTTCGTCAATGTCGATTTTTTTGGACATTTGGAGCACGTTCAGTATAATATCGCGACTGGTAGTGTTTGTGGCGTTTAGAGACTTTAACAAGGCGCGAAGTTCTTTAAACTTAACTAGTGCGGCTATTGGGAACCAGTTATTGCTCTGAATGAATTTACGTTGCATTGACTTGTTGTTATAGAAGTGTGCTGGAGATAGATAGTATTCGACCTGTTTAAGGATCTTAAACTTGATAATATCCTCGGATTCCGTCTCTGTGATGACCATTGCGCTTGTTTCTTGCGTGCGAGGTCGTTTTGTTAATTGAGTAGAACAGTTATCGAGTTTTCTCTTGTTTTGGTTAGAACTATGCGTTTGTATTGACGATTTGAGTGGGACAACGTTCTGTACATTAAACGGCCGATTTTCTTTCATAAAGAGGTTTGACGCTCCCGTTTGGTAAGCGAAATGGTCTTGGGAACTTTCTACACGCATACGTTTCATACTGAGCTACTTTATGAAATAAAAGATAACGGCTGTTTAGATTTTCGCAAGCAAAGTCTGGTATTCACTTAAAACAACGTTTGGTCTTGGAAGTGTTTATAATACCGAAAAGCACACGTGCTGGATAAGATACCAATTTCTTTGTACCCCTTTTGTTCGCTACTTCCAACAATTTTAAAGTGTCTAAAAACGACAGTCAAATGAAAGGGTGCAACATTCTACACTTCATTAGAGCAACAAATTTTGTACATAGGTATTGATCTTGAGGTATCTTAAAATGGTTTCTGCTCTAAATGTACAGCAACAAGGCCAATGACAAAATAAAACGGATCAAAGGAGGTGCTTTAAAGACAAAGCGTTATCAATGAAACAGAAGGTATGTACGCACATTACAATCATAGCTTTTTCATACCAATAAACTATCACGAGCATCCATCACTATATAGTATAACTTGGGGTTTAACCGGCCATAGCTGGCTACAAAGAAGACCATTTCGCAGAAAATTCTGATTTCTTAGCTGATGTTTTACAAACCAGTTACAAGTAGCAACGTGGCTTTTTGTATATGAGTTTTTATCCACTTTCACAAGCTTATTAAAAACGCGATTGGGGCCGAGTCATTTATTAGCGTTACTTTATTAAACGCACTTGTATGTTGCTAATCCATCACAAAGGTTAATGCCTACCAACAAGTTTCGCTAGCAATGCCGTTTGTGAGCTTATTTCATGTTCCCTTTTGTGTTGCAGTGAACGTTCTCTATACTGTCCAACTTCAAAGGAAGCTTTGCTACGCCACTACAGTCAAGCTTACGGATACATAAACAACTTAACACCCTAAGAAGAGACAGCCAGAATTAAACTAACAAGCCAAGAGTTAGGATCTCCATTTCAAATACGAGATTACCACTATCACAGTAAATCCATTGTCTTTGATTTTGCATGACAATCATGTGAATAAATGAGAATTCTCTTAGATTGTGAAGATACACTTGGTGTCACAGCTGTTTGGAATCATCTAAAAATAAGTGGTTTTTTATTAATTGGCTTGACAAGGTAATATGGTCAGTTTTATGATACTACATTTCAACAGTCAAAAAGAAACACCTGGTCATCTTCGCTCTCAATCATTTTAACGTTGCTCATATGTAGATCACAAATAAATGTATCTGTGAGGTTATCACACCATAAAACGCATAATTCTTTAAGACCACCAGAAAGAAGTGGCGGAAACCATTCAGCTGTTGCGTTTGTTGATGAAACATCAAGCACATGCACACCTGCAATACTTTTCATACATGTACCAGTAATGTCTTTACATGAGGCAATACCAAGCTTATGTACTCCAGCCAAAGCCGACACACCTAAATCTGTAACTGCTGTATGCTCCAAATTTATAGTATGGACACCTGCTAAAGCTGTAATACCTTCATCAGTTACTTTTGTGTATCTCAAATTTATAGTATGGACACCTGCCAGTGCTGACACATCTGTGACTATTGTAGTATCCAAGTTTATGGTATGTACACCTGCTAATGATGGTATACATTTATCTGTTACTGCTGTTTCTATCAAATTGATGCAATAAACACCACTCAATGCTGACACACCAATATCAGTTACTTGTGTTTGGTGTAAAATTATGCTGTGTACGCCAGCCAATGCTGACACTCCTGTATCCGTAACTGACGTTCGAAATAGCGCTATTGTGTGAACACCAGCCAAAGCAGCAATACCTTCATCACTTACTTTTGTAAGGCTTATGTCTATGGTATGAACACCTGCTAACGCCTTAATGCCATCATCAGTAACAGGTGTACTAATCAAATTAATGTCATGTGCACCAGCAAGTGCTGCAACTCCTGCGTTAGTAAAATTGTTGCAATTAGATAGGTTGATGGTATGTACTCCAGACAATGCTTTTAAGACATTATCTGTTACACTTTTACAATTGTGAATTTCAACATGTTGTATCCCAGCAAGTGATTGCAAACCAAGTTCAGTTATACAATCAACATGATAAATATATATGTACTTTAAGTGTTTTGCAAGCATCATAATTCCAGAGTCTGTGATTAATGGGCAACAAAACAATACAATGTGAGCTGCGCCTTGAACATACTTCAATCCTTCGTCTGTTATCTGATTGGCATGATAGAGTTCCAGGTTGCGAACACCAGACAGAGAAGCAAGATCACTGTCTTTTGCATCATGAAATTCTCTTGTTATTTCTATTGTGGTGTTTTTGAGAAGAGGACTTCCTGAAAGACGATAACAACTTGAAGCTGATTTAACATATATTCGCTTGTAGCCAACGTGATGGTGAATGATATCAAAAAGTCGTTTGCAGCTTTGAGAAACAGGGTATCGAGATTTAGCGTCCACAAACTCAAGTGTGTAAGCGATTATCTCTGGTGGGATGTCTAAAAGCTCAATAAGGTTTGGTTTGTATTCAAATCGTTCATGTGAAGCTTCAGCCTTTGTTCTTCGCTCCATTACGCCTAAAATCATTTATTAACTTGCTAAACAGTTTATCTGTGGCTTTCAAGCGATCACTTATTTATACTTACTTAGGTGTGCTTTAAACTCTTTGTACAAGAATAAACAAGAGTAGATACAGGCTCTAATACTGTGGGTGTATTGTACTACTTTTTCTCGGTCAATGCTTACTCCTGAAGACCAAACCCGAAAATCCGTCAATCAATAAGTGCTTGGTGAAGACGTTCCTTCCTACGCATTCTTAGTTGAGCAAGCCGAAATTCTTACAAATCCCAACTAAAGCAACTGCCAGGCTAAACAATATGCGCCTTCTCTATTTCTTACCATCATCATACTAGGTAGCAAACTCGCCACGTTTAGATGCAAAGTTAAGAATCTAGGTTGTGAGAATGATCCGGTATGTGTGATGTGTTTACTATTGTAATTTAGGTGCCTTGTTTCAGTTACATAGTCTTTAAACGGTTCGCCTGTTTCAAAGATTCAGTATTGGTTAATGTTTAGTTGTTTGCCAATGTATTCTGCTATTATTAGTTCAAAATCTGGCTCATAGGAGATTGTGGTTGGGAAGAGTTCTTTGATTTGTAGATTCATAGATGACGTATTTAAAACCATGACAATGAAGAAGTTGACTTTGTTCCTATGTCAATGGTAATACATGATGAGTACAAGCGGTGGCAAGAGACTTGTATGCTTTGTTAACATTGTGAAAGTACAAAGGTATACAAAACTAAAGCACATGTTTCTGAAAGGCAATGGCTTGTTTATTATTATTGAACTAACCTTCAACTACCATACTCTCATATCACTTTCATAGTAGTGATGCTTCCTTAAGCTACCCCATCTAGCCCAGTATAGGTATTCTCCGTGAAGTTTACCATTAACATACTGACAAAAGGTCCGTGGTCGCTGCCTGAGATACCACTTTTTGTAATTACCATGTTTTTTACCTTTAACATAAAAACACTGTTTTAGTAATTGACCAGTCAAGAACCATGATTTAGACTCTCCTTCTTTTTCCCCGTTAATATAAGAGCAATATTTTATCATTTGTCCATTACTCAACCACTCCTTGTGCTCTCCGTGTCTTAAACCATGCTCCCAATTTTGTTGTAAAAAAAACACTCCACTTTGTTGTTTTCTCCATTTACCATGTTTGTTCAAGTCGTGATCAAACCTCGTTGTTATTGCTGTATGCTTTGATAGTATAGGCCATATAGAATACGTTTCGGTGTCTAAATCGATGATATCAAGATGTAACTCAATTGGAAGGTTAAATAGATGACAAACAGTTGATTTGGTGTCAGTATTTGTGCTGTTCATTGTGTTACCTTCTTTATTGAAAGCGTGAAAGGTGTTTTGGTTGGAACACCAACGTGTTGATCACCCGCTAAAATTTCTTAGTGACTGTACTTGACTAAAGTAGGTGTATTGGCACATTTTATCACGTGATAATTAAAGAATGTGTTAGCATTTGTTATTGAGGTACTAAGCAACGCTCTATCCTTTCTATTATCAGCCTCACTCTCGCTAGAAATAACATCACAAATATGTAGTGCAATAATTATTTTTGTTACGAGTATAAGACAAGAATGACTTCAGTCTTTTGAACTAAAAAAGTGGCTTTTCATACAATGGAAGACCGAAATAGTACCGTTTCTTTCCACAACGAGTTTAAGCCAAGAAAATTGGTACAGCGAAGCTGTTGCGGTCAAATAAAGTAAGAAATCACGTGGACAAACTAGTTAGCGATTTTTACTTTGGGGTCGCAATACTCAACACCAAAACCTACGCTGGGTATTCAACGTTTATATAAAGCGGTTTTTACAAAGCGATTATTTGTAATTTAAAATGGAATTAAAAGACTCAAACAACACAAGCGAGCATGAATTTGACCTTGTAGCGCTTCCAATGGAAATAATAGTGCTTATTCTGAAACAAGGGCCATACACACTCCGTACAGCCCAAACGTGCCACTATTTACGACATATTGTTCACAACCATGTTGGATATGGTCGTATCAATGTTAAAACAGAAACCGAGGTTCAAATGCTTTCTGGAAGTCCGTTGCTCCAGAATACGGCTTTAAACATGTTTTGTTATGAATCTATCACAGATGACACTATTCAGGCATTGAAAGGTGTACATAAGATTAACTTGTCGTCCATGAATGTAACAGATGAATATTTGAAGACATTGTCAGGTGTACATACTATCAAATTACACTCTTGCGAATCAATAACGGATGAAGGTTTGAAGGCATTAGCAGGTGTACATGAGATTGATTTATCATATACAAATGTAACAGATGAAGGCTTGAAGGCGTTGGCAGGTGTACATACTATTAAATTACACTTTTGTGAATCAATAACGGATGAAGGTTTGATCACTTTAGCAGGTGTACATGAGATTGATTTATCATATACAAATGTAACAGATGAAGGCTTGAAGGCGTTTTCAGGTGTACATACTATTGACCTAAATTCTTGTGAACTGATTACAGATAAGGGTATTTCTTTATTAGCAGGTGTACATAATATTGACATAAGTGATTGCAAACAAGTAACAGGTGAAGGTGTCAAGGCTTTATCAGGTGCTCACACTATTGCTTTGAGTGGCTGTAAAGAAATAACAGATGAAAGCATTAAAGCGCTAGCAGGTGCTCATAGCATCAATCTTTCATCCACAGCAGTAACTGATGAAGGGCTCGAGTATATGAAGGGTGTTTATTGTATTGATATCAGTTATACCGAGATAACAGATAACGGATTAAAAGCTTTGCAAGGTGCACATACCGTTATTCTTGATAGCTGTTATGATATAACAGATAAAGGAATCCAGGCACTCAAAGGTGTTCATAGTATTTCTCTTTCATTCACAACAGTAGAAGACAAGGGTATAAAAATGCTAAGAGATGTGCATAGTATTGATCTTTCATACACTGCTTTTTTTACAGATGAAGCTCTCAAATCATTGAAAGGAATCCACACCATTTCTTTGATGGGGTGCAAAGATATCAGTGATGAAGGTATCAAAGCACTAAAACATGTTCACACTATTGATCTTTCATACACTGATGTTACTGATGAAGGTTTGAAAGCTTTATCAGGGGTCCATACCATTCGCTTAATTGGGTGTTCTCAATCAGTAATGTAGGTGTCAAAGCACTCAAAGGTATTCATACCCTTGAAATTAGGAGAACACCATTTACAGCGGAAGCAATTGAAGCACTAATACCTGAGCTTTGTCATCTTTTTTCTGACAATATGGCAGTCACAGTTGAAGATTATCACACAGAGCTAACTATTGGTGTTAAGTGGGACTACTTAAAAAAATCATTGTCTTTTATTCCTTAGACATTTCTGTAATTGCAAGCTTAGCATAACAATTCTACATCTATCACGTACTTAGACTTAAATAAACATAAAGCTGAAATTCATGCCCATTCTGTTTCAGCTGCAGACTGAAGTAATAACTTGTATTTGCAGAAAGTTGCTGATGTGGCTAGTACCACTTTTGACAAACTAAACTATCAACAGATAAATTACGACCTTGGTAGGTAATGCACAAGACAAGGTGACATTTTCCACCAATCCATTACCAAGCGCAAATGTTTTATTCCCAACAAACGAAAAGAGAAAAAAGTATGAAACACATTTCTTTGCACAAACATCTACTACACTTAGTATGGAATTGAACGTGGAAAAACATTTTTCTCATCTTACAAAGTTGTGCTGTTTAAAACAAAAGAATGCCAATACAAATTACAATAGATCATTTACATTTATTCTCATTTTTTTCTTTTTTTTTTTCTTTCTTTTCTTTTTATCATTTGGTGTTAGCCAGCCTTTTTTTCCGATTTGTTCGTGGTCTTAATCTTTTAACTTTAAGCTGAAACAACTCTCGCAATAACCCATTAATAATAAGCTCAGTATGAAGTTGTTTATAGCTAACTGTGCCATCCTCAGCTTCACCAAGACGATCAAACACCATTTGAACAAAAACAAAGACATCAAGCTCGACATGCTGATAAAATCTGAAAAAACGAATTAGTACTTCTAAGGTTTTTTTTTCGTTTATAACGTACGCTAAGAGCAACTCAAGGATATTCAACGTTTGAACTTGTGTAGCACAATCAGATTCGTCCTTAGCGTATACCAAAAAGCAAACTGAAAGAAGTATTTAGCAATCACACAAAGGAGCAAAGAAATCAAAACATTTACTTTAAAAAAACTACCTTTGAACTTTTCCTTCAATGTACCACGAAGTAGTGGTGACGTCCATCTAGCAAACTCATGTAATGATACAGTCTGACTAACATCATGTGCAGCCATCTAAAATACTCATATAAGCATACAAGACTGAAATAATCAAGTAAACCGTACTTTAAACAGTTTAGCAAGAACCTCAGGCATACCGCCTAAAGCAGGACATAGATTTATCAAAAGCCTATCAAATAGTTCTCTATCTACTGTCAAGTCTTCTTCACCACTATTAAGCAAATCTTGACTCCATAAAAAGTAGTCATAGATGTACGTCAGCTCCTTAGCGGATACTAACGCAAAAATTAGCACAAAGAAAAAACCCAACAGCACTTTCTCTTTATAAGTGATACGTGCTCACAGTCAAGAACTAGGAGCACACACAAGTGTATGTATAGAAATATGTGGTAACAATACCAGTACATATCACGTGTACATAAAAATTCTTTGAAACTGGAATGAACAGTTAAGATGCGCACGTTTTGTAGTAGACTGAAGGTTCTGTAGATGTCCACGTTTTGAATTAGCTTCAACCTCTTTAATAATACGACTTTTATGTAAATACTTTCTGTCTGCTAACGGCTTCAAATCTAACCCATCAAATTCTTCAAAAGCAATCTAAAGAATACTTAGTAAAGCCTTTTTATTTCGAAAAATCACAATTTCTTAAACAAGTACCTTAAGGAACTCTCTTGAGCTATCTTCATCAGCCTTGCTCGTGTTTTCTTTAAGAATGACAACAATATGATATCTATGATTATCAAAGTAAGTGACTAATTGATAAAGACGAGAAAAGGAATAGTACCCATCATCTGTTTCCATCATTCTGTCGCCATTCATTTTCAACAATGCCAATCCAGCTTGGAAAAGGCTTTGAGCACCAGCAAAGAAAAATCTGTCTAAAACGCGAAGAGTTGCCTACAAACAAGAATAAGGAACATGAATGTGGCAGAGGAAAAAAATAAAACAGCTTTGAGCGAAATTACAAGCAACAGACAATAACGTACCTGCATGGGGATATAGCCAATGTATAACGTTAAAAACCAAGGCATTGTGACTGTTGACAATGGAACATCTTTTTTAGTGATATGGTCCGCCAGTTCAGGCATTTTACTATACAGAATATCTAAAAGGGGTAAAATGAGAAACTGGCACTTTACGAAAAACATGTCCAAAAAACGTACCTGTAAGTACGCCTTGATCTACTATTGATCCAATCATTGCCCGATTGTAATACTGTGGTATAAGTTCTTCACATATTGTTGATAAAAGATAGAAAGCTTCAGTATCATCCATGAATAAAAGCAAAAGAGCAGCAACAATATTCTAAAAATAAATCGTTAAAACGGAGACATTATATTAGTCAAGTGTACCATAGACTGACAATACCCCACATCAACATTTCGGCATGCATACGCAGTTAAAACATTACGTAGTTTTGATATACCTTCTGCAGATTGAAAGTATGGGTGCTTAGGGAAACTACGTTCAAGATCCTACGAAGCAACATTTAGCAAAGAAAACGTTTAAATGTTGGTATCGTACACGCTCAATTTCATCGATGGTATCAGGATCTCCACTTATTTTTACATCATTTAAGAGATCATTAAAGTAATCAGGAACTCCACTAGCTAACTTTTCAAGCTTAAGAAATAGAGCACCAGAACAAAGCTGCCACATTACTCCTATTAAAAAAAAAAGTAAATTTTTTGAACAACATACCTCTCCTGTATAGTTAATAATTAATCACTTTTTAGTACCTCTATACATTTCTGGTATACCACCGCTGATCATAGTAAGAAATTCTTCAGTCTGAATAATCCTATAAACCAAATAAGAACACGAAAAGAACATAAAAAAACAACGTAGAAAGTTCAACAACAAATCATTTAACGCACATGTCACCCCATCCATATTTCTTAAAATATTTATCCCAAGTCACAATTAGCGCCTTTTGACGTTCTTCGTCCGTTATATTATACATTTTACGCAATTGATCAACACCTTTATTCCTAAACCAAAAAAAAAATTAACTTTCCAATCTCAAAAAACCCAACCAAACACCACAACACGCACGTTTTTTTAGGTAAGGGTTTCATAAAAGTTCCAGTATCGTAACTTCTTGTTAATAAACGCCATTTTATATACAAAGCATCATTTATCTCTTCATAAGCAGCATTTGTTTGAAATATGAATTCGACAAACTTAACAAATTGTTAATTAAGCCATTCTGTTTGTATCACGTTTTTGTCACAAAACAACATTCTTCTGACAATAAAAACATACCTTGCCAGTAGAAAGAGATGATATTCTTATTTTTTTTTCTTCAGGTAAAGACGTCACCTCCTTCACATCATGTGCAATAATAATAACCTAAACAAAATTATTTAGAAGCAACTCTACAGAATACTCAAAATTGTGACATTACGTACTCTTGCAAATGGATGATTTGAGTAATAGCAAATAAAATTTGCAGTCAAGTATATCATTCCTTCTGGTACCTTAACAGGTTGATACAGGGAACAGGGTGCTTCTAAAACAACTGATCAGTACAACAGAAATAAAACCTTATTTTTCCGAACCTTTCTCAAGCTGCACTGTCTTTGGCATATTAAAAAGTCTTCTAAATGCTTCATCACGTCTAATACACGCCAAATCGGTATTTGTAGAATAAACCTGCAAGCCAAAAGTTAAGATTTACGCA
The DNA here is from genome assembly GCA_038496445.1 of Trichosphaerium sp. ATCC 40318. Classification (NCBI taxonomy): domain Eukaryota; phylum Discosea; class Flabellinia; family Trichosidae; genus Trichosphaerium; species Trichosphaerium sp. ATCC 40318. Next base: position 134,768 of record JALMLS010000013.1, on the reverse strand, counting down.
ATTCTTCTTGATTTGACGATGTCTTACTGTGCTTGGTCGCTGTCGCCTCTCCATCTCTTTTCCAGGCATGGCCGGTAATTTAGGTAAAGACTTACTCATCCTATCCTAAGAATCGAGTGAGAAGAAGAACATAAAAAATTCAAGCAGAAAAAAAAAGGACTTACATATGTTTTCGTTTTTTGAACTTTTCTAAGCCTACGCTCCATATACGAATCCCAAACTTGTACTAATAGATAAAATGTATCCTCTCTATTATAAAAATTTGCCAAAAAATGCTGTTAAGAAAAGTCAGATTACACGTCAAGAGTTTCAACAAAAAAAAAAATTTCATGAGAAGAAAAAAAAATAATGTCACCTCTTTTTTATCATGTGTTTGTAGCATTACAGCTTCCGGGACTTCACGTTTATCATCTCTCTTTTTGACAGCTGTTATTTCAGAAATCGTTAGATTTATATTTACGATAAAATAGATGTTCATGCGTACAGACAACCTTAGATAGAGGTACAATCATTTTGATGTTATAAGAGGCAGAATAAAAACAAAGATAGTTTTCTCCGATGTACAGAATACCATGATACGCAGCACGATCCCAGTAAGAACAATAACAGTCTAATTGATGATGTGAGCATATATAAATAAAAAAATGATGACGTGAAGGTGCGTAAACATCAGAAAGATCAAAAAAAACTCAAAAAAGAATTTCGAAGTAAAATATGTTCACCGCCTGTTTACAGCTGAATACGCGATCAAAATATAATATCAAAGCCCATGTGTAACGTTAAACACGGGGTTTTAATAGTTTTTAAAGAAAATAATAAAAAAATCCGTCACGTCAACAAATAAGACTCTAGATTCACTTGGTGGTATTAAAAATAATGTATATATTACAATGACGTACGAACGACAAGCTTTTCAGTGCGTGGTAACCCGAATTCTTTGTGAAAATATTTCTCAACGCTTTCACGCTCAGAGGATATACTTTCGCTTGAATCCATCTCTGCGAGTATTTTAAACTTGTTTTCGATGTATCGCAACATTTCCTCCCGTTCGTTCCCGTCTCTTTTGATGAAAACACATTAGTAAAAGATACACTCATTACAATGAGACGTGTTATTCGTTGTAGAATAAAACAAAAATCAAACTGCAAAAAAAAACCTAAATATAATGCGCAAACGTACTTGCTTAGCTTGGGATATATTGTAGCGTATATCCAATTCCACTGGCCTTCGATAACATGAACGTTTTCAGCACGAGCGATTAGTTGCTTATCTGCGTTCTAGATGCTCGTTATAAGTAGAAAACAACGGAGTGTGTTCCGATTGTCAAACAACGAATAAAATAAAAGCTGGTTTTGCATCATGGTTCAATCTTTGCTTACCAGTATCACAATGATGTACTCTGGGCTGTAAAACCAGCTTGAGAGTATACCCGCTTTTGTTTTGTACATGCGAAAGAATTCATTCTCTTTTGCAACAGCGTAGTTCTGAGTCTTCTTAAACGGCGTTGGCTGTCTCCAGATCGCATTTCGGGGTGCTCCTAGTATATTACTGTTCAGAGAGTCTAGTTTTGATTTTCTTCGCTCTCTTCGTGTTTTGGGCTGGCTGCTCATGACATTGACAACCGGCACAGTGACGACACTACCTGTGTTGACTTTTCTACGCACTTCTTGCGTTAAACCCTTTTTTTGGTGCGTATGCGGGTACCAACTAGCGTAATAACCTAGAGTGTATTTGCCAAGTAACAAAACACGTGAATACAACGCCGAAGTACTAGTTCTTTTTCGACAGCGTCAATCGTTACTCTTTTTGCCAAAACTCTGAGCAAAGGGTAGGTATCTATTCAGTAAAAACGGTTAAAGCTGCTTCTGACACTTGACAACTATCACTTCACATTGCAATTTCATTGTTAAATTGTTTAATCTGCTACTCAAGAGATCCCGGTACCTCGCCCATGCTAAGGGCGTGTGATACCAATTACACCACTCGCCCAATTGATATGTTTATTCGTTGAAGGTTTCCGAAATCATTCACTGCGACCATTTCCAAATAAGCTACAATTGTTATTTTAATTTCAACAATAGTTCAATTAACAGCAACCTCGGAATTCATATATATCTTTATGCAGATATAAGGTACAACAGTTGTGATATGGTAATTGTTTCACAATCAACCTCTGACTCATTCAGTGAGGTATACAACAATACGGTCCAGCAAGAAAACTGGTTATATTCACAGATTTGAGTAAATCCAAACGCCACTTGCATGCTTCATTGACAATAAATAGTTGATTTTGCTTATACAACTTATTGTTTAACCAACAAAGATACTTCAGTAGTCGTTTACAGATACTATAAGATTTCAAAAGTAATGTGTCATATGTTGTTTTAGCATTTATAAAGACAGTCGAAGTCCTAGGTTGCTGTTAATTGAACTATTGTTGAAATTAAAATAACAATTGTAGCTTATTTGGAAATGGTCGCAGTGAATGATTTCGGAAACCTTCAACGAATAAACATATCAATTGGGCGAGTGGTGTAATTGGTATCACACGCCCTTAGCATGGGCGAGGTACCGGGATCGAAGCCCGGCTTGTCCAACCAGCTTTTTGCACAGCTTACTTTTATTTTTTTATTGTTCAACATTTTTACGGTTTCTTCCTTTGCCTGCATAAGGTTTACATCAATGGAAACTACACAGATTTTAGTTGAGTTTACAATAACATACACATACAATTTGGCTCTTCTATCCCTATGTTTTGCTAGATTAAAAAGTTAATGTGGCTGTAATAACAGTAACGTACTTGGTCTGCATCCTTCAGACTGAGGGCTTTGTCTACCACAGCACGTCCATGTATACTAAAAGTATAATAAATACTATTTAACACAAACCTAACGTACATCCTATACAGTATTCACATGTAAGTCATTAAAAGAAAGTAAGCAAATTAGAATCAAACAAACAAAAAACACGAACCGCATTAGGTCTCTTCCACTAGTACTCGCATTAGTAAAAGTCACGTATCTTGCATAATTTTTAAACGTACGTCTGTTGTCTGGGTTTGATATTAGTTACATCAAGTATTGTCTGTCAACGTACCGGCTTTTAAAGTTAGTAATAAGAAAAACAAAACCAAAAATGATAAAATACATGGCTCGATTTAATGTCGTACAAAAACTCCTGGGTGGTAATAACAAGCTCCGTGACGGTTCTCACTTTCTTTATATAGGTTACCACATTTCATACAACTTCTCTTTTTCTAAACATCAACGTGAGACTTGTCACGTGATTGATGATAAAGTAATAGTTTTTTTTGAGCAAATAAAAAAAATACAAACCTCTGCTCTTCTGGGATTGTTGCCTACTGGACCAAAGCTACTACCGTGCCTTTATAATTATTAATAAGACGATAACACAAATATCTTTAAACTGTTCCATGGCAAGAAAAAAATACGAAAGGCAAGCGCGTATAAAATAGTAAAATATTGCAAAAAACAATCGCTACTTGCTATTCCTCTAAGTTTTTCTTACCCCTCTAGTGATGCTAGCATAGCATCTAAACTTGCTTCGCTAACATCCATGATTCTACTCTTCGGATCAAACGCAGCAGCTCGTTCTGCTTGGGCGGTTTCTTGAGCTACTTTACCCTAAATAACGTCATTAACCAAAAAGATATTGCATGTATATATTATGTCAACTCAACGTACCAATTGCTCTTTCTCCACTTCAGATAACAAGTCATCTATGTCGTTCATATCAGACGATACAGGCCTCAAGTGCGGCTATATACGGTGAATACAATGTATTATAAATAGTCTGTATGAAAAGCATAATTACCGCATCAATGACTGTCTGTTTTCTTTGACTCAAGCGATTATTGCTAATTCCGAATCAATATGAAAAAAAAAAAAGAATAAAAAACTGCACCTCTCTAAATTTCCAACCATTTGAAGAAGTTCGTCTCCTGATGCTGTTACTGGTCTATAAACTTTTTCTTCTTTAGCACCAGTTGTTACTCTTAGCATTGCCTATTGATCATAACCAGGGTAATTAGAAGCTAGCACAGATCGACTTTTTCTTTCTTTTTGTTTTGTTGTACCTCAAGTTCATCTTCTCCTGAGAGTGTTGGTTGTACTTTATGGGTACGTCTTGGTGGCGGAGCTACTTCGCTTACGTCTAAAAAGTTACCATGTCTGGTGGATTGTACACGTTCCTAGAGTCAAGGTTAGAAACCATGTTTTAACTGAAGTCTTTGTACATTTTTTGGTTCTGATCCAGGTCTGTACGTTGGTGACCTTTGTGTTCGTATCTGAGCGCCAACGAGAGGAGAGGCTACTGCGCCCTTAGGTATATACCTCCCTTGCGCTTGGGGCTGTCTTTGTTGTGGTTGCCTTTGCTGGGACTGAGGTCTTCGTTGAGACTGTTGCTGTCTTTGTGACTGTTGCGGACGTTGTTGGTGGTGTTGTTGGTGGTGTTGTTGGTGGTGTTGGTGGTGTTGTTGTTGTTGCTTTACAAAAAATGCTTTTAATAACGCTACAATTGCTAATAAAAAACGTACTTGCGCTTGGCGCGGCACTTGTGATCGTCTATGCTCCGTACGGTTACTACTTTGTTGCGGTGCTCTCTGTATATTATAAAAACCAAAAATTAGCGCTCACGTGATATACAACGTGATAAAAAAAACAAGGGCCACAGTATTCGGTTTTTTAATTAAAACCCCAAAAAAAACCCCTCGCACAACAACGTGTCAAAGTAATTTGTTTACCCGTTCTTCTGATGGCGCTGTTTTTGCTGGCTGCATCGCCAGGTCATCAATTAGAGCTTCTAGCTCGTTTAACTCTTGTTCCGTGTATGCCATTATGTAAATACAGCGATGGAGGAGGAGTACTGCAAGAACAACCAAATTTGGTCTAAAAATCACGTTTTTGTTTCTTTTTTTTTGTTTTGGAATAATTTGCCCTGTGATACGTTTTCTGACATTTAAGAATAGTATACAGCTTAAACTGTTACCAGTAGAGGTTATTACGAGAGTTATACGTTTAACGGAGTAAAAGAGATTATTTGTTAATATTTCTCACCAAAAATGAGTAAATCCTTACTGTACGCATAAAGCGGCTATATTGCATTGCAAAATACGTAATTACGCGTATTGGATGTAATTTCGCATTAAATGCATTCAAAAGCCTCTTAACGATGTCAACTTAGCTTCTATGTAGTACTTCTCTGCCTAAAGAGCTTCAGATATTGATTTGCGAGTCAGATCCAGAAGTATTTGATAAATGGCCTCAATTATGTCGTAAAGGAGCTATGGATACTCGATTCAGTAACGATATGAAGAAGAATGGACTTTGGATAAAATGGGCTGATGATGGTTTTATAATGTGTCGGACGTTATACAAAGTACGTTTATACGCTCAAAAAATGCGTCAGTAAGGCTCTCGTTTGGTTTTAACTAAAATTCGTTCCTCATTAAAAAAAAAAGCGAGAATCATCAAAAAAAGCTCTTCTCTCTTTTCTCTTGTCTTCAGTGACCTTGCTCTATTACTCTGTTTGAACTGGAGTATTTTTTTCCGTTTCCACTTATCGAATCATTTAGAACGGTATCCAGCATGGCGAATCAAAAGTATTTTATGCTAAAGATGAATGTGCAATTGAATTCTTCTACGACACTGGATTACCTGCATCTTTCAAAGCTTGGTAGGTCCTTCTTATTTATAAAAAGCTTTGAATATAATAACAAAAATACACACTCGGCCATACGCCTCATCATTCCTATAATCACGTGATGTCAAAACTCGACTTTTGCATTTTTCTCTTTTTTTTCCACTTTTTGGTCTAATTTCTTTCTTGGGTATCCTAATGGTCAAATGGCTATCGCTCACGGATACAAAGATGGTTTATGTCACGGAGAGTACAAGCAATGGCATAAGAACGGACGTATGTGGGTACACACTCACTACTTAGCTAACAAACGTCATGGCGTCTTCAAACAGTGGCACAAGAACGGACAACTCCATATGCTTTGTTCACATGCTGAAGGAATAGAAGAAGGTCTTCTTCAAACATGGCATGAGAATGGTGAGAAGAAAGGAAAGTGTGTTTACGACAACGGCAAGATATTTGGAGACTATAAAACATGGTTCGATAATGGTCAACTTAATGTTGATTATACTTGTCTTAAAGGAGGTTTAATACACGGTGAATATAAGGTATACTTTCCAACAGGACAAATCGAGATTCTTCAATATTATGATAAAGGAAAGATGGAAGGAGAACGAAGAGAATGGTTTGAAAATGGTGTTTTGGCTACTTTGATTAATTATGAAAAAGATAAGCTACAAGGTGAAGGAAGAGAATGGTTTGAGAATGGACAACTTGAAATGGTTCATTTTTTTGTTGATGGTAAATTACATGGTCCTTATAAAGAGTACTACTACAACGGACAACAAAAAATATCTCTTGTGTATAAAGACGGATTTGAAGAAGGAGAATACAAAGAGTGGTATGATAATGGACAGCTTGGTGTAATAGGAAACTTTTTAAAAGGTTGTAAGAATGGTGAGTATACAATATACTCTCTAAGCGGTGAACTTATGCAACAAGGAAGTTTTGACAAGGGTGTACAAGTTGTAAGGTTTACCCGTTCTTCTTCTTAGTCCAACGTTACCAGATTGGAGAGAATCCATGTCAATGTTAAAAAAAAAGTAAAGATTCTGCTTAACAAACTGAAAAACAACTTACATTTACTTAAACAGTTAGAAATAGATTGTTTGTATTTCCTGTGCACCTGTCAACGCTTTAACACTTACAAAATCTTCTGAGTAATGCAAGTAGACGGTATGTACTCCTGATATTGCCTTTAACCCAGCATTTGTTGTATTTGTACGTGAGAAATTAATCTTGTGTACACCTGCCAACGCCTTCAAACCTTCATCTGTTACATTTGTATGTGACAAATCAATCTCATATACACCTGCCAACGCCTTGACACCTTCGTCTGTTACATTTGTAAATGATAAATAGATAGTGTGTACACCTGCCAGTGCTGCAATACCTTCATCTGTTGCGTTTGTATAGGATAAGTCAATTACATAAACACCTGCCAATACTTTCAATCCTTCAGCGGTTATTGATTTGCAAGAGCGCAAGTTGATAGTATGTACGCCCGACAATGCCTTCAAACCTTCTGCTACATTTGTTTCAGATAAATCTATATCATGTACACCTGCCAATGCCGCAATACCCTCATCTGTTATTGCTATACAGCCACTCAATCTGATACTATGTACACCTGCCAACGCCTTCAAACCTTCATCTGTTACATTTGTATATGCTAAATCTATAGCGTGTACACCTGCCAATGCCACAATACCATCATCTGTTATTGTTCTACAGCCACTCAAGTTGATAGTATGTACACCTGACAACGCCTTCAAGCCTTCATCTGTTACATTTGTAAGAGACAAATCAATCTCATGTACACCTGCTAATGCCTTCAACCCTTCAGCTGTTATTGATTCGCAAGAGCCTAATTTGATAGTATGTACACCTGCCAACATCTTAAAACCCTCGTGTGTTATTTTTGCTGAAAAACAGAAGTCAATTACTGTATTCTGGAGTAACGGACTGCCACAAAGCATTTGAACCTCGTTTTCTGTTTCAACATTAATTTGACCATATCCAACATGCTTGTGAACAATAGCTCGTAAAAGGTGACATGTTTGGGCTGTACGAAGTGTGTATGGCCCTTGTTTGAGAATATGGACTATTAATTCAATTGGTAGCGCAACAAGGTTGAATCTGTGGTTTAATCGTGTTTTATGTTCCATTTGGTGCGATAAACGCTCTTGTCTTTTTCTATTGATTTTTCATAACTTAAGGGCACTGCTTATAACTTAAACTGAGATTGATTTATCTTTTACAATAGTAACAGATGAAGGTTTGCAGGCGTTGGCACACTATCAACTTGTTCTACTGTAAATCAAACAGATGACGGTTCAGGGCATTGGCAGGTGACATAACATTGATTTGACACGCACAAGTGTCACAAACGCTCTCTTAAACTTACAAAGTAGTTCCGCACTAGCACGTGCGCATGGATTTACAATTATACCTTGATTCTAATACATAAGCGGAATTTGCCATGAAGTGTAAACTGCCTGTTGGATGTGCACACCTCATTTAGTGATGTGAAACAGAAGTTTTTACTCTTAAACAAAGCTCCCATTAAGCAAACAAATGCTGTTGATTAAGTCAGAATCTCTAAACGAAACAAAGTTTGAAAGGCTAAATGGCAAACTCCCTTGCTATTTATGCCGCTTTTATGGTGTTTTTAGCACCTGTGATGGGAATAGCAGCAGCAACAATAGGATTTACAGCGTACGTTGTTTAATAAAACGTTACACGTGATATAAAAAGCTCAATGGCAAAGTTGGATGATCATAGTACCAATGACAATAAGTGGATGGCATTTTAAGCCTACAGACGCGATATTTGTTAGGTACATATAGTTTTAAGTCATTTAAAAGGCAGAAATAACAAACAAAACCGGAATAATTTTATAATAACGTTTTTAGCATTTCTATTGATATGGCTAATGCTTTGTTCGTTACCTATGCTTACGTGTTAACTAATAAGGTATGATATCGTTAGAAAGTTTGGTTTTTCCGCAATTTGTTGTTCACGTGACTAGGTTGAACTTAAGTATGCTATACTTGCTAGTATTCCTGCTTGTTTAATAACTTATGGATTCACTTACTTGATGCCGTCTTTTCTTCAATGGCAGTTTATTAATACGCTCTTGGCACAAGGTGGTGGTTACCTAGTATGTATTTCTGTATCTTGACATGTTTCTAACAATGGTCAAAGGCTTTGTTATTCGCAGCAGTGTTTTTGATAAAAGGTAAACTTTTTCGCTTATAAAAACGATGACACTTTACTTTTCATCTCCTTTTCTATTTTACTCCGTTTTATCGCCCTCAGTTCTTTTGAGATAATTTACACTCAATTGCTTTTTGACGGTTAATACGATTGGCGGTTGTTGAGTAAAAATGATTCATTCTGGAAATAGGCGTCAGAGAATGGGTACAAGAGTGGAAGAAGGACAAAGTTCGTGTAAGTTTTTAGAACGCGTGTACTTACATGCAAATACCTAAAGTAAAATTTCAAGGCTGTTTATGAAGGCATGGATCAACCAGAATCGTACGATGATATATTTTTTCTATAGTTTAACCTTGTTTTTGTTTAGGTTCGATGATATTACTGCTGACTTACCTGAACCCAAAAGAAGTATACCTTGTAATATCTATGCTCATAGTATGTGTATAATGGCAATAGCGGCAGCAGCGGCTGCTAGCGGGTTAATAGGGGTTGGAAGTGGAACTCTTCTGATTATTTGTTTTTGTGCTTTCTTGGGGTACCACCTTCTTTTTCTCATATTTTCTCTATTTATGTCACGTGTTTATTCTAATTTTATTCGCTTTTTTGGAAAGATGGGAACTCGTTACTGCAACAGGAACTAGTCACGTGCTCGTTTTCTCAATGTCAGCAACAGTAGTATGCATGTTCGAGTTTGGATCATCAAAAGGAAGAGTCAGCCCTTTAGAAACTCTTTATCCATATATTCTTATACCTTCTCTTATTTCTGGTGTATCAGCTCTTCTAGCAGCGATTTTCAGTTCAAAAGTATCGAGAACAGTATTAAGTTTTGTTGTTGCGACAGTTCTTTTCATTCTCGGTATTTTCGGTATTGTACAGGTACAAAAACGGAATAGAATACTTCATAACAACGTACTAAATTGAGTCTGTTATAGGTATACATTCTCAAGGAATTTCCTTTGAACATATACGACTGAGAAAGACAAAGCGTTGAAGTTCAGAAAATTGTAAAAAAAAAAAAGCTACTAATCAACAAAACTCTGCGTAACTGTACTCAAACTGTTATTTTCAGACGTATTATTACATAAATAAACGTGGATCATGTCTTCTTTCTCGTTTAGTACAATTAGAAGGTAGCTTAAGCGGTCAACGGTTTTTATTGTTTTATTTTAGTTGTACCGCCATTATACTACCAAGCAAGTAGGCAGAGCTATTATGGATCATTCTACAGTATCTATAACGGCAGTTGTACTTGTAGTTTCTAGTATAGCAGGTATAGCGGCACTGTGGCTACTCCGCGGATCTACTGAGGTACTTTATTGTAATATTTACGTACTAATTTACTTAACAGACTAAGAAACCTGTAAAACGGCGTAAACCGGTTCCTTTGAATACGTACACTATTGATTTCAAGACAGTGCTTCAACAAATTGAGTTATTAAAAATACCGGAGCACGAACCGTATCTAGCAGCTCTAGTTAGAGTCTGTGCGCGAAAACGTAAATTAGTAGCGTTATTTGACCATGTTTTGAAACATGAAGTACAGCGGACCAAAGGTACGACATAAGTCTCTTACCACGCACCAGCTTTACATACTGTTAAAGTGTCACAAGCGATTTATCGGCTTCAATTCTTAAAACCAACTCTATCACATCAAATCCTATCCTAATCGCTTCAAACCCTTTAGAGAACAAACATACGATATTCAGAGGAAACAGCTCAGCATCTAAGATCCTAAAGTACTACTTTTGCTTCAAAAGAAACCAGGAGTATCTACGGAACACGTTAGCAGATCCTATACTCAATATGAGGTCTACTGGTACATCAAACCTAGACGATTTGGCTAAACTACTCTGTGATACACTAGACCGTGTCATTGCGTCTAAGGATCAATTGCCTAGGTACGTGTTAAGGAGCGCATACCTCTTAAAGAGTTAGTTCGCCTTCCGCTTGTTTCTTATGACTGTTTGTAGAGGTATAGTGCTTATTATGAAAATGATTAAGGATGCTGTTCATCAACGATTTCCTGATGCTGTAGTTAGCGCTTTAAGTGGTTTCTTCTTCTTAAGGTACGTTCTTAACGAAGGTATTTTACAATCAAAGGTGCCTTTTTACTTTCTTTTTTTTTTGTACAGTTTTCTTCTTTGAAAATAGCGTTTTCTCTACTCCCATGAACACTGTACTTCTACAATATTACCTGACAATATGCTACACGTACTTGAGTATTGTGGGAACGTTCACTAAACACATTGAGCGTTTGATCTAGTGACTAAACAAACAAATACCAAAAAAATAGTTAAAGCAACAGTTTTTTTTTCTGACGTTTTTTTTCTTCAATCGGCTGATACTAACGTTTTATTTTTAGATTTGTATGCCCAAGTATTATAACACCTGAATTACACAATATACTTCCACAAGACGGATCAGCAACAACACAAGACCGTAAAGTCCAAATATTAGCAGCTAAAGTCATACAGTGTACAGCTAATCGATCAAGATTGACTCTTTCACAAGATATGATTAATGTACTACAACCAGTAGTAGACGAAAAAGGTCAAGTTGTACAAGACTTTATAGAAGATATCGCTCAGGTTCGTTGAAGTTTTTTTTTTTTGGTTGTCATCATTTTTGTGTTTCCTCATTAAAATCACGTGATATTTATAAGATTAAAAAGGGAGAAGGTGGTATTGGTGAGGTAGAAGGAGGTGAAATGGTTGGATGTGATATTCAGGATGATATCGCTCTTTTAGCAACACTCAAGTACATTGTTAAAAAAATGGTTTTTGTATACCTTCAGTGCTAATTCATGATTCAGAACAAACAGGAATATTCGCGAACCATGGACACCAAGAACTGAAAGACGTATGACTGCTAGAATCGGTTTAGACAAGTCTTAAAGAGTAAAACGTGAAACAGGTTTTAAGTTGAAAACTATTACAATAGATATCTTAAGAGGAACAAAAACAAACAAAACTTGTAAAAGTAAACAGTGTACATTATGTAATTTTTTACGTTACAAAAAAATCACGTATCTTCTTCTTGAAGGTTAAATTACTCAATAAGTATTACAACTTTGCAACACGCTCACTTGGTGATAAAACTCTATTGGTTCATTAAAACAAAAGATCCAACCCTTGCGGGAGAGAAGTATTTGCTACCATTACACCATGAGGGGTTTAGTCCCCCCACCGGGAATCGAACCCGGGCCTTAATTGATTGAGAATTAGTTTTTCGAGAAGTTACTATTGGATCTGTCAAACTACATTAATCGTTCTATTTATAGCCCACCAAAAAAAAAAAAACCAGAACAACCAACAACAGTAGCCAGTTTTTGCCATATAGGCTTCGCAACTATGAAGCTTTTTTTATTTTAAACATGTACAACATCACTACATACAAATATTCAAATGTCAACTAATAAACTACACTTTAGTTAATGTATGTGATGTACTGTCTCCATTTGACTTTGTACTGGATGAAACTCTTCTTGGCTTGCTTCTAATCTGAAAGCTCATGACAGTTACAATACCAAGTAGGTTAGAGGATGAATATATACCTGCCCATGTAAGTGAAAACCCAGCCGGAAATTTATACTGAACGTTTGCAAGCAAGAGAATACTGAACGCAAATATTAAAGTGAGAGCACCAATTGTTTGGATAATACGTCTCCTAACTCCTTGCGATACAGATTTGTCTTGATACTTAGTAGCGAGTCGATAAAGCTGTAGAGTAACGCTTAAGCAATAAACAAACAATCCTATTGCTATCAAAGAGTATACACTGTTCTTGACCATAGCAAGCATAGGTATCTTCCTTGGGAGTAATAGTATAGTAACATCAGCACTAAGTTCAAACACAACCACTTAATAAGAAAGTAAGAAACTTTAAGAAAAAAAGAGGAAACGCTTGTTAACGTTGTTGTGAAATTACAACAATAGAAAAAACATGGAAAGTGGCGTACATATCCCACAGAGTACAAAGAATGGTATTTTAAGCTTAGACAGAAACAGATTTATCTGAAGAGATGTTTCTAGGAGTACTTCATGCCAATAAAGAATAATCAATAAATTAGTTATCGCAGTGAAGACAAAACTGAAAGTCAAAGTGACAGCTAATCCAGAGTATGGAATAGCCAGTGGCAGCAATGTAATCAATATCATTGGTGGCACACGTAGTACACATCCTATTGTCTCTAAAATCATAACAACAGTCATAATCTGAAGCTTGCATTGACCTACTTTGAAGACCATCCAAAGCCTCCAAATAAAATAAAAGAAAGTAGCAATGTGAATACCCAAGTGAATAAAGAATATAACATACGGCCAAGCAGACTTATAAAACCTTCTATAAAAGTTCTCTTGACTACTTATACAAAGTGTCACGTTCGTAAACCCTTTTTCAAAGCACGTGTCAATCCATTCAGAATTTGAAACAACAGCGTTTATTCCTATTTTAGGATCCTCTTTTTCAGCTCTAAATGTCGCAAACGATGGCGTTGTACGTCCGTTAGCTTCTATAATAGCCAAGGCACCTTGAGCAAGCCATTCTATATAGTACGGCCGAGACTCTCTTTTGGCAATAACGATTGATCCGTTCTTATCAGCGGCTGTTTCAAGGACAGCTGTGACGTTTTCGAAAGTGAACGTATTAAACTCTAAATTTACCCCGAAGAGCATCGTGACAGCATCGTATTCTCCAGAGACCTCTTCAGGGTATGTTACAGTTATTTGAGCATGCGATAAAGTAAAAACGACTAAAAGAATACATGATAGTCGTATTACGCAAGTTTCCATCACTCAGAGGCGTGGAGCGGAGGGATAACAGATATTGTGAACAAAAAGTCTATATTTAGTAAACCTGTACGAATGACGTCATAAACGAAGTACAATTTAGTTACAAGCTACCAGATTAGGTTAACTAGGATCAATAAGGATGTCATTCACAAGCCTTGTAAATTAAATCAATCCATACGCATTATCATGACACTTTTTTTTGAAGATTCTCAATTTTCATCAACATGTTGTGGTTAACCACTACTACCCCTAGCACATAGTATTAATATGTAGATTCAAATGGCTATGTGCGCATCATTTCGTAAAACATCACCAACTGTAACCATGTCTGTGCCTGGCATAGCTGTTACATCAAAATCACATGTATCCTGGAAGAGATTGACCCACCCCAAAATCAGAGCAATACATTGAAAACAATCAAGTGAGGGATTATATCAAAGCAACCAAAAGCAAAGTTTTCCTTTTGTTTTTTTTTATTTGGTTTTTTTTTTTGTTGGTTTGTTTTTTGTTTTACAATACATTACATTTCCGTTTTTTCTTTCGTCTATTGTTTTTAGAAGGCCTACCACCTTCTCTACTCATTGCTATGCGTGCAACTGTTTGCATAACTTCAGAAACACCATTATTTTGTAGTGAGCTACATTCCATATACTTTTCAGCCTCTATAGTACGTGCAAGATGCTCTCCTGGTGAAAAAAAGTCAGAAAAAAAAACACTCCAAGTGTAACAAATAATATGACAAACAATAAACACGTGAGTTTTCTTGACACAAAAAGTCTGAATCTTTACTATTTTTTTGTTGCAATTACCTTGTTCTACTGTAGTGGGGCTCTGTCCGCGCCTCATTAGCTCATATTGGATATCACGATTATCTCTAGCATCCTTCTTTGTTCCAACAAGTAGAATGGGTACACCAGGGCAGTAGTGTTTCAATTCTGGGTACCACTAATAAACCAAAACGTCAGTCAATCTTTTTTTGACAGAAAAAAAAAATGACTTTGTCAACAACTAGTTCGCATTCGTACCTTTTCTGTTATGTTCATAAACGCTCCTTGGGATATAACTGAAAAGCAGAGCAAAAATACATGCGTGCTCGGATAGCTGTAACGTTTATTAGTCGTCACCCTTGCTAATAGCTAGCGTATTTGCGCATGTACTTACCTCAACGGTCTGATTCTATCGTACTCGTCTTGTCCTAAAAATCAAAACGGTAAGTTTTTTTGAATAATTACCAGCGCTAGTAATTATCGCTAGCGCACCTGCTGTGTCTACAAAGTTCAATTTCACCCTTCTTCCGTCCACTTTTGAAAACTTAGCTATGACTTGACTGGTGAGATTAATACGTGCCAGAAAGATACTCACTTGTGCTATCGAACACTGTGGGAGCCATAGAGTTTGGAAAATCGCCACCATTTGTGTAAGTTAGCTAAACTCTGTAAGTTAGTAACTAGTGTACAGTAGTGCCGTACGAGCAATGAAGTTTTACCAACTGCACCATCTCCTACTAAAACGACTTTAATGTCGGTACAATCGTCTGACATTGTGCGTTTTCGCACTTAGAGCATTTTAGATCCAAGTAACTGCTCATTATTAGCCTAACAGATTCGGCTTAGGCTAAATGACAACTTTATCAATTTTATTCATCTTAGCTGACATGCTTTGCAAAAACGTCGCGACGCACTGACTACCACTAACGAATAATTTATGTGCTTTTTTCCGGTGATAAAAGCGTGTGGCGAAGTGTTCGCTTACAAAGCTTGTACTAGCATAATTCTCACCGTATCACAATAAACTGGTTTAATCAGAGCCACATTACCTAGCACAGAGCTATACCAGATCCAGAAAAGTTAAACCGTTGTTTAACGCGTATACGCTAGAAAAATATGGTTTCAAGCATTGTTAGTTACGTGTGAGCGTATTTTATTCACTGGTTGTCGTATTAGTGCATAAGTTACCAAGTTAGGCTCAAACTGCTTGTTGTAGTGAACGTTATTGCAAGAAATGCACTGCAAACCAAAACTCATTAAAATAATAGGCTATCACTGGAGTGAATTAAATCCAATGTCACGTGTTTTGACTGGATTTGTATTTATTTCAAACTTGGCTTATTAAGCAGTTCACAAGTGTTTTAGATTCCACCAGAGGCAGCTCCTTGTAGCATCTTTGTGTGGGAGTATTTTGCGATGTCTTTGGACAACGTCACAATCAACCAGTACCCTTTCATTACGTAATGTTCAGCCAATTTTTTATCTTCTGTAATACGCCAAAAAGACATTATAGTCATTCCTAACCCAGTATTTGCCTTACTGTACACGGTACCGCACTCCAATAACTGCGCTTCAACGCTGTATTTAAATGAAAAGCCAAAAATGCGATCTTCGACGTCATAGTGTACGTACGACTCGTTCTTATGTGAAATGATTACTTGTAGAACTTTGGGATGAAATTTTAACAGTTCAGTTGGATTCATCAAGAGAGTAAGCACATCCGCTTTGCTACGCGTGGGTGGTATATCTACTACAATATCTGACCTATGAACGTGGTCGCGAAGCGAAAACCCAATGGCAATGGCAAGCACCACGACAGTAGATACAGCTAGTAACAAGCGCATGTTGTGGTTGATACGCCCAAAGCTGAAAAGGTTCACTTAGCTACTTACAGCCGCATTGACCTTAAATTGCTTAGCAAGTTGTGCTTTGCTAATGTATGGTCGTATTATTTCGTTCATTCAGAATAACTCACTTTACGGTACGCAGTAATCTTTTGTTACGTAACCAACGCTCATAGTGTCAGTTTTTAGTTAAATAAGGCAGTTGCAACGACATTTCAGTCAGTTAATTTCTTCCACGTCCTCTAAGAACGTATAAACAATAATGGCTGCACGTAAACCAACTCTAGAAGACCTTAAAAAGGTTTCTCTATTTAAAGGTACGGCATACTACCAAGAGACAAAGCGCCTTACCTTCACAAGCTTACTTTATAATGAACTAGGAAGCTCAGTAGCTTTACTCGAGGAAGTACAAGCCTCGTTGCAAATAAGACAAGTAAAACAAGGCGACTATGTATGCCGCAAAGGTACTACTACCATATAGGATTACTTGCAGATGAAATAACGCATTTTAAATAGGTGATATCCCAAAAGAGATGTATTTTATTCTAGACGGTACTACAGTGCTCCTAGCATAAGTACATGCTTCAATAGTACTAACGTTCATTAAAAAAGGCGTATTTGATATACTGACTGGTGACGGCAAGAAAGTTGGTGATTGCAGCACAGGTGGCTTCTTCGGCGAAATGGTGAGCAAACACAGACGTGGGTTTTTTTCGCTTTTTCAAGTATTTTGATGTTTTTGGCGTTTAATTCTATTTAGGGTCTATTATACACAATGCCACGTTCTGCTAGCGTTCACTGTACATCAGAGACTGCTACATTAGCAGTATTTGCTCAAACAGACTTTAACAGAGTGCGTTTTTTGTGAATTTCATTCAAAAAACAAAATCGAAATGGTTGCAACCACTTCCTTGACAGTTTTTTGTAGATTCGTGGTAATCACCTTGAGCTTGCTCAAGAACTTGAGAGAACTGCTAACGACAGATTTGGACGTTTCAAGGTTCGTTTTAACGGAAAAACAATGCCAAGACGTTTCTCACTGACTTTCTTGGTTTAGCGTGAATTGGCTGGCTTAGGGCAACTACGTTACGTTGAGAGTGAGTTTACAGGTGAAAAGTTAGAGCTTTACAAGCAAATCTTTTGCGATGTTGACTTAGATGGTAACGGTTCAATTGATATGGAAGAACTTGGACAACTCGTAAGGTATGGTGTTGATGTGAAAGAATATCTGAAATTTGGAGTTATTTCGAAGCTTACTTGTTTTTAAAAGGCGTTTGAGTGGTGTTGAGTTACCAAAGAAGACTTTGGAACAGTTGATGAAGCAATTGGATAAAGATATGGATGGTATGTGTTGCTTTTTGTTATTTTTTTTTTTGAACCGATTTTTCGTTCTTCTGAAGGCTTGTTCTTCTTTGTTTTTGTTGTTTTTGTTCTTCTGAAGGCTTGTTGGTCTTTGTTGTATTTATTTTAAACTAGGTACTATTGATTTTAAAGAGTTCAAAGAAGGTTTACGCTACTTAAAGTGGATTGTAAATTTTACTGAAAACGAAGAAGCGTCATCCGGATTCTTTTCTGTCTTTGAGTCTCCTGTGGTTTTAGGAGTAGTATTTGCTATATGTGGAGCTGTTGGGTTTGGATTAGCACGTACTTATTTAGCTAAACAGTAATTAATGCATTGTATCCAAAAAAAAAAAAACCAAAAAAAGAAATCAATAAAAAATCTACTGTTCTTTGTACTATCCCCGTGTATCATATTGTTCTTCGGAATTGACATTTTGTAATAAACAAATATTTATGATATGGATGGTTTATGAAGATAGTCGAGTTCAGGTTACAGAAACAAGGCGATTTTTTTGAGTGATATATTTTTATTTTTTTTGTTTTTGTGTTACTTTATTTTTCTCTATACTCTTTTAGCCATCATTTGCTTTTTTCGCTCTTCTGCTTGCTTCTTTTTCTTTTCCTGAGCTATTTGGAAAAAATCTGTGTATGGTGCTTTGAGTTCAGCAAAGTGAAGTTTCTTTACTCCTGAACTGACTTTAGGTGTTCTTTTCATACATCCCATCATCATGCACCTTTCAAGTAACCTACATTTAAAATTTAACGCTTAACCATCTGTGGTATATATCCCAAAGAATGGAAGAGTAGAGGGGAAGGGAAAGAAGAAGAAAGATTGTTTTGGAATTTTTTTTTTGAAGTTGACTTTTTTGTTGTTGGTACGTACTCTCTCATTGTTAGATGCTCAAGGTCTTCTTGTAGTACATTAAGGCATAACGAATAATCGCTTAAAAATAGACATAAAGCGATTATATAATTTTCGATAAGATATCGCTTATTATCAGTTGCTGTGATACAACTCCTAACAAAGAAAGTTAACCAAAAAAAAAAGAAGAAATATAAGAGTGAAAAACCAAAACCACGTACTGGACCCAGTTGGACTCTCCATATTTCTCAGATATAGTCCTAAATTTCTTTGTAAGACAAGGTTAAATTGTGTAACAAGTAAAGTTCCAACAAAGAAATGATAGAAAGAAAGAAAAAGGTAACATAAACGTTACAACTTATTCTCTCTTTTCAAAAAAAAAAGCCGTCAGACCTCTCGGTTCTTCTCACAAGCGCTTCATCGAAACTGTAGCTACAAGAGCCTTACAGGAAGTTTGAAGGTGTTTAAAGATTCCAATACAACCCAGGTACTCAAGTAGTCGTGAAGCATAATCAAACTAAGATCTTGCTAATCATCCGGCAATGAAAAAAAAAAAGCTGTTTTGGAGGAGTTTATCAAACTTCGTTTGGAAGTCCATCACGTACTTATTACCATACTTATTAGCGAAAACAGCTAGAAGCTTTCTTGGTACAACAGATTCAGCCGCCTTTGCAGCCGAGAAGAGGATTTTTCTACCGGCATTTTGTCGGAAGATACCAAGGTAAATCAACAAATATTGGACGTAGGTTGCAACCTTTGTCTTTAACATAAGCTTCTTTGCTTGATTTTCTTGACCCTTTGTAGTCAAAGCAACAGCTTCCAAGTGCTTACGCCACTCGTCTTGGTACCTCGAAAGGTTTGCTACAACAAACTTTGAAGCCCTATTTTAAATAGAAATAATAAGAAAAAAGTGAGAAAAATAAGGTACGTAAAAGACGAAATAAACAAAAGTGTTACCAGTCTCCAAAGTGTTCTGAATAATCGTCTACTGTCTTTTCGTTTTCCATTATGGATTTTATATAGTTGTTCTTCAAAAAAAATTGTTCCTCTTTGAGTAACACTAACAATCATGTCAACCAAAAACAAAAAATCTTGACGTACAATCTCGTATGACAAACACTCTCGCTCGTTTGTTTGTAGTCTTGTTTATAGGTGGTAGCACATCTGCTAGGTTTGAATGTACACCTTGGGCTTCCTCTAAACCAAGAAATTAATACAAGAGATGATTTTAAATACAAACAAAGAGACGTACTAAGTTGATCTATTTTGGTATTCATTTCACGTTTCATTTTAGTATTCATTTGGAATTCTTTGTGCATGTGTTTGTCCACCATCATTCTACCAGCTGTACGACGTTCTCTAATATATGTAAGTTACAGTTTTAGTATAAATAAAAACAATCAGCCTCAGCAACCTCAGCATTGACGAAATGTTCAACAATATTTAAAGAAAAATGTACAATGGAAAAAAATTAATATTTTTATCAGTTTGGTCTTTAGAATAGAGCACTGCGACACAACACACACGTT
Source organism: Trichosphaerium sp. ATCC 40318 (assembly GCA_038496445.1). Lineage (NCBI taxonomy): Eukaryota > Discosea > Flabellinia > Trichosidae > Trichosphaerium > Trichosphaerium sp. ATCC 40318. Next base: position 114,758 of record JALMLS010000013.1, on the reverse strand, counting down.
GCAATTGTACAAATTGATAGTAGAAAATACTGTAATTTGTTACAAGAGTATAGAAGCATCAAGCTTCGTTAGAGGCTGTCCGAGATCCAAAAAAAAACAAAAAAAAAAAAAAACAAAACTCGTACCGTCGTGTTCCAAATACATGAGCACGTTTCATTTTATCTTCTTGTGTATATTCAGCAGCCTTATCTGGTATAATCTCATCGTGTGACTTTATAGTGCTTTCCATCTTGTGTATGCCTTTTGTTGGTATTATTTTTAATTGCTTTGTTTCTGCATCGTATACGCCAATGTAGTATCTAATGAGTCGTTTGTGAGGGTAATTGCGATAAAATAAGAGTTATCACTGCGTTTTCCTACTTTTTAACAGATTGCCGTTTTATGCGTTTTTGGAAACGTTGAGATGTTTTTAGGCGTTTTGGAGGTATTTTGATGCGTACTTTGTTGTTATTCTTGATTTATCAGCGCTAACTTTTCCTGTGAACTTCATTTGTTCAGTTTCGGCGATTAAAGCATCCTTAGACCCTGGCCTGAACTCTATTGTGCCTATCAAGTCCATTATTTACAAATTTGTTTTTATTGGCCTACGTGCTGCTAGATCTGCCTCAGGCAATCCTTGGTGAAATGCCACTAACAAATTGTGAATAATTGCTTTAACAAACGTATATTACCTAAGTTTGGCCCTACATCTCCTTTTCCGAGCGGAATATACTCAATTTTGGCCTACAAATGTAAGAAAACTGTCACAAGCTGCAAAATTCTTACTCGTTTATCCTTTCCATGATCATCTACCCTCTTCCTCTTCAGTGACATTGCGCCAATGGGTCGTTTTGCGTCCGGACTAAGACCTTTAAAGACCGAGAAAGTGCGAAGTTCAAAAAAATCTCTCGAGTGTCAGGTAATGCTGTCGTAATGTTCCATTTGGCAGTAAGAGTCCTATTGTTTGTATTTGCCGCCATTGTGTTAGGCCATAATGGATACAAGGCCGCTGTGGTTGAGTATAGCCCCATTTTACCCCCATATAATACAACAAGCAAGTTAGATGCCTCTACGGCGATGTTGAAGAACTTGGCACTGTATCAAGTAGTTATTACAAAGCGATGCCTGTTTACGCGTGTATAGGACTTCGCTTGTACAGCGAAAGCATCTGGAGCTGAAATAATTGTATTTCCAGAGGATGGTCTATATGGACCTCTATTCCCTACCAGGTGAGTTGTAAATAGCCCCAATTGCTAATTTAAATACTAGGGACAGCATTTTACCGTTTCTAGAAGCGATACCGGACACTACAGTGACACCATGCACAGAATGGTCAAATGATATTTCAAAACAAGTGCGTAGCTTTTTGTTATCCACCGTGGCGCCAGCGTACCTCATACTCATCGTAAAATCAGCGACATACTTGAGTACTCATGTCAATCGTCATTTTTTTTTATTTTGGCTTAGCACGTGACTGATTATGATTTATTGCTAATTGTTTTTCCGTTTTTTTGTAGAAATCTTCTCCTACGCTTTTCAAAGCTAGTTGTATAGCTAGAGATGTTGGTATATACATTGTGCTTGATATGGGGGATGTACAATACTGTAGTTCATCAAATGATGTAAACTGTCCACATGATGGGCGGTATCAGTTTAATACCCAAGTTGCTTTTTCAAACAAAGGCACTATTCTTCAAAAATACCATAAAACGCACTTATGGTTTGAACCTCAGTTCGATACACCAGTAAATCAATCACCAAAGTATTTTGATACAGATTTCGGTACGCTTTTTGTGTTGATGAAGAAATTGTTTGTATTTGTTGTTAACAATTTTTTGGCAAAAGGTGTTCGCTTTGGTATGAGTATATGCTTTGATATAATGTTTGAGCACCCACTACTTGATCTCATAAGTTTGGGTATTACAGACTTTACTTACTCAGCGTGGTGGGTCAATACGCCGCCCGCTTTAACAGCAACACAAGTAAGTTGAATATTGCAGCTCAAAGTTACTCAAAAAACTAGTTTGTTTTGAGTTGTACTTATATATGGTAGGTCCAAAGCGCTTTTTCATTATTCAGAGATGTCAATCTTCTAGCTTCAGGCTCTGGGCATAGTTGGTAAGGATCGTACTATGTCAAACTCACAAATTAATGTACTATTTCAGGTTTAATTCTGGATCTGGTATTTATAGCAGTTCAACGGTTTTGCAGACTTTCTTCAATCCATCAGGGAAAGGCCAGTCTAAACTCATGATCGCAGAAGTACCAGCAAACAACGTTAAAGTAGTAGAGTACCAGGAAAAAGTGCTTGAGCTCGCTACTGGTGTCAAGTTGGGTACCGGTTTTACCTTTTTTCGAAAAGCGGAACAAAGAGCTTATTCTTATTTTAGACAAGTTCAATTCGATAGAAATCAATACTTCTGAGATCGCGGAAGGTTCAGTTACGATAACACAAGGCAACACTACGTGCTCATTAGAGTACAAAGTAAAGTAAGCTCTTCTTGTTTTATCATCCTTAATAACCTCTACAAAGGCTTCCTGGTGTTACAGATAATCAAAGATACATACTAGCAATACTAGATGGAGAATTAGGCATACTGAAAACAGTAGCTTGCTCTTTTCTTGTTTGCCAAAAAAAGTACTTACTTTTTTCTTATTTTTTTCAACAAAAGTGGAGTCTTACGTCTTTGATGAATCATTAAGTTATTGACTGTTTTATTATTATAGAGGACATGATAGAGATTGTTTTGGTAAAACTAATGAATTGAGTTCATCTGTTGTATTTAGTTCAGTGTCTCTATCAACGACAATGAATGTCAAAGGTGTAAATACTTTCTTGCCTGTTGCATCTTCTGATCAATCTCAACTTTTTCCTAATGATGCATTTCAGTTCACACGTGGACCTAACAAATCATTTACTTATACTTCTTCCAAAATCGGTAAATCCCTTTTGAACATAGGGATATTCGGCCTTCATTTTTAGAAGCCTTAAACCAAAAAAATGTACCATAACAATAAAAACACGATTACACATAACCATGCCCAGTGTCCATTTGAAATTAAAGTACTAGTAATTATGTACAATGAACTTGTACCAAATAGCATCTTAGGAGTGTATACCACAATACTATCAAGTGTTGTCTTTTATTTCAATGAATGCTATTTGACCAGCTGTGACAACATCAAAAGCTGAAATGTAGAAATATCAAATGGCGCTATTTTCTTGTTGGAACTCTATTACAAACATTCTAAGCTCTTACATGCTAAAGGACTGTATTTGAAGGTAATATATTTTTTTTATCCTGTAGAGGAACCCTTTTGTAATCTAGCGCTTGCATGCGCAATAATACAACGTAAAAGCCATATCAAGCAACAAAACTCAAATATTTGTAGCTCGTCAGTTTGAAACGCGTGTTTTACCCTAATCGTTAAAGATTGTAAGTGTGCGCCTTCTCCAATGGCGGAATTCCCAGTTATTAAACTTGTTGGTAAAGATGAGTTAAAGAAAAAGCTCATCAAATCATTCGAAGCAAGACACCGCGAGATATATCAACGTAAAAGCATTAGCAAAGAAGGTGCTTTTTATTTTTATTTATTCTGCTCTTTTTTATCTTTGGGCGCACGTGGTGCACGTGACTTTAACTTTTTGTTAACTAACTGTAGAGACACATTATATACTAGCAGGGAAAACAGAATTGGCGATACTAGTACTACACATTGGTTACAAACCTTTTGAACTTACTTTTGATTTAAGAATACAGATGAATCAGATCCAGAAAGACATTTATATTACCCAGTATGTGTAACCACGTGGTTTTCTTTATTTTGTTGAAAGCTACAACTAAAACAAACTCTTTCAAGTTGGCTGATGTCTTCATTCTTATTTTCTCTGTTGTTGACCATGAGAGCTTTCATTCTGTAAAAGATAAGGTACAGGCCTTTATTGAAGTGATTGATTTTGGGTGCTTATTTAGTAACTATTAGTGGTTGCCAGAACTAAGACAGTTTGCTCCATACACACCTTATTTGTTGGTTGGCAGTCAAATAGAACTTAGAGATGACTCAAACAACTCACGTTCCGCTAGTCAAAAAGATACAGCCCTGGGAATCAGTGGTTCAGAACATATTACTTTTGAACAAGGTACCTTGTTTATCACATGATAGTTTATTAATCAACGTAAACAAAGGAAGCCTACTTGCTAATGATATCAGTGCCTTTGATTACTGGGAGTGTTCACTGGATATACTATGGACGGAACATATAAGTGAGGTGTTTGATGCTTGTGTGAATTATGTCGGATCAAAGAGAGTGCGCCACGTATATAAGTGCGGAGTAAAACTACTTATACTCGGACACGGTGGATCAGGTACCAGTACTTGGCGAATGCTATCTCTTTTAACTTCTTAACAGGGAAAACGACTTTGCTAAACAAAGTTGAACAACAGCGATCAAAAGGTGTAACAAAATCCACTATATCTTTGAGTACGCGACAATTGAATTTAGTTAAGAATGTAGATTGTATTGCATATGACTTTGGAGGTCAGATGGAGTATTTAACAAGTCACAAGTCTTTCTTTTCTGACAGAAATTCTATTTATATTATTATGGTATTTCCAACATTTACTGCGTTTGTTGTTCATTGTAACTAACTTGTTAAATGAGATTGATGTGTCAACTAATTTGAGTATACAAACACAACATATTTGTCATTGGCTTGATGTTCTTGGTTCCAAGGGATTGTTGTATTCAAGGCAAAAACGTCATTTGATAGTTGTCGGAAACAAACTTGATCTTGTTCGAGATCCAGAAAATACTCTAGATGATATTGTGGCCAACATAAACAAACAATTGAGTGATCATATATCCAAAGCGCCTAAGAATAAGATTGAAGTTACATTCAGCAAGGATATGGTCATGTCATCGTTATCTAGTAAGTGTACACTGACTGGTTACTGTTGTAAACTCTACTAATTCAGTTGTTTCAACTATTCAGATAAAAGTGTTGATAAGTTCAGGAAAATACTATCAACGTGTATAAGCTCAACAACAACGTGGTCCATTGAATCACAAGTACAATTTACATATCTAATAGAAGAAACAAGCATATTTGATTCATCACAAGTATTGTGGACAGTGTACGAGTTTTTCATACCTTTCATTTTTCTCATAATTTTCTTTCCTTTTGTTGCACTTGGTGCTTATAAACGCATTCTAGAGATGACATGTTTATATTATTGAAGGGAAAAAAGAGTACTATAATACCATTACTTGAACAGAAGTTCAAGTACAACGTTTATTCTGGGTTTTCACCTGATGTGTTCCACAACCTAATGGATGGAATCGAGTATTTACATTCTCTGGGAAAGATAACATACAATAAGGTACCACAACAACCCTTTATGGTGTTTTTTTACACTGTAGAGGTGGTTCGGGCTTATACGGCCACAAAATATCTTACGGGTTAACCGGCTAGCTGTTACACGCCCATGCCTAGCTTGAATAAATTGATTCCTTCTCTAGGCAACACAAACGGTGTGTTTGAGACCACAAACTATTGCACGTGTCATTGCAAGTTTTATTGGTCCACAAGAACATATACAAAGAGTACATGGAAACACAACAAGCTTATTGACACATCGAACGGCAATCGTTAGTCATGCTGTTGCTGTTAAAAAAATCAAAGCAATACCAGAGCTATCAAAACTTACTGACAATGAATGTGATGCCATCATGTTGTACATTGAATCTATGAACATATGCTACAAACTAGGTGATGAAGAAGTTGTACGTCCTGTAAACTACTAGACAAGTACTAACGTTGATTGTATAGAAAAACTATGGTCAAGAAGGATACTTGTTTTATTGCTTGAGACCTGAAGCTGAAATGATGTACATGCCTCCACCTACGGACAAAGACCACAAGGAGAAGTTTATCAGTGATACCAAAGCAAAAGATATAATCATGAGAGTTCATCACACTGAGAAAGGTGCTTATCTTTGCCCTACCCACTAGCCATAACAATGTTAGGTGAAAGAACTACAACTTATCATTGTGTATTCAAAAAGGCTATCAAGAAAGTGAAAGTGAAGCATTCAGAAATAGATTGTATCACCTTTCACAACACTGTTAGGGTGCTTGCATTCAGTCTTGTAAAGCAAAATAGAAGCATCACCACTGACACATTCAATGAACTTCAAGGAAAGCTAAAAGGTACACTCACAACTCAGCATTCATCGTTGTTTGTATTTAATATTATATTCAAGGTTTAAAAGACAACAGATACAAGTTGTTTGCAAATTCTATGATTATTAAAGATCCTGATGGAAACGTGATATCCTTGTATTATAAAAATGGCAGTATAGCAATTGTTGTTAGAGGCCTTGCACCAGAGATGTGGAAGGTACTTGAAAAAATACAGCGCCAAATTGTTAATTTAAGGCAGATAAATCTCTCCAAAGAGCTCAATGAGTTTGGTCTCAAAGATAATCCGATTTGCCCATGTGGCGCCCAAATGGGCATGATACTGCCGTTGACAAAACGTGAGCTTAAACATGGAAAAAAGTGTGAATTTACAGGGCTTCAAATAAGTCCGTCAGAATTAGTTCATGGCTTTCCTTTTCAGAACGATATTCTCAATCCTCTCTGGAGCACCATCAAGTGCGATTATAAAACAATACTATACAGTATAATAACATATTACTAGATCCTCAATGATGGGTAAGTCTAAGAAACTGTGGAAGCAAAAAGGGAACCTGAAATATACTGATCTTACTGGCAATGAATTACATCAGGTTTGGTGTTTTTCTTTTTTTTTTCACTCACTACTAACAAAGTTAGGACTGCAAAGAAGAATATCTTCGTATTCGTGATATGTTCTACAAGTTTGTAGGAAACGAGAAGAGTTCTTTGTTTGAGATGACAAAGGCAACTGTGCTCTACAACCCTTCCCTTGAGAAAAAGTTTGGAGAAATGTACAACAAACTTGTAAAAAGAGTGTTAAAGGCTGATACTATTTCACCACCTTCTAGTATGTAATATTGTTGTGCCTAAAAAGTTAACACAACTCTCAAGATCCAGGATCAAATACAACCCAAGAGAAGGATAAAAAGGAATGGCAGCAATGGTATGAAAATAACCCACATGGGTTCAGATTGTTGTAGTTTTTTTGACAGAATTGGTAGGATATTATCTCATCTGGAGCAGTACACCATGCGTGTATCTGGAAATGAGCAAATCAACCTCATTGCAGGGTTCAATGGTACTTCTGAAGTAAGTCTAACTAGCATTGCAGAATTTTAACTATACTGGTGTAGGATACGTGCTTCAAGATAGCAGAAAGTAATTTCTTAGAAGCTGCTGAGAAGAAAAAAATGGGCATTACTGTCACTGATCCTGGATATTTTGGTACACGTCTCTTCTCAATTACTCCTTAAAATTATTTAGGTAATGGCATATACTTTACACAATACCCTTCATATGGTACAATAGTTAGAACGTCCTTTATGGTAACTAAGTACTTGGTTAGGTTCTTTGTACGCTAAAGCAAACAAAAAACAAGGAAATATGAAGTGTATGATTATTTCTTGGATACTGATGGGTAACAGTACAATGTTAGAATTATTTTCTTACAAGTTATGCTAGGTAGACCATATCCTGTTACAGAGGATCCCTTCAAAGGTGCCTCAACTTCGCTTCTTGGTAAAGGTTTAGTTGTATGTTGTTACCCGTTGTTTTCGTTCCTTATAAATGGTGCTGTAGGCGGGATATGACTCACACTATGTTGTTACAAAGAGTACAATTTCCAAGGATATTCAAGCACCTTGTAAGCCTGGCGAAGTGCCAGACGCTGACGAGATAGTAATTTTCAACAAAGATCAGGTACAACACCAGCTAGTACAACAGAGTAATCATTTATCACTTTAACCTAGATTTTACCTCGATACCTTGTGTACTATAAGCGTGTTGATACAACTTCAAGCAATAAAAACTCTGGGCTGGTCTTCGCTCAAATGAAAAGCAAAAATGTGGAGTGGCGTGATGCTGATAAACTTGTTCTTTGGGTTGACAACAACTTATCTTTTCAAAACAAGGAATTAGTAAAGGTCATCGAGAAATCAAGCAAACATAAAGTCAAAGTATGTTCTTCAAAAGTCTTTTAGTGTCACGTGTATTAACGTCTAATTTTATTATTGGTTTAGGTGATAAGCATGACATCATCTGTGGAACTAAAGTCGTGGCTTGATACAATTGCTCCTCATTTGAAGGGAAGGAACTTTATGATTGTAACAAACAGATATCGAAAAAATGATGGTGGTGATAAAGCAGCACATGATCTCATCAAGTAATTTTGTTTTGAACGGATCAGTTCTAATATTTAACTCACGTGTTTGTCAACAGGTTAGTACGTGGACATAAAGGGTGGAAGAATATTCCTGTTGTTGTGTTTTGTGAAAACATTGCAGATGCAAGGAGTCTTAAAACGATGAAACATACACAAGTTACAGACAGGTCACCTGACGTTTTAACATGGTGTTCTTCGCTAAAGAAAAACCCTTTCAAAAAATAACGATGTAATACTACTATTAAGGGTCTAAATTAGATTCAGTAGAAGTCCATATTGAATGCCAATGAGTAAAAGGAAACCACGAATTGTTTGGATCCAGTTGTTTAATCCATATTCAAGACTAATTAAACAAGGATTGTGGTTAGAAGTACCAGCTTGTATATATTGTTACATCTGCTATAGAAATACCAAGGTATGCCATTGCCGCCAGAGCAATTACCTACTGAACAAAAGCATGATACTGTTAAAAGCGGATTGGGTAGTAAATACGAACATGGCAACTTATCAACTTTTAGAAACTTTATCTTTTGAAAAGCCTCTGCTAGGAGAAATTGTTACAAGCGTTTTAACACGTGACTCTTAAGCCCTTTGTCAAAAAATTCATAAGTGTCACCGTGCTTGGTTTTTATTGTGATTCAAAAATACTTATTGCCCCGTTTACAACACTTCATGAGCATGAGTAAGAGACTTGGTCCATCGGATTACATAAAGCTATTAAGTACAAAAGGCAAATCACTAAAATCAAACCCACTTCGGTCTCTTGACGTGGTATTTAACGCACACGATGATATGGTAACAGTTCTTTATCTAAGTTCGTTTATTACCTCAAGTTTTATAGATTAGCCTTGGAAATGGTCAGCCTGAACCAAATGCAATACCTATAACTGGTATAACAATCAAATTAAAGTCAGGTAAGAAAAATCGTTTGTAATGTCAATTGAACCTCACATAGGAGAATCTATTGATGTTTCTTCGCCTATGGTAGCGAAAGGTGTAAGCTACTCCACAACTGTACGCATTTTTCTATTGAAAATTATTTTACGAAATCACGTGATCTTATGTTTTTTTTCAATTTCTTATCAACCCCACTAACAAGTCTTGTAATAGAAAGGTATTCACGAGCTACTAGAGTACCTCATGCAATATCAAAAAGATCTGCATAATCCTAAAGGTGATTGGGACGTTTGCACACTTGCTGGTACATATCGCGGATGATTAAAAGAGTCTCATGCTTGAATAGGAAGTAAGGATGGTATAGGAAAGATATTGAAGATTTTAACTGAAACAGGAGACACAATACTATGCTCAGAGGTTCTATACTAGTTAAGTTCTTTGATCACTTGTATTTAAAAGTAGTTACCTAATCAACCAAATAAATAGTGGAGCAAAGGTTACTCGGGAACAATGTGTTTGGCATGGTATACCAATAGATGAGGATGGTATTAAACCGGATTTGTTAAGGAAGACACTATATGATTGGCCTGGAGATAGCAAAAAACCAAAGGTTTACCTCAGTACGCTTTGAAGGTTGTCTTACTTTCGATTTTAGGTTCTTTATGTAGTACCTACAGGACAAAATCCAACAGGAAGTATTTTACCTTACGAAAGACGTAAAGAATTATTGAGTATAGCTTCAGATCACAACCTAATAATAATTGAGGATGACCCATACTGGTTCGTAGAATTATGGATACAGAAGGAAGAGTTCTAAGACTAGACTCTTTTAGTAAAATCATAGCACCAGGGCTTCGTCTTGGGTGGGTTACAGGGCCAAAGTATTTGGTTGATAAAATAGAGTTATTGAACCAAGGAGACATTATTCATCCGTCTGGTATGTAGAAATACTTCAAGTTTTAAACATACTTTTATCTGGATTCTGTCCAAGAGCGTAAACTTACCAGTAATCACAAACACCTTTTTGTTAAAAATACGCCATTGGTATTTCACACTCTTGTTCAGAAACTACAATATCGCTCATAGCATTTGATGGCTGCAATGAAATCCAGCAATTCTAATTAATTGTTATTATAAGGTGTCAGTCAAGCGATTGTGTTATCAATACTAAAACATTGGGGAAAGGAAGGCATAGAACAACATTCAAAAAGTATAAGAAAAATATACACTTCAAAGAGAGATGCTTTGATTTCCTCATGTGACAAGCACCTCAAAGGATTAGCAACATGGGTTATTCCTAAAGGAGGATTTTTCCTATGGCTAAGATTGACTGATGTAGAAGACACTGAGGAGCTTGTACGCAAAGAAGTAGTAGCATCAAAGGTACATGTTCAACATTTAAAATCTTCTCATTTCACGCTTACGCTTACACTTGCTTTTAGGTATTGCTCAGGTGGGGATCACCTTACACAGCATCGGGGGACAAATCATCGTGTGTTCGGATAGCGTATTCTACAGCATCTAAAGAGGTACCAAACAGTTTGTTTTTGTAATTGTATTTTTGGCTGTTTCTTTTTATCACGTGATATAACTATTTAGGATATGGAAGAAGCAATTAAAAGACTTGCAACTATTCTTACAGAAAGAAAACATAAATTGAAGTAAAATGTTGTGGAATAAAAATATGGTCCAGAGTGTAAAAAAATAATTTCCTGGTATTTATTGTCAACAGTTTACGGTGCTTGAGTGGAAATTGCGTACAGCAGTAATTGGCGTCTTATCTTAATCATCCTGCAAGTGACCATCATTGGCCTAATAGTACTAAAGTAGAGCCTACATGTTGCGCAAAACAGTCCTCATCGAAACTTAGTGTCCGTGGCAGTCAAGTTAATGCCAACAAGTGACTTTTTACAGAACTCGCAGGTTTTTGTCAGACCTAGACAATCCGACGGGATCTGACAGTTGACAGAACTTACATGTGATTCAGGTGCAGTACAAAAAAAACAAATCTGTAACAAAGCAAAAAACCGTAGCATCTCGTCAACGTCATTGAGGTACTATTTTCTTGAACTGATTATATGCATGTTGAAAGCTAGGTTGTTTCAGAAACTTCTGAACCTGTGCTCGATGCTTCTCCAAAGACAATACTCACAGCTTCTGGTGATGCTTCTATGTTCTCTGGCACTGTGGGTACTATTGTAGGCAATACTGGAGTTCTGAAAGAGACCAATGGAGCCTGATGTATCGAGGAAGACACTGGAAAAGGCTCTGAACGTGTTGGCGTGAGCTAGTTCCTAAAGTAAAGTAACCACACTTGATGATATTTGGTTGAAAAGGTTTAAACACCGTAAAGAGAAAAACACACCCAAGTTTCTGTCAGAAAACACTTGCAAGGACGGAAAAACTGTTGCGAGCGTCGAAAACCATTGGGTGTACCTTGTGAAGTACTTTTCTATGTTTTTGCTGTTTCTACTTTTTTTCACATTTTAGACACCGTCCATGGAACTGACTGGACCTGGACGCTAACGAAAACGCTTTCTTGTTTTTTTAAACTACATTCTGGCTAAACATTTTCTTACACTGACAAGTGTTGAGCTTTTAGTTTTACCTTTCGAAACCTCGCCCTTTATCAGTTTCATCTACGTTCACAATAATAAACCAAAATTGGGATAAAGTCATGTATTAGAGTTATTTTTAAACACACCGGTACGTTGTTAATGCATTACAAGAGTGAATGTTACTTCCAGATAATTCTTTGTTACAGCGCAAGTTTCCACCATTGCCATCACTTGGCTTTCTTCTTCTACATCTCTTACACTTACATGTACCACTATCAAGGCTTTTTCCAGCACATTCAGCGCGGTTGTTGTTATAGTTGAATTTATAGTCGGAGTACCATTTGCCGTTAGCGCCTGGGAGAGGACAGCTTCCCCAGCGCTCAACACAGTATTTGTCTCCGCCCGCAACTTCAAACACACGAGAACCCCAGTCGAAAGCACATGATCCCCATGAGGAGCTGGCACATGCTGCAATGATTACGAGTAGAGTAGCTAAGTAAAGGTTCATTCTGTTAGATTTTTACCAGATGGAGACCTGTAGTAAGGTAAGATACAGCATCACTATATTGTGAGATGTACCGGTAATAAGGTATAAAGCACGTTTGATGAATGTGTTATGGCTAAAAAAAATTGGCTTAAGTGTTGTGATACACTTAACACGGTATATCACGATGTTATAGAGCTGGTAATCAAAGCCGAGGGCGGTCATTTGAAAGAAAAGGAAAATTCACATAACGTTTGTTAACCAGAGAGTTTTTCCGAAGTTTTCCCGATGACTCGACTGACCCCTTACCAGCAAACACATATTTCATGGAGTTGGTTGCTCGAATATGAAACTAGTGTCCGTCTCATTCAAGTGTTGTTTATATTTTCTAGCACTTTTAGCAGAGTTCAAATAGATCCATAAAAATGTGAACTATTTGTGTGACTATCCTATTCATAGCAAGACTAACCTGGAACGTAAGTGATAACAAAATTTTCAATGTCAGTTTCAATAGACCTTGGCAGATGATCGCAGTATTTTACCTACGCACTGTACACGGTGCGGTCAAACCACAGAAGTGTTCAATAAGCTAAAATCGAATTAAAAAGGTATTATCCCTGCTGCAAAGCTATCACATTACCGTTAATCACGTATGAATGCCTCAAACACTGTTTGCTGTATTTTGCTTCAAAAAATCTACGTTACAGCTCTATGCTAGCGCTTACCCCACGCTAACACCAGCACTCTGGTAGTATCCAACCAGCAATACAGGGGTAATAACGTTAAACCCCAAAAACACCGCCAGTGATGCTGTAGGCTTTGTAAACGCTGCCGCGTGTCAAAATATAAATAATTTTTTTTGCTGTTTTGTTAATCACGTGGGTTCGAAACGGTTGGATTCTCTAGCCAAGCGTGAGGGCAGACCAAGCATCCAATTTCCTACCATCCCTTTTAATCATATCTGGGCTCTAGACGCATTGACAGCGCTCTGGCCACGACAGGCAACTTTAATGCTAACGAAAACTGAAATGCATCTCCAAGTGTACACTTGCTCCAGAAACCTTTAATACTACTGACATACTAACATCAGTGTCGACAACTTCAATTGCAGTGTGTCATTGATGGTATACTATTGTTAATCTTTGGCCATTGATTAAACAATTACTGTGGTGCCAAGTTCTGTCTCTTAACGCAATGTAAAATTATATGCTAAGAGCTAGCACTAGGTTTTATTAATTAGCCAATGAAGACAAACCTGATACTGTACAATGTGGTGTTTATTTGTTACAATCATAGTCGAATTCTACAGACCTTTTTTTTGTCTCGCAATTGATTTATAAGTATGTGAAGCGACCTCAACTGATGTCTTACCAATGAACACAATATGTTTTTTCTTTTTCTTCAAAAAGAAACGTTTTAGTTTTCCTTTTTTTGAATCAGCAGATTTTGAAGATTGTCTCGCCTCACGTGACACCTCACGTGTCACATTGGGTTTAACAACACTTGTAGCATCTATAACTGTATGTTTTGTTTCTTGTTTGGTTTTTTTAGCTTCGTTTCGATCACGTGACTTTTTAATTGATTTACTCCTCTTTTTTGGCGGTTTATGATGTTGCTCTATATTTGCTGATGTTGGTAAAGCATATTGATTCAGTAGATCCAAAAACGATATCAGCAATTGTATCGCATACGTAAAACAGTTTATAAAGAGAGCCATGTCGCTGGTGGGATAGAAACCGAAGAATAATCGGACTGTTACGTATTTTTAAGTTTTGTGTCTCCTAAATCAACCCAAAATCTCCCTCAACATGCGACGCCTATACATATCATTCTAGCCATAGATCTATACACTGTAATACTTGAAGTCAAGCGATAGTACTAAGCCGACTGAAACGCCACGACTCTACGACCACCCTCCGAAAACACGTTTAATATCGTCATCAGGATGAGGCTAAATCATACCCGACAGTTCACTAAACCAAAGACAAACTAGCGCGTATTTTAGCTTATCGCGAATGTTGTCTGTATTCAACACCTAGCAGTTAAAACGTGCCCGAGTATGCTTTCCAAGGTGTTCCGTGTTTGTCCATAGTGAACCAAAAGTCGCCTATCCAATCACCCAAGAACATCCGAATCTTTTTTTTTGCCCAAAACCTCCTAACTCTTGTTCACAAGAATTGGTCAATAGATTTGTATGGCTTTTGCCAGTTTGGTTCTTTTAGCTGTTGATCGTTGCTTTTCAGTAACACTTGAACCAAGACTGTTCGCATACAGAGCAATTACGAAGTACCAACAGTAAAAGTTGGATGTAAAGATACATTCCTCCCTTTCAGCAATAGCAAGCTACTTAAGTACTTCCTTGTGATATTAGTTTTTATTTATAGTACAACACTAGAGGTAAACTCTCAAGCAATAAGTTCTCCCATCCACTCACCCTTAGAATAAAGTGTACTCTCTGTCTTACCACCACAAATATTCCACCTCTCAAATACGCCATGTTTCTGTCCGTACACATAAGTGCCACGTTCTGACATTTGTGTAGTATCTTTATACCAACGTATTCTTATTCCGTTCGTTCTTTGGTGTTTAATCTCCTCACGTGACACAATCATTCCTGTATTCTTACTAAACTGTTCTTGTAATCCGTCTAACTTACCATCTTTGTACGTTTTCCTAGATATCATTTTTCCAGTTTGCTCACTAAACACTTCGCATAATCCTTGAAGATTTCCGTCACAATACTCTGTACTGGATACCAACAAAGCTAGAAGCTACAGCAAACTCATAATTGATAACCGAGAACTGAGTCTTTAAGACTTTGTCTTCTTTAGCAATATCATATAAGCACCGGAGCACTTCCGGAGGTAGATATTCGACAATGCTTCTGAGGTAGAGGATAAGAATTGGTACATTAAAAAAATGACAACAAACGTACTCATCACTTTCTCTGTGTCGCTCAGCAACTTTTTGATTGATCTTGCTTGATACGAATCTATTAATAATATCTTCTGCTGGTTCTTCAGAAGACATGTTATAGACTCTCTTAGTTTTTGTTCTTCTTCTTTTTTTTCTTTTTTGTTTTCGTTTTTTAGTCGGTTTAAATTGTCGGACACGTGTGGAGTTGGATGTAAAGTAAGGCGATAAAACACTTGTCAAAACACGATATATAATGTAAAAGTATCGTTGTAGTACGTAAATTACGTTGGTAAACATTGCTGAGGTGCGTTGATGGAGTTTCAATATAAAAAAGGTGCATTCAATGACTTTCATATGAAACAATATTCGCTGAAGTTTACATTGATTTTCTATGCAAGCCATAGCTTAGCACATATAAATTGAACAGAGTCGGCCTTTTGCTCTAACGTATTTACATAACTAAATTAGGTACAAGTGAAACGTTAAAGGACACAAAAAAGATGAGAATACGTGTAAGAGACGTGGCCTTAGTTGTAGGGTAATAGTGTAATTTATTGTAGTGACATACGTTGTGATCATTCACACTACATTTGTGTATTTCGTCAAAGTTCACAATGATTATTTTCGTCGAAATTAGTATGAGTGAAAATAATAAAATAAATGTTGTTTAAAAAAAAGGTCCAACACGTGGTCGATGTAGGAGGTTGTTTCAAAAAATTTCAACGGAACACTTACTCTAAGAACATAAGCGTAGACAGAAGAATTAGTCAAAAATGAAAAGTCCCAAATCAGGTAAAGTGTCCCAATTTTTTTTCTCACAAACGGAGATCTAAGTAAGCGAAACGAGGCCACTGCGCAAACAACGTGTGGAGCGTAACCTTTCGACGTTCAGCCTGATATGTTACGGAACCTAGTTTTAGGTTTGAGAGGTACACGCTTACAACCGTACATGAATTAGCTACAAAAGAGCACGTGATAACCAATACAAGCAGAGAATTTGACCATTAACGACACGTTGATTTTGTAAACTCAAATGTAGCGAGTTGTATTGCTTAAAACATCATTCAAGTCAACGCATTCTGTCCGTATATACATGTTGGCGTTGTACTAGATCGATAGGGAGTTCAAACAATGCGTTGGCTCTTAAAACTATCTACCAGTCGTCTTTGTTGCTTGTATACGCGTAAACCATCTATGTTTGGCTACCTGAGGCTTTTGGAGTGCGTATGGCGCACTTAAAGAGGCCAGCGACAAAAATCTATCTGCTTTGGGATTTTTTAAAGTCAGCATCAAAAAGCTTCGGGAATCTTTAGTTAGAAGGGACATGGCATATAATTACACCTACAGAGACATTTTTTAGCCATGCCAACGTGTTTGTGTAGAAAATAACACAAGAGCACGTGAAACGCCTTTAGAAATCACGATCGACGCGACAGCCACAAGCTTGTTTGATCTTCACTGGCAGAGTGTATGTATAATCTTTCTTATGTTCGTATTAAACAGAGTTAACTGCAGTGCAGTGATTCTCTATTGTCTTATTCTAGCGAACCAACGAGATTGAGTATTTTTCACTCGTATCAATCTCCGTGTGGACTGGCTATATATCACAAGGCCCCGAATAAGAAAGTTCGTTAAGTTTCTGTTTCAATGATCAATCACTTATAAATTAGCTCCGTTAACTTCGTTGCGTTGATAAACACATTGTTCAAGGGCTGTTTAAGGTGATTTTTTACTTCCAAGGTGCCGTGCCCTATCGTGAACCCTCTAATAATACAAGTACGTTTGTTTTGAGACTATCAATGATAGGTTAATTAAAAAACAATGCGCAAGAATTCAATGGTGAACTTTTAAATTCACATTATTGGGTTTGACTAAAGTGTAGTTTTTTTGATTATTTTTTGTTGTCCCAAATGCTTGCAACAATGGAGATACCTCAAGGAGATAACTTGTTAACCGGAAAGAATACACTACCACCAGTAGAAGGAGACCCAAGGTACGTCTTAAAACGAATGTGAAAGCATTATTTTCGTAGTGTTTCTTAAAGTACTAATGAACACGTGATTTGTAAAACTACGTTGTGGATAAACAACAAAAAAACGGTTTTAGTTCGGTAGTTAATTAAACAACTTTTTTTTGCTACACAGTGCCACATAGCCTTATTAATTTACAACTACTAGCGCAAAGATATTTGTTGGAGGACT
This sequence comes from Trichosphaerium sp. ATCC 40318, assembly GCA_038496445.1. Classification (NCBI taxonomy): domain Eukaryota; phylum Discosea; class Flabellinia; family Trichosidae; genus Trichosphaerium; species Trichosphaerium sp. ATCC 40318. Next base: position 97,380 of record JALMLS010000013.1, on the reverse strand, counting down.
AACTTGGTCTACAACAGCAGGTAAAACAAGTTAATTTAAAGCTGAAAAAAAAAAAAGAGGAAAACAAAACGCCTTTGTGTCTCGCTTATTTATTTTTGTAACGTTATTTTTATAATACTCACGTGATATATATGATCTAATCACATGTTTAGAGATTTTAAAAGAGTATTTTGAAAAATATGGTGTCATTCTAGACGCTATTATTATGCGTGATAGAGACTCCGGTCGTAGCCGTGGTTTTGGGTTTGTCACATTTAAAGACCTCGGCAGCGCCAATCGAGCTGTGGGAGATGTACATCAGATTTTAGGGTCTCGGGTGCGTCAAAGAGTCTTTTAATTAACTCACCGGTATCGCGTAAAAAGTTGGAAGTTTCTTTTTTTTTTTTTGTTTTTGGTTCTTTTATCTTGTTTTTATGCAATTTTGGGTGATCTTGTACCCAAGGCGAGTAAGTTTTCAGCACAACGACGTGGTTTCTTTTTAATTGAAAAATATTTTTATAAAGGTTCCTTCCACGTGACCATATTGCATCGCCATCGTTTTGTAAACTAAGTTCTTGGCTTTATACTAACTTTAAAAAGGTTGAGGCCAAGAGAGCCATACCTAAGGCGAACATGCCTGATAATACTACCAAAATATTCGTAGGGGGTATACCAAACGACTGTGATGATGGTACGTCATTTATTTAGTATTGTAGACGAGAAAAAAATAGTTCTTCTACTTGAACAATACAAGTAAAAAAACCCAAACCACTTTTTATCACGTTATAACCTGTTTGCCCTATCAATTACCCTTACGTTAAAACACGCTTTTTCTATATAAATTCAAGGCGCTACTAATTTGTTTCATGTGGTGGGCCACCTCTTCAGTTTAATAAAAAAGAGGAAGTCCCTCACGTGATTTCAAAGCACAAAACGGGCAAAACTCAAAAAATTATCAAGTTTTTCCCTAAGACGTATTTTGGGACTTTTTAAGAGCCGCTAGACGGTTGACTTTTGCCTGTGCATTAGCGCTGATAGTCCTAGATCAATTTAGAGAATATTTTAAGCAGTTTGGGGTGTTAGTTGGGTCGCAACTGATGCGAGACAAACTTACCGGAAGATCTAGAGGTTTCGGTTTTGTAACGTTCAAGGAGGAGGATACAGTCAGCTTAGTACTGAGCCACCACTCTCATCAAATTAACGGTAAAAGGGTAAGCTAGGAAAATTACTTTACAAAAAACTTACTTGAACCTACATGTTTACTAGCGCCAACAGTGGTCTTTTGTAAATTTCTGAAAACGCCTTTAACCAAAATGTGGACTTTTTCTTTAATTAACGAACAAAACTTTGTTCTTTAGCGTTTTGTTCGCGTATTATTACTAAACATGATGTAGGTTGAAGTAAAGAGAGCAGAACCCCGTAAGTCCTCAAACAATACACCACCTTCTAGCCCTGCACATAACACCGGAAGACCAGAATCTCCAAACAACCAACCACAGCCATACCAAGTGCCTGCAACGTACTTTTCGCCGTCTTGGGTATGGTCACCTCATTATCCTGTACCTTACGGATACACTAACTACGCATGGTACGTTCCAAAGATATTCACACGGTCGCTTTAAAGCGTTTTTGAAAGCACAAAAAAAAAGTTAATTAGCGTTAATTAACAAACGCATAAAATGTGTGAACGGCTCACGGTCATAGTCCGGATCTCCTTGACTACGTCGTTTTTGTGTATCAATAACTATTGGGAGTATAAAACCTACACAACAAAAATGAATGAGATTTTTTTTTATTTTTTTTGCGTTTTTTTGCCAAATAATTCACAGCAAAAAAACTCACAATTCAAAACAGAATTCTTCTAATGGCGCGAAACCTTTTATTTTATAAATCCATGTATACCGATTAACGTTATTATGTTTGAAAAAATATCACGTGATTTTTTGGTTGAAGTTTTACGCTTAGTTTTGAAGTTAACCAAAATATCAGGACTGCAGCCCCTTATCCGAGCACTTATCCAGCGTACCCTGTACAGGCCGTACAATCTACGAACTTTTATGCTCAAATGTATGGCGAGAATTTCACAGACCCTTACAACAACGCCTATGCTCCAAACCTTGACTTTGAAGGAGGTAATACATATGAAGTAATTGGGGCTTATGATAGGGAAGAGTATGAGCAACAAGTACGAAAGAACGGAGGAGGTGGACATGAATACAAAGATCAAGACCGGAAAGGCGTCTGAAAAAAAAAAAAAAAACCAAGTTTGGGTCCTTCCTGGTTTTTTAACGCCCAAGCCACAAGACCTTATACAATTTACTTGTGGCTCTTATTTTTGGTTGGATGATGAATAATCCATTCAAAAATCTTTGATCCTATGAAACCTTTTTGTATTCTCTTTTTTGGATTTTTTACGGACTTTGTGGGTGTAACTTACTATTGGGGACAAAAAAAAAAAAAAAAAAAAAAGGGAATGACGTCTGTAAAAACAACAAAAAAAGGAGAAACAAAATAAAATCTTGTAATATATTTATAACCTTGTTTGTTTTTCTTTACTTTTTCGAACATAACGCAAGTAAGCGGAAGATTTTCTTGAACAAATGCCCGTTTTTTAAGTCAATAAATATTACGCACGACCCGAAGTGTAATCTTTTCTTATGTATCTGTCAACGAGAATTTCACGTGATACTTTGTAAATACTGCAAGCATATCGCCATAAACTTACCAAACAAAGCGCTAGTACAATAACTAGCGAACAGTTGAAAGCAGCATTTGTGTACTTTGACTTGTCTACATAATACTGAAGCCATACTGAGCTGTTTATCAATGAACTGTTGCCCGTTTTCCATTTTTGGTTACACCGAGGTGTTTTACAAGCTTCTGTAATGTATGAGCCCGACAACTATTTTGGGTAGCTATTTATGTCTCGGGTATTTAAGTCACGGTCTGTTGGGCCTTTATCTTAATGGATACTTACAAGCTTCTATTACATATCTAAGTTTGTGTGGGTTAGGGTATTTAACATAATATGTCGGGTTGGCCTTTGGGTAACTTAACGCAAATATTTAATAATTTTTGTTTGAAGCAATGTCAGTCTGGTGTATTGTTACAAAGTGCGCCAAATGCGTAATGTGCTTAGTGGTATCTTTTCTGGACCTGTTAAATACAGTAGCACTACCTGCACCTATGAAAAGGACACATCGAAGGCAAAGACCAAAACGACATCAACCACGCCGAAAAAAGTTACCAGCACGTGATAACATTCATGCGAAAACTCTACCAGAAGCAAAAAATATCGGGTCATCACTGAAACCAAACACATCAAATCCTATGCTACGTAAAGTATCAAGCGATCGTGGGTTGTTTCCAAGTAGTAATAGAAGTAAGGATCTTGGCAAGCCTACATTGAAGAAGAAAAAGTCAAACAAACTGAAGCGGTTTTTATTCGGAAAAAAAAAGAAGCAGCATGTAGTGTTCATTGGTAGTACATCAGTCGAGGTAGCACCTAGCACTTATAAAACACTTGTAAAACGAAAATCAAATAAAAACACTATTGTACCATATCTACAGTCCGTGAGTTATAGACAGTCTTGCCAATTTCATCTAAGAATTTCAAACTGTGTTTTTTTTTACAGATTCTGACGTGTATTTGAAAGCGGTTATGAGTATTTTTATTCAAACACATCGAACCAACAATTGCAGGCCATCAATTGCATACAAGATATAATTCCTCTAATAACCAAAAACGCGAAGCTACAAACTTGGCCCAAAATGTTGTAAGCTAATTAAAAAGTAAACTTACTGCTAGCTTTATTAGGACTGTTCATTATTCCTAAACAGAAGTCGAAACTACTCTACCACCAATCAGCTGTTAGAGTTCTAACACTCTCAGCTGACTTTCTTCTGTCAACTAGCCAAGGAACATTAACTAAGACGATGTTGGGAGGAAGAAAAAATGTCTTGTGGCTCTAGCCCCAAGCATTTGTTATATCATACAAGAACACTTGGAAAGTTAATACACTTTTTTACAAGCCAATTTCTGTATTCTGGAGTAACATGTTACCAGAGAGCATCTGAACTTCATTTTTTTTTTCGTGAGCAAAAGCGAATGACTCTTTTCCATGATTTTAAGCCTTTTTCTAACCTTCAACTTAACATGACGTCACTGGAGCACTGTTGTGCTAAATGTTCACTAAACTTGTAGGTTTGGACATGGTCATAAGGTCAGAGTATGACAAAGAAACGCAAGTAATAAGTGTTCCTTGTCCGTATCATTCAAGTTTGCAACAGTTGGCACAAGTATCAAAGTGTAAGATATTGCACAAGAACTATCAGACCCGTAATATCTTGTCAGTTTTTGCTGTAAATTAAATCACATTTCAAACGTTGTATCTGCTAGTTCTAGCAAAATAGTCAGTTATGTAAGAACTAACGTAACTTGCAAGATCTGTCAGATCTGACTAAACACGAAAACCAAAAGTCACAAACAGCAAAAATTTGCACAGTTTTGCAAACTTGAATGATACGGACAATATTAAGTACAAGGCATGTGATATTGCGATAACAAACGTATCTACATTTACACACGTCATAAATTTGCTTAATTGTTTTATCATAGTAACACGTGATGCTTCAAAACTTGTGACTCAATGGGTTGAAAGGCTTCTAAAATAAAAAAAGAAAATGCCAACAAACAATCAATTTATTTATAGTTTGCTTAACTAGCACTGAGATAGCAAGTCACATACAACATGGATGTGGTTACTATATAGATACACTCGCTTAATCACATCTATAGCGGGATACTTTCGCATTAGTACCAACCCCCATGATACCATTATAATTATTACATCTTCCAGCGCTAGGTGTTCTCTGATTGCATCGTTTACACTTTTTCTTGCCTGATATGTGGTCATACTATACTTTGAAGTGAGTCGAAAGTTGAACAGTGTAGATAATGGAGAAGTGCGTACATTATCATAACTCGTACTAGGGCAAGATCCCCAAAGGTCGGCGCAAAAAGTTCCCGAACCTCCCTCAATTTTTTCATACAGCCTTGAACACCATTTGCCTATGCACGCTTCTACCTCTTCGTCATTTCCTGATACAGGACATGCGAACATAAAGACTACAAAAAGAATAGCCAAGGATAGCGTAGGTATTAAAGATAAGTTGCTCATTGTAAGTGATAATAATTTTTTGAGTGAAAAGGTGTAGAGAGTTTTTCAAGAGTTTGTCCGATGTAATCCCGATTTCAAATAACCACAAAAACACGAAACTACACTACCCTACACGACACGACGTTTCGCTATTATAATGATCCTTGTCGACTCAACAAGTAGGAAGTTACAAACCTGCAGACGACACATTTTCCACAAAATATGAGCCAAAATCCACTCAAGAGATTATTTATATTCCCAGGTTTAAACAGCGAATGCAAGCTAATATAGAGCACTGTTCGCTTTCGGTCGGGCCCGTCGCTTCGCTCGGGAAAAGAACCCGACCTTCGCTCACAAAATGTCATCCATTGGTGGGTGTGGCAGCACAGGTTAATATTTGCTAGGTACCAAAATCCACTCAAGTGGATTTTAGTGTTATTCTGGTGGAAAATAGTATGCTTCGTACAAACCTAAGGCAAAGGTTGCCTGTTGAAATAAGCTAAAACTGCTACAGCGAACAACATCAGCTGCCTGTTGTATTAAGGAATGTAACAACATCCGCAAAAAAGGTTGTTGTCTTTTTGTAGCACGTAGAGTATGTAGTAGCTTTGGACATACAAAAGAGACCAACACCTATTTGAGCGCTATAACCCAATCTTAATTGTCAACTTACAATAGCATTGCTTTTATTTATTCCACGGATAGTATGCACCACAGTATGTATAATTACGTTAATCAAGCAAAGGGTGAATCGTGCAAAACATACAGACCTGGCAGAGTTGACTAGCACAATGTGAATGTATCTGACATGGCATAAACACAAAATGCGTGGTATGTCGTAAGGTCCTGCATACTCTAAAATATAGTGTACACACGTTCTGTATTGTCAGGACGTTTTTTTCATTGGTGGAAAGAGCGTTTGTCAATTGTACTTAAAAAGAGTCAAAGCTGGCTTGTGGTTTATTTTTGTGATTGCTTTATTATGTACAGATGTACTAGATGAGGTGTTGAAGGCCTTGGCAAGTGTGTAATCTAATAAAACCCAGCGTCAATCAAAAAATGCGAGCTACTAATTGAAATAGAAAAATGTACAGTCAATATAGAAATACTACATACACTACCTCTCTACTTTCGCTACACCTATTAGTAGCACTGTACTGGTAGTTTGCTCTCGCTTGCAAACGCCAAAGTGCCTTAAAATAGGCCCATACTATAGGCTGCTTAGTTGATTTGTAGTAGCAATAAATAGAGCATCAAACAACGACAGTACGTAGTCGAGGAATTCGTGATTCATAGCATAGTATCTGGTTTTTATCAATGGCAAGTATTTGCAAAATGCTATCAAGAAAAGGTGAGACTTTTTTTGTTAGAAAATAGTTGTTCTCAACTTGCTGATTATGAACACGTGATATGTCCGAAGAGAAAAATCAAGCCGTTATATACCTACAGGCACTGATACGTGGATTACTTGTAAGGTGCGTAAAGAATGAAAACAATACAAAACGAACTAAAATTGGTTGGCGTTTTACTTTATAGGCGTCTTTACCTTAGAACGTACAAGAATGTTGTAAAATGCCAATCTCAAGGCCGTATGGTTATAAAACGAAGAGAGTATTTACGCCTTCGAAAAGGAGTATTACGCGTACAAGCTATTTTTCAGGGAAGGTATGAAGGAGTTTATCACGTGTTTGGTTCAAATTCTTTTTTCTATTTTTTTTTTTGCAAAAAATTTCGTTTTTCTGAGACGTTTACGCGCTGTGGATAACCACGTGTTATCTTTAGTTCTTTTTTTAACTTTTTTATTTATTTTTTTTTCGTCTCATGAGGAGATAGGAAAGTGCGTAGGCTATTAGGACTAGAGAGAAGACTTATGAACGAGTTAAAAGATGAGTCATCTAGTGGAGTACTATTTTCTTTTTATGATATCTCTAGGCTAATACGTGTGTTCTTATAGTTCGATAATGGCCTCACATGTTCTACAAACTCTGCAGATACATCAGATTCTAGTTCGGTATTAAGCGATGAAAAAGGAATAGGTACGTTGTAAACACTTTGAAGATCTTTTCCAATTACCGCTATTTTGGTCTTTGTACACCTCTAAAAATAATATCTTACTACCCAACACGTGTACTCTCCAACCTCTTGAGTTGTATCTATGCCTTGAACTTGACAATTGCTATTTCTACAACATACAAAAGAACTTCTCATACCAACACAAATTTAGGATACGCTTCAAGTGATACATCAGAAGATGAAGAAGATGTAAAAGATTTAGGAGATATTGTGGAATTTCAAGATGAACCAGGGTACCTGTTTATAGACGGCCTTATCACGTGTATTAACTCTTTAAACAGGCACGGTACACCACTTCACAACGTACATGTTAGTCATGCAAAACTTCGTGCTTTGGTTGCTTCTAAAGGTGATAACGAATTTCGATTTGCTGGTGCTGGAGCAGCGTTAATAGAACCGGATGATATATATGAAGGGTCTTCGTCTTCATCTTCGGAAAGTCATACAACCGATTCAGATTCAGAAGCAACAGCAAATAAAAAACTAGGTACTAAAATGATTTTTTGGAAAAAACAAGTCTTCCTTGTTAACAGTCGAATAGCTTTCACAATGGACACTCTTGGGCGTAAATTCGCTAAGAAACTTGAAGAGCTTCAACTTGAAGATGCTAAATTACAGCAAGTTGCAAGTGACGTCATGCAAGGAATTAACGGTGAGTTTTTAAAATCAGCTAAAAAAAACATTTGAAGTATAATTTTTTTTACATCTAACTTGGTAGTACAAAGGTGATGTCGCCAAACCTAAAGAACATGGAGAAGTAGCAAATCTAAGAAGCTTATTAGATCAGTTATTGCCTACAGAGCAGAAAAATAGCAGAGAAAAATCAGTACCAACCAAGAAGCCTTTAGATGAAAGCGAAAGCGAAAGTGATATGTCTGAAAACAGCAGTAGCGAAGAGTTTCTTTCAATGTCTTCATCATCAAGTTACAATGACGACAAAGTTAGATTACCTGTAGTATTCGCAAATGCAAGCCCTTCAACGCCAAGAACGAAACATGAGTTGAAAGCGTTATATGGTATGCCTGGAAAGTCATCTACAAAATTATTGGATACACCAAGACTGCATGAAGAGCTCATTTTATCTGGTTCGAGTTTTGGTGAGTATGTTGGTAACCAATCTCAGAATAATGAAGTTGATGTACGTCAGTGATTACATATATAATTTTGGAGTACTTCTGAGGGTGTGGTTTAAATTGAACGGCGCTAACAGTTGTTCATGTAGGACTTAAAAGCACAGTTAAGTTCGATGGAGGATGAGAAATTGCAGTTGAAGTTGGCATTACATAAATCAAGTGATAATGCACGTGATTTTATTTTATTGCAGTTATATTGTATATTGATATTTTGTGCTTAGAAATCTAAAAGCTTATCGAAGAAGTCATCTACAGAGGCGAAAGGTTTGAGAAAAACGAAAAGTTCGTTTTTTTCACTTTTTTTTTGTTTAATTACTTAACTTTGTGATAACATTTTGGCGGCTTTTAGCTTGAAAAAGCATGATCTATGTATCTATTTATATGGCGTAACATTTGTTACGAGTTTTCCATGTCAAAGTTCACTATGTAACAACTTGTAGCACTAACTTGTTTTTTCACTGTAGGATCTGTTTCTTCGAGACCTTTTGCTAGTATTCGGAGTAATGCTGCACTAATAGAAGAAATAGAAAGAGATTTTAAGCATGTATTAAACGCTCTTGAGGCTGATGGTCCTCAACAAAACGGATTACAGTTAGCAAGAAAATGCGGCGAGAAAATCAAGAAACTAAGTTTAGAAAATATGAAGGTAAAAATTCACAAAAAAAAACTGTCCTCACTGGTCGTCTTTGTAATTCTGTTTAGGCTGAGCTTGAATTTGAGAATAACAAAGTTAATTCTTCATCAAGCACATCAAGTTCGTCATCAAAGGAGCTACAGCAAAAGCCACAAAAGACAAAGCCAAAAAAATCTGGAAGAGATTTGTTGACTCAGTCAGAATTCTCCAGAGCTAAAGGCGAGGTGGAGGGTTTCATGCTTGTACTACAAGAAGAGAATCAAAGACTCAAACAACAAGTTCAAATTGAAATAGAGGAACAAGATAGATACGCTGCAGAACTAGAAGAAGCCGGAGAAACGCTAGAAAACTTTGAAAAAGAGCTGAAACAGCAAATCACAAAGAATAAATTATTGACTGAAGAGAATACCATGGTCAAGGCACTCAATGAAAAAATGATGCGTGAGAAAGGTTAGTCATATTATTTCTTTACAACACGCTATTACCTGGACACTAAAGGAGAATTATAAATAGAAGAAATGAAGTCATATTTCGAAGCACAAAAAATGAAAGAAATTCAGCTACTTGATGACATTGCACAATTGGATGATGCTTTGGAGGATCTTTCTGCAGATAAGATAAAAGCAGAAGCTGAAATGAGTACGCACATATACTCTTTGTTATCATAAAGTAACGTTTTTTACCAAGAGGCTTATGTTGATGCAAAAGAGGAGGAACTTGCCATTGCACAGACAATGGTATTAACTGTAAAAGAAGAAAAACAACGAATTCAAATGGAAGCTGAAATGACTCTTGAAACACGTGAAAAAGATTACAAAAAAGCTATTGAAAAACACCAAGTTGAACTGTTAGAAATAGAGCAAACTCATAGACTTCAGCAACAGGTAACCTTCGCATCAAACTACAAACTTTTTTTTTAGTTTTTCTCATTATTTTCTTAAGGAAACTCTTGAAGCAATGCAAAAAATGCAAGATCAGTATACAACTGTTAAATCAACAAATGATAAATTATGTGAGAGAATAGATCGCATGAATGAAAAAGCACGTGAAAAACACGTGATATTTTATCTGAAGCTAACTTTAAAACAAAGACTTCATTTCATGTTTCAGAGATAGGAGAATTAAGGGAAAAAGTATCAAAACTTGAAGCTACAAATACAGAGCTTGAAATATCTAAGAGTAAACTATCTTCTGAGCTATCTCAATCTAAAACGAAAGTCGCCAAAGTGAAGCAAGAAAAGGCTATACTGTACGATTCAAGCGCTCAACTTGAAGTCAAACATAAAGCATTGCAAGCAAAGGTACCACTTTTATTTGTTTTCGAACTTTGATACAAGCAAGTCTACATCACTCCTAGGTTTATAGTTTCTATGCATACATTTTTAAACTGTGTAAGCGCTTACGTATTAATTTAGTATGATGATATTGAGCTGCACTTGAAACGGCGAAAAGAACACATAAGATGTCTTCAAGAAGAAATCACAGAAAAAGAAAAAACAGTATGTCTTGTCCTTTATTTCTTTAATCGTGATTCCGAATCCTAACAGCAAGTAATAATATAGATAGAAAAGCTGGATAGAATGGACGATGGAAATTCAAAGCAGTCAATGGCTAAAACTGTTGATCTTTTAACTTTTGAAAACAATGACTTGGTAAGGTTTTGATTTCTTCTTGATATTAAATTTTCTTCCTTTGCAGTCTACCTCGTTCGGTTTATCTAATATATTTATGTTTAGAAGCAAGCTGTATACAACCTTACTAAAAGTAAGCATGAGCTTCAAGAGCAAGTTGCTGAGGTACTTACATTTGAAACATTTTATTTTAAGTTGGCTTTGCGAAATGAGCGTCACCACTTGCTTACACCTTTCTTAAGTTAGAAGAACTTGATGAAGAGAATAGCCGTCTAAAGAGACAAAATGATAAGCTAAAGAGAGAGTTGCGCAACCTACGCAAAAAGAAAGCACAACTGAACAACAAAGAAGCATCACCATCACCAAAACTGAGAGACACAAACAGACAAAAATCCGACGATGATGTTAATACTCGAATCAAGACACTACCAATGCCAGGCGATTCACCTCAAGCACGAGCAAATAAGACATTTACAGTACACTTACCACATGGCACGTGACCTTAAAAAACATTGTCAACACGAGAACATAAACCAACTTTTTTCTAGGTCATGTTAAACGTATTTTTTGGAAAGAAGGAATCGTGTTGAGAGACTTGTTGTCAAAGATATGTCAAGCAAGAGGTCTCAAAATGAACGAATATGTTGCTAGAGATTTGAATGGTAGTGCTATAGACTCAGCTAAAACAATCGGCGATTTAGGATTATATGAGATAACATTTAGACCTGATAAAGTTGATAAACCAAGAAGAACAAAAAGATCAACAGCAAAACGTGAAAGAAGCAATGGAAATACTTGAAAAACAATAAAAAATAAAACAATAAAACGCTCCTGTGTACTCTTTAATACAATGCTTATCTTAAGCACAAGTATCTGCTAATTACGTAGCTACCATGTGTAACTAGAGGTGGTCGTGGTCCGTCCTTTAGCCGGCAGGTTAGTGATTCAATTGAACAGTGGAAGAAGTTGGTTACAGATTTCATACCTCGTGACTGGTCAACCTCGTGCGCTCGCAAAAATTTTTTTTTAGTACTCCAGGTTCCACGTATACCCGTGTGACACCAGTGCCTGCAAGTACATTTACAGAACATAGTAATTGCTTGTGGGAAATAAATGGACTTAGAAGAAGATAGACAAGTAACAAACAGAAGAAGGAAAGGAATTGCACAAAAGCATGAATGTATTTGTTGAAGCATCTGCAAAACACGTGTCAATGTTGATGATCTTGTACCTTAGCCATCATGTTTTAAGTTGACCTTAAACATCAAGGCCTTAATCAACTGTTCATTTATACAAAATGACTATACTGGTACGCAGAGCAGTACTGTCTATTGTTGTTAGTAATTTTATTTCCATTCTTGTTTCACTATTTTAGCAATAATTCAAACTAATCTATCACGTGCAGAAAATATATTTGATATACGGTTATTGTCTAAAACACTAACCTTTAAAAGTCAAATGACTAACAAAACAAAGGAATGTGAAGGGGTTTACTATTGGGAACAATACTAAACAGTGTGCCATACAATACCATCAAATAAGGCATAGTCTAAGGCAAGAACGTCTTTCAACTCTACATACAGCAATAGGGGTATTACGGACACATTCTCTATAATCGGCCCTACAACCTCGTATACAGCTTACACGACTACTTGTTGAAGCTGTTGCTGTTGGAGAAGTTGGAAAAACTGTTGTAGCGTCGGCTGGTTGGTCATTAGTTGTTGGTGAAGTTGGAGAAACTGTTGTAGCGTCGGCTGGTGGGTCAATAGTTGTTGGTGAAGTTGGAACTGTAATAGCGTCAATTGGAGGATCATTAGTTGTTGGAGAAGTTGGCGAAACTGTTGTAGCGTCGGCTGGCGGATCATTAGTTGTCGAAGAAGTTGGTGAAACTGTTGTAGCATCAGCTGGTGGATCATTAGCTGTTGGAGAACTTGGAACTGTAGTAGTGTCGGCTGGTGAATCATTAGATGTTGGAAAAACTGTTGTAGTGTCATCTGGTGGAGAAACTGTAGTTGTAACGTCGGTTTCATCCGTTGGAAAAACTGTAGTTGTAGCATCAGTTGGCGGATCATTAGTAGTTGGAGAAACTGTAGTTGTATCAGTGGTTAGTGGACCAGCTGCAGGTTGGCACTATAGACAGTTAGCAAAAATACTTGGGCAGGTTATTTCTGTTTTAGTAACACGTACCGTACAAAGTACTACCAGAGCGAGAAGGGCCAGTATTAGCGAGAGGCGATGCATTGTTTGTATGCTGAAAGTTGTTGCCTTTAAAAATGCAGACAACTATGTGATTTACTTGAAAATAGCGAGAACTTCCTATTTCGCTAGCCAGTGCCCACGTTTTTTTACCTCTTGATCAACGATTAATGTCTATTTCAAAAAGATCTTTTTAAAAGGTAACATTAACAGCTTACACGTAAATTCTCGAGCGTATGAAGAGTTATTCACACCATATAAACCTCTCCAAAAATGTGTTCTGTCACGTGATTCGCACGAAGAGTTTGTTGTGGTCACCCTTTTATGTGTTATCACCGAATAATGTTTGTTTCAAGCTCTAAAACTGCCTGCTTATTTTCTCAACCAAGCCAGTGATAAACATGACGGAAAGTCCCAAGGAGTTTGTTGGTGTCACTTTTTTTAAGTTTTATTACGGAATATCAAAATGGTTTTAATAGAGAGCTTTAACTGACGAAACATGTTTTTGTAACGCTCCATACAGAGCGCTACAGTTTTAGTTAAAGAGAAATCACAATCTAAAACTTCTCTTTCGCAAACATTCAGCAGACAAACTTTATCACTAGTACTATTCACTACCGCTCTTTTAGTACCTATAACGAATCAATGTTGTCAAAACACCCTTGGATCTATTATTTTTCGTGAAAAGTGGTGTATCCCAAAAACAGGATTTACAAATCTAGTGCTCAAAGAGAAAAAGTTCTGATTCGGTTAGTAGCTCATAATATATGATAATCACCGCGAGAAATGTCGAGTTGTGGGAAAAGATTGTCAAGTACCACCAGGAGAACTGGGGTAAAATAGTATTCACATGTGGCAGCAATGCTGTAGAGTGTATTGTACAGGATTCTGTTCTGAAAAGTAATGTCAACTTGAATTTCGCCTTCATATGTCCTATCATATATCATCTCACTAATGAATACATTGTATCCAGACCGTTATTTTTGACTACATGTCTTCGGAAGTTCTCATAGCTCTTTTTTTATTTCAATCACTAACACTTTACACATAAATTGCAAGTTGCAAAAAATGATCAGAGTCAGTCTTTTTGTTTGAATCAGTTTATTGTAGAGGTAGCGAACACCAATCTGATACCGGACCTAAGATATCAGTTTTCGGTCCGGAAACGGTCCGAGATTTAAAAGCATAAAGCGTTCCTCACATTCAGTGAACAAATCAAACAAGCCAACATCCATTTTTATGCAAGGTCACAAGGCCTAACGTATTTTGCGTGTAGTGATGTTTTGTTGATATTGGAAGGCATCACGTGCTGTTTTTTGTAAACCTTTTAAACCATTCTTTGTTAAGGCGTGTTTCCTTTGCAGCATGTCTGGCGATGTCTTTACAAACGTCAGATTACCAGAGCTTGTACATAATGTTGAAGGCATCAAAACTGTGGAACCATTGCGAGTCCTCAGAGGTAAGTAGTTCCTACTGCTTTGTTGCAAGTAAAAACCGGTTGTACAATGTACGAGAGTACTGTTTGGAACTTTTCTTACTTAGCATGCAGTATTATTGTTTGGTTGTTAACTCTATTTTCTGTGCAATCTAGCTTGTAAACAAGGTTACATTTCAAAAGGTGTACGAAATTTTGGTATGAGGCAACTGAGAAATTGGTTTATGTTATTTTTGTTCGTTTAGGCATATACGCGTTATCAGGTGTCATAGCAACAATACTAACTTGACTGTCAATTCCAGAGGTTTGTTGTGGTTGAAAGTGTCATGGTAGGTGTTGTTGGCCCTACAGTTGAAAGGACACGTGTTGGTGACACTGCTGAAGGTATTGTCATAGGCGGTAATGTTATTGGACGTGTGGCACTGTATTGCGGTTGGTGCTACAGCTGTTGGAGATATACAAGAGCGGATTGCGAGGGTTTGGGCTGTTTAAAAATTGTTATAACCGTCATTGGCAAGAACTTTCCATAAAAAAGAAAGACCAGTAGTCGTTTGTCAACAACGCCTCACGTCTGAATTGGAGTTTCACCTAATTCAGCTGAGCATCACATGAGAAGGTAGGTAGACTTGTTAACTATCACTACCTCGCTGCAGACATGACAGCGGCAATACCCAGTCATCCGGCAGTTCCCCCAGGATTTTCAATACGTCAACATTGAAACCGTGAAGCCTTACAACGCAGCCCCAATGTTGACGTATTGAAAATTTCAGAGGAACTGCCGGATGAATGACGTTGACAAACGATCCCTTTAACTGGTCGACCCAGTCACCACAAATAATCATTAAAAACTGTTGTGTCGTTAGATTTAATTTATTGTGGTTAGTTTACAAAGGCCTTTAACGCATGTTAAGCACAGCCACATAATAAAACAACGACATTTTGTTAGAGTTTAGTATCATACTCACAAAAGACATGTTTGTGTATTAATAGGAGGCCTTCAGATACTTATTTGCCCGTAGAAAAGGTGATATAGTGTTGTATGTTTGGTAGAACAGGAAAAAAACATTTACATTCATTGTGCCTTGAAAACGATGCTTGACCTTACACCATTTAGGAAATATTACTATTTTCATTATTGCGGACGAAATACGCGCTTACAATTGATTCATTTGACAAACACGTGATGTAGAACGGGATGCCATTCCAGTATCCACCCATAAATAACACATAATCACCAAACTATGTTGACATTTCTCCATACGTTCCAACAAGTTTTTATCAAAATGTTCCATTTCTTTTGCTTGAAATGCTGCTTTTACATCTATCAAACAATGGAAAATAATAAACTGAACATGGTCAAAAGGCTGTAGCAAGCATAAATGAAGTAACACCACATTTTTGGAGTGCCCAGTTCATGAAACTTGAGATGGAGCAACCAAATTCATCTGCTAGTTTTACCAAAATTATCATCACCCACAAGATTCACGTGTTTTCTTTAAATAAGCGCTATTGTCTAATGTTCCTGCGGTTGCACTTGACTTAAAAAAATCTCCTTCCAACTCAACAATTTCGTGTAGGTGGGAAACAATTCATGTTGGTATTAGAGGCCATCGTTGGTATGTTGGAATTTGGTGGTCAAAGCAGATAGGCCACTTTCTTCTTCCTTTTATGATTTGTTGATCATCCTGATTACCTAAACATGCAACCTACATCAATGTCAAAGAAAATCGGTTCTTCATAAATCCCGCTCGCATTTAATTTTCCGAAACACTTTCCGATTAAAATGTTGTTTTTTACAAATAACTTTTTTGCACAAAGCAACACATCATGGCAGCTGAAATGCTTAAACATCCGGAACGTAAAAGTGGGCTCAATGAGTACAGGCTTCTTGGCAGTTCAGGTGAGGCGGAGAAACAAAGGGTTTGTATTTTGATGACTTGCTTTAGGACTTCGTGTGTCGCCTTTATGTTTGGGTACAATGACATGGGGACAAAATTGGAAGCCTATGGGTCCGTTTTTTTGTGTTGTTTGGTAACTGTTATCCGTTGTTCTTCACCAGAATCAAGTTTTGTTACTTGACTGAAGCCCACTCTTTCGTTGTAATTAGAGTCCGAACTAGCGCTAGTTAAAAAATATCACGTGAACTGTAATAGCTATTTAACTTTCTATCAAGGCATACACATGGAGAAAGAAGAAGCAAAGAAGGTGTTCAACCACTTTATTTCTCAAGGTGGTAACTTCTTTGATACTGCTGTTAACTACCAAAACGGACAATCCGAAGAATGGCTGGGTGAGTTTATGGAAGAAGCAGGAAACCGCGAAGAGGTATGAGTTGTTTTGTCTTGTTTTCCATGTCAAAGAGTCACGTGATTTACTCTCTTGTAGCTTGTCATTGCCACAAAGTTTACTGGGCTTAATTTCGGACTCAAAGTAAATGTTAATCATGCTGGGAATGGGAGAAAGAATATGATGTATTCTGTAGACTTATCGTTGAAAAGGCTTAAAACAACTTACATTGTATAATTTTTATAGAGGGTATCACGTGGTGGTAATAGGTCTTTTTAGGATCTTTTTTATGTACATTTCTGGGACTATACCTCGCCAATAGAGGAAGTCATGCGTGGATTGGATGATTTGGTAAACAATTATTTCATTCGAAAATATTTTGGTTTTCTTTTTGGCAGATTAAACAAAGCTCGACAAGATAACTTGTGGTGAACGTTTAGTTTAACTAGTTCCGTGTAGGTTCGTTCAGGTAAAGTACGATACATTGCAGTATCTGATGCACCAGCGTGGGTTGTATCGTATGCTCAGGCAGTCGCTCAACTACGAGGTTGGACGTATGTACTTAAGTTTGCTTATTTCAACTTGACTTTGAACTAGTAAATTCATTGGCTATCAAGGACGTTATAACGTGGGTGATAGAGACTTTGAAGCCGATATCCTTCCAATGGCTAACCAATTGGGTCTTGGTGGCGTTCCATGGGGCGTTCTTGGCAGTGGCAAGTACACGGGAAGATTTCTACGTGGACAAGAAGAAAGCGTTTTCTTTGTCATGTTTTTGTGCTTACACATGAATAAAAAGGCTGGCGAAGGCCACAGGGTTGTTCAGATGAGTGAAAAAGACTACGATATTGCTGAAGAACTTGCAAAAATTTCAAAAGAACTTGGATGCAGTCAATCTCAAGTTTCATTGAACTGGGCACTCCAACAACGTGGTGTCACTTCCGCTCTTATTGGTATTTCGAAACTTCGTCATTTGAAAGATAACATTGGTGCTTTGGAGAGCAAATTCAGACTAACTCAAGGTAACTTCATCTGTTTTATTGAGACTTACATTGGACTTCTTATAGATCACATGGATCGTTTGGCTAAGGTTGTTGATTATAAGTTACCTTTCCCTCATGGATTTTTGGGTGGTACTAAGACTACTGAAATATTTTGGATTAGACCTGCTGGTGAAATTGTTGTTTAGTTTAAATAAAGAGATCCTTTCTACTTCGTAAGAATATCATTTTGCGCTTTGTAATTAGAAAGTAAACATCAGCTAATATTTCTAATACAAAAATGTTAAGTTTATTGGTTGGGTGGGGCTATCGTAGGATTGCGGAAACGTTTTTACATACAAGGAACAAAGGGCTAAGAATACTTAGTATTGTTAGTGTCCTTTAACACCGTGGAAAGTCCTGTGGTTCTCGCTAACCAAGGCTCCTTTTGGATTGAGAGAACAACTCGACCTTCAAAAAGGTCGTCTCTAGAAATGAACCCCACAAGTTAAGTTTATTTTCATTTCTTTTTTTTGTGTGTTTTAGTTCTATTTCAAGAACACGTTCTTACAATAAACAGATTCAAAATACGTTCCACGTTGTTGATTTTTATCATCATCATTGTCACCATGTTCAAATCCTTCAGGATTATCATTGTTATGACGTTCATAATTGACGTAAGATACGTCATTAGCATCAGGGTAGTATAGAACACCAATTGTAAATCTATTTGTATAATTAATATAACCAAGCATGGCCAACAAACAGGACTAACGAAAGCTGTTCCAAAAATAAGAAAATAATAAGAAGAAAATTGAATCCACTCCTATTTCACAAAAAAAACGACTACAGTTATCTAGAATTGACACACAACAAATAATCTTATCATTAATTTTTGCTGTGTTGTGAGTGTTTGTAAAAAAAAGTCAAAACATTTTCAGGTTTTTGTTTCAGCTTGTTTGTGGTATGACGTACTGTGTTGGGAAATTATGTTGTAGTATTACTCCTATTTCTGAACGAATAGAAAATTGAGGACACCAAGGTAGTTGCCACAATATATTACCAATTACCAAAGGCGATTTCTTGACTTTTTTCAAAATAACCTGAAAAAAAAAAATTAATGCCTAAACTTAATGTGACATGCTACGTTTTAAAGCGTTTGTAATGTGATTACCTTTGCTTGTATTTCTGGATCCTTATCTTCATACATCACACCAAAAGCTACAGTAGGCTCTGAGCGATGACCCATTTTTGAGATTAATTTCAGTTTTGTTCTTTTGGTGTTAATAAGATATCGACTATACATTAGATCTACCATTGCTGTTTGGCACAGTAACGGAAAGTTTGGCGCTTTAGTACTAACAAAAACGTTTGCAGCGAATACATCTAGTATGTACTTTAGAGCTAAAAGAAAAAAAAATAATACATTATAAAAAAAGCTGAACTCACAGAGCTCACGAAAAAAAGGTGTTTTTCGAAATAGAAAAAGAGTATACTTATTTATACGTAACTGTTATCAAAAAAAGTACGTGCAGCCTAGAACAAATGTTAACGTCAGTACTACATAACAAACTTTTTGTTTTGGAAAAAAAACCAAAAAAAAAGGTAAAAATAGGCTCGTACCAGCCGTACTGTAGGCCAAAAATCTGAAGCAACGTAATGAGCATTAAAATCCAATACATTTCCAACCGTAATACCAACTATAAACTAAAGAGGTTGACATTTCGTGACACATCAACAAAAAACTATTTTACAAGTTGTTATTTTCTTGCCTGCTGTGTTCTTTGCAACACTCTGTGTATAAGAAATATTCAATCCTCTAACACGTTGTCCCTTATCATGACCTCCCAGCCAAAAATCCATAGATGCTGTGTAATACCTTCCTTTTTCGCTGTTAAAGCTACAAACCGCGTTTTTAGTACCTTTATAATGAGCCTTTGCCAGTAACTCTTTCAAACCTGCTTTACTCGCTGTTACCACCGAAATACGACTCAAACACGACAACAACAACCCCCTTGAGCTAAAATAGTTGCCATACTGTACTAAGCCCATGTAATTGCTATGTCCTTGCATTCCTAAGTTTAGCGCCACCTAAAAGTTCTGTTAGTACTAATAAGCGTTTATTAATGGACTGACGTTTTTGTAGGGACCATATCCAGCAGCTATTGTAGTGCCTGGAATGTAATTAAATCCATATTTCGCTTTGGCTGTAGTTTCCGTTTCTAAAAGAGTTTTAGACGCGAAAGGAAAGGATTTAATGGTTTTAGGCAGCATACGGTGCTTTTCTACTAGAAGGTCATCAAATAACCCTGGGTTCCCATGGTTGTACATAATTAACGCGCTTCACGCTGTTTAAGCTCGAAATAAAAAAAGAAAAAAGCTGACATTTGTTCTTCACGTGAAAATATGCCACTTAAGTCTTTGTTGCTCTAACGCCCAAAAATACGTTGATTTGATTGTGGCTTGCTATTTGTAACGGCACTTCATGGTTTTACGTACTAGTAACTTTTTTGGCGTGTCAGTGGTTCAATGGGTTTGTAACGCATGTGATGAACCCTTAGAGCCAGGTTCAATACAACACACAGATTATGATCAAGATTACGACCTTTGCGAACAATGCTACAAACAAAAGAAGAATAGAAAGGGCCACCGCTTCTTCAAGTGCAAGGCTATTGTAAAACGACCAAGTAGAGGGAAAACAGTTTGTTCATCAATAATGTACAACACTTTTAATAGATATTACTATTACGCGCCCTAACAGCCTAAAAGGAGTTCGTTTCAGTATTTTACAGATAGACCGGCAATTGGTGTGCTGAAATACAATAAATCGCTTCAAAAAAGCGAATGCACTTGGCTGACGTTCTCCGATATCGAAAAAAAAATAATGCAGTTCGCAACTGGCATTACAGCGTTAACGGGTTTTAAAAAGGTACGAAATACTTGTTTTACCCTGTAACGTATATAATTAACGCCACCAAGGGAGCTAGAATAGGTGTAAGCGGTCGTAATCGCCTGGAATGGTAAGAAACTCGTTTTTTATCATTGCTTGAAGAAACAGTTTTTCCTCATTTGTCAAAAATAGGTTTCTGAGCGATTATGGTAATATTCTTGCTCATTATATGACTGTGCCAATACATTATACTTTCGAACAAGATAATCTAACTTATATCATAAATCACGCAGAGATAAAATGCGTAGTATGCTCTGGAGAGCTCTTGGATAAGGTTAGATAATTTCAGAAAAAAATAAGAAAAGTCTAACTTTATAAGCTAGTTTATTACATGTACAAAAGACTGTCCTGATCTGGAATACATTGTGTGTATGGATAATACAAAACCTACTGTGCAATGTCCGCAAGGTATTACATTGACAACGTTTGATAAGGTCATAAACAAGGTATGGCACACTTTTGGCTTTTTTTTGTTGTTCACCTTATTCTAACACGTCTTTGTTTATTTTAGGGCAAGAAGCTACCTCCTGTAGATCCAAGCGTAGATGACTTTTCACCAGATGACTTATTTGCAATTTCTTACACCAGTGGATCTACTGGAAAACCAAAGGGTGTAATGATATCGAATAGAAGTTTTAACAGCAGAATATGGGAATATCAATTATTTTCAATATCAATAAGTTATGAGCCGCTAGCTCATTCCTCACGCATGTACGGCCGCTTGCAGTAACCGTAAATATACACATACACACTTTCTAATATATTTAATAGAAATGACCTCGGTACACTCATTAATGGTGGCAGATTCGCAGCATACTCAGGAGTAAGCCAACTTAAGTTGTAAATTATTTTGTATCTTAAGCATCACGTGTCACATGCTAAACAGTGCTTCTAGGATATTGCGAACCTTTTGCATGATATTAGGGCTGTTAATCCAACTTCTTTAGCTGGTGTACCTAGAATATGGAATAAGCTTTACACTGATTTTCAAACTATACTTAATGCGAAGCTGAAAGATGTTAAACCTTCTGAAGAAAAAAAGATTGAAAGGGCATTACTTAGACAGTATTCTGCAGTTTTGGGTACAAGAATAGATTTTTTGACAACAGGAGGAGCACCTACATCGCCTTCAGTACTTCACTGGCTTCGAAGGTAATCAGAAAAATATAGCCAAGGCAATCAGCTAATAAACAAAAAGATGTTTTCGTTGTAATGTTGCTGATGGATATGGCGCTACAGAGTGCAGTGGTATCACAGCCAATAATAAGTATGATATTAGTTACCATTATCAACGATGCTAATTTTCTTTATAGAGTAGCACATGACGTAAGAGTAAAGCTTGTAGATTGGGCAGAGTACAAAACGTAAGTATTAGTAAGCTAGAACAAAAACGTATTTTTTCTTTAAGTCTACTCCATTCAAATCTTCTCTTATTGTATCATGTTACGCGTTGGCATTCAATATTACAAGAGTTTTTTGTGAGAAGGCATAGTAACTCGAACTGAAACCAAGTTTGTTCGTTTTGCTAATTTCTTTTGTAAGTACAGATAATCCGCCGAGAGGTGAAATAGCAGTTCTTAGTAAAAATGTTGCTCTTGGATACTATAAAGATGATAAGAAGACGTATGATACTGTGTCAATACAAACAATTAAGTCTTTAACATATTTAGTGCCGATGCTTTTAAGGACGGTTGGTTTCATACTGGGTAAGAACTACAAAAAACTGTTTTGTTGTATCATTAACATTTTCACTTGAAGAGATATTGGTACAAAAGATTCTGAAGGAAATGTCATAATAATAGGAAGAAAGAAACATATATTTAAGCTAGCTCAAGGAGAATATGTTAGGTATGTATTAGGGAACCTATTTTTTAGAAGAAGTCTTTTTGCGTTTTCCTCTTTTTTTCCTGTTTGTTTTTCTTGGTTGAACTCGAGATTCCCTTACATTAACTTATGCGCTCTTACATATACTATTTTCTAATCAAAATGTGTGCTTTTTATTGGTTAATCACTGATTTAATAGCCCTGAGTATCTTGAAAACGCATTTTTGAAGAGCGATATCATAAGTCAGCTTTTTGTGTTCGGAGATAGTTTTCAGGTAATGTGCTAAGACATAATGTGTAAGTAATTCTATTTACCTTGTGTAGGAATCATTGGTTGCTATCGTGCACCCTAATATGGCGATTGTTAAGCAATGGGCATCTGTCAATAACATTGACGTAAATCCATGTTTTTCTTTTTTTTTTTTGACTGGCCATCCTGTCCGTTGTGGATTTGCTCCGTAATTTAACTTGTAGGTTTCTGGAAAAGAAGACATATATAAAAGCAGTGAGCTAATAACGCATATCCAGGAGAATATGATAAAACAAGCAGCACTACAAAAGGTAAGAAAGAAGGCAGATTTGATTTAAAACTTAATTTGAAATTACCTTTACTTGGTTTCGGTGTTATTAGTAAGCACTGAAGTAACCCATGTTTATTTTGTTAAGTTATACTTTATTGTAAGGGTCATAATGCGCTTTGTGTAAAAAGTTTTAGTGTACCTTCAGAAACAAAGAGAATGAAACGCTTTTTTTTCTACAAGATCTTCTTTCTAATTGAGTTTTTTTAGTTGAAAGCCTATGAGATCCCTCAAAATATCTCATTGACACCAAATGCGTTTACAATTGAAAATGGACAAGTAACAGCAACTAATAAACTATGCCGACATGAACTAGAAAAAGCTTATAAAAAGGAAATCAAGAGACTTTATAAATCAAAGACTATTACATCAACAAAGAATATCGATAATGTCATGAACAGTGTGACAAAAGAGATCATTCTAAGTAATGCTAAAGATGCTTTACAAACAAACGTGAAAGAAACAGAAGGATTCATGCAATCAGGTTCGTACAATGCAACACATTGGACTAAGAAACGCAAGTTAATGAAATAGTTAAGCGAACTAGAAAAACCAACCCGCCACACTGAGAGTGCTGGCTCTAACTTTGCTTTACACTAGTTTGTTAAAATGAACTTATTTAAAAGATACTACTTCTTTGGGCGCTTATTGTAATTCTAGGAGGAGATTCTTTGAGCGCTGTTCGCTTTACTAGTTTGATCAAAGACACACTTGGAGTAGATGTTCCTATTGAGGACGTAAGTTCATGTCACGTGACCTTTTTAGTAAATAATCCTATTTTAAGGTTTTTGAAGCATCAAACTTACAAGATATCATTGATATCGTTGAAGCAAAGAGACGAGGAGTCGGAGAAATGGACGAGACGAAAAAAGATGAAACGAAGAAAAGAAGAAAAAAGAAAAAAGTGGGAAAACGTGCTTCTGTTGCACAAGTCAGGTCAAAGCAGTTCACAAGTGATACCTTTTCTAAAAAGGAACGGATTGCGTTATTGACTGGATGTACTGGATTCTTAGGAATGTATATACTTCACGATTTGTTGAAGACAGACGTCCATGTGATATGCTTAATGAGACGCAAAAATACTAAAGCAGCAAGAAAGAATATTGACAAAATCTTAAAGACTGTTGGCTTACCAAACATTGATGTAGACAAACGCATAACAATATTGCTTGGTAATATTGCAAAATATATAACATAATAACTAATCATATTTAAGGTGATTTGGGATTACCTAAGCTTGGGATCCACGAAGAAGGTATCTCACTTTTTTCTTATCTAACTATGATTAAACACCCTTGACTTTTACTGTAGATTTTAAGACTGTCTCTCAAAATATTGACGCAATATACCACAATGGAGCTATTGTAAACTGGGTAGGTCCATAAAATATATAGGAGTCGATGAATTCCAGAAATCATTGACTCTATGCAGTAGCTTTTTTTTAACAAAGTTTAATTGTAGTTACTACCGTATTCTGCTTTAGAACCTGTCAACGTTGGTGGTACTGCTACATTGATAGAAATGGCATTAAAGGGAAAAAACGTGGCGTTCAATTTTGTATCAACGCTATCTGTCTGGCAAAACAAAAAGCTTGGCGTCCACATCTCTGAAAACAGAAAGCACGTGTTCTTTTGTTTGGTTTTTTTTTTTGTACAGACGAAGGTGACATTTTTCTTTGAATGCTAAGTCTATTGATAGACTTGAGGATACAGCTCCGCCTATAAGAAAAGAATACGCTCACTCTAAGTATATGGCTGAAAAGCTATGTTGGGATGCTCAAAAGAATGATGACTTGGAACTCACAGTATTTAGACCTGGATCGATAAGTGGTGTGTTTGCTAAAACTTTCATCACTTGTATGTTCAGACTTTAATTTTTCCTTCTTCTTAGGTCATAGCGTTACAGGTCACTTAAAGCAAGAGGACTTTATCAACCGAACTCTTGTTACAATCGTTCAGCTGGGTAAACAGTTTAAGTTTTTTGTTTTGATAATACAATACTCGATTTTTTCCTGTTTTGATTAACACCTGCCTAGGTATGTATCCAACATGTACTTACTCAAAAGTAGAATATACACCAGTAGATTATGTAAGCAAAGCAATAGTTTTATTAAGGTACTAATTTGAAAGCGAGTAATCGAATGCAAAGAACAACTATCTAATAGTTTTGTTTCGTTTAGTGAACAGAAGAGTTCTAGAGGTAGAGCTTATCATGTAAACTCAGATCCTATCTCATTTGATATGGTCACAAAGAGCTTAGTTTCTTTTGGATATAACCTAGAGAATTTCAAGCATTACAGAAATTGGCTGAGTGAAGTCTATGAAGATCCTTCCTGCGCTCTCTTTCCACTCCATAATTTGTACGATTTATTTTTCTTCTATCTCATAACCCTTGCAACGTCCCTAACATATACTTGGGCTTTTGAAAAGTATCAAGGATGTAAAGCACCTTATTTTTTTTTTTTGACCAGCAAAAAAAACCAACACTATGACGGAGATGACAACACTGTCCTTTTTTAAAACTTTCGTCTTAAACATGTATAGTCTCATTTCAAGTGCACCATCTTCATTGACTCAATACTCTCCCTCACAATCATCTAGTATTGCAGGAGGCGAATTCCCTTGTTCATCAAGAGTTAGCGATTACTATTGTGTTTCATCACTTAAAAAACTTAATGTCGTGTGTTATAAAGCTGACGAGGCTTTACTACATCGCTACATCAAGTATTTGATAAAGATAAAAGCAATGGAATCTCCACAAAGCGAATAAACGACAACGCAAAACGGAAAAAAAATTATTAATTGTATTACGAGCAAATACCGGGAATGTGGTGTTTGTTAACAATAAAGTACACCAGAGTTTAAGTTGCTAAAAAGGAACGTTCAGTGAATTAAAACAAACGCAAAAGTCGATGAAAAAATATAAAAGTGCTCAAAATGCATTTTACTGTCTTCAAAAAGTGCATAAAGTACACAGAAGCAAAAACGGATGCATGCTGCAGGACTTGAACCTGCGCGGGACGAATCCCATACGGACCTTAACCGTACGCCTTAACCACTCGGCCAAACATGCCTTAACACACTGGATATTCACTTTGGTGGTGATTGGATACCCAAAAGCAGCCTAAAAGTGGTACCTTTGTTTTACCGAATATCAAATTCCGGACAGTCCAACTTTTTGATTTGTATATAATCAAACTCCTAGCGTCATTAGGCAGATCTGGTAGATATATTGATCATATACGGTTATACGTCTTGCACTTCCAAAGAGAACTTCCTGTGCTAATTTTGTTTTTTTTTCATTTCACTTTTTTGTTGTTTTTTGCGCCACTTTGCCTGTAGTGATGTTTTTGATATTGTATTCTAGAATATTTCTTTCATACCTCTTTATGTTTGGATCTTGCAATGTTTGGAAGAAACAGTACGTTATGTTTGTGCTACAAAATTGTCAGCTGTTATGGAAATGTCAACAAGTACTTTTTGTGGCTGGAGGTCAGCGAGATATGGAAGAATAACGTCCCTAGTTCAATTACTCTAAAGTCAGGAATTTGATTGATTATTAAATTATTTTGTAGAGCGTGAAGATGAAACAGCGTTCATAAGCATTTGCAATAAGCAAAGCGTTTTAAGACTGTACCTGGCATTGAGCATTATAGATTACATGACATAATGTGGATGCCAAGAAATGAAGAAAGAGTCAATTTTTAACGAAAAGGAATTTGATATTCGGTAAAACAAAGGTACCACTTTTAGGCTGCTTTTGGGTATCCAATCACCACCAAAGTGAATATCCAGTGTGTTAAGGCATGTTTGGCCGAGTGGTTAAGGCGTACGGTTAAGGTCCGTATGGGATTCGTCCCGCGCAGGTTCGGCCAAAAAAAAAAGGCTTAATGAGTCCTACATGGGATGGAGTCCAAAACCATTAACCGAAACTTTTCTTCGCATTTTGAAGTCGGGTAAAAAAAAGGTAAATTACGAACAATAGCATTGTCATCAAAGGCTTTCATTATCTTATATGTTATTGATTAGTATCATTCGTACTATTTTGATTAGTTTTCGTCTCTTGAGATGTAGCATAACGTTTATATTCTTCAGGTAGAAATCCATCAGTTGTTCCAATTTCATTAATTGTAACTTCTCGGAATGGATGCTCAAAAGATAACTTATACATTATTCCTTCCTTCACAATACGTTTTGTTAGAGTCAAAACAGTGTTTAGAAAGTTAAGACAACTATGTGCGTTCTAAAGTAAGACTGTAAGTCTGAGCTAAACTAAAGTTTGTTTTGTAAAAAAAAAACATACCCATAACTTCCCAGCCATTCGTGGCAGCTTTGTCGTTTCATACGTCCTTGTGAAGTAAAATGAGAATAATCCAATTAACTAGTATCTTACTTTATCTCTCTTACGAATCCATCAGCATCACGGTGGCCACAAACAATCTTTGGAACACCAGCAATAAAAGACTAAGCTTTAATTTAAAAAAAGATTGAGATGTTCCTTGACGCTACCTGTATCCAGAACGCAAGTAATTTATAACGTTTAAACGAATACTCTGACTTATGTGTTACTTGTTTATACGTTTTAAGCTCAACATATTGCTTAGAAGTCCTTCCAGAAGAAGATTTTAAAGTCTCAAAACAATCAATCTCAGCAGCCAATAAAATTCTACAAACAAGTCACAAAACAACGGTAAAAAAACCCAAAACAGTTTCTTGTTAACAACAAAAAAGAAGCAAAATTTTGCACATATTTTAACGAGCGTCACATGACAATCACGTGCAAACAAAGTAGAAAAAAAATTCTGAAAAAAAAAACCGAAAGGTGCTATCAAAGTAAATCGCCAACGCGATATAACGCCAGTTGTGACAATGACGTACTTGTGTTTGTCCAGAGAAAACTTTACAACTGAGCAAAATTGATCTTTATCCTCCGAGCTTGCAAGCTCCTTCTGTGTACAATAATCTTCGAATTTACGCCTACACCGTTATGTTAATGAACAGTAAGAGTGTGTTAAGGAATAAAAAAGCATTTTCTTACCCCCAATAACAAAATCGCTTGGATCTCTCGTCCTGATCGTCATGCCGACCTGGTAACTCTACAATATCAAAATATATTGTGCCGTTCAACTTGTACGCTATTATAGAACGTCATAAGTTAAACAGACAGGGTGAGTGGGAAAAAAAGTTAAATTTAAAAAAAAAAACTTACCGTTTATTTGCCAAGGGTCTCTATTGTTGTAACAGGTTTTTAGTATCTTGTTGAAGTTGTTCCTGTAAGATATAAAGTCGTAGCGGTTACACTAAGCGAAATCGGTTTAATGAAAGGCGTTACTGGTTAGATAGCTCTGTGGGCGTTCTCACCTGTATTTTCGATGTCACAAGTGTGTCTAAAACTGGTTGAAGGCTAGTATCGTTTACTTCCTTCAATGACGGTGAAAACCCAATATTTAGATCCAATGGGAGCGTCACGTCTTGGAGCTCGTACTTTTGGTGTGTTAACAACAAGTTTTGCTTTATAAAAAGCTTACCGGCTCAGCCGGTGTTGTTAATCGCCCGTTTGTAATCCTATAGTTACATATTTCCATTGGCTGCGTGATATTGCTTCTGTAGTTACTATTCTTCCGTACGCTGTCATTCACGTTGGCTCTATTACCATTTGGTACCAACAAGTATCGTGAAGAGTGTCTGCTGTATCTGTTTGCCATTAAAGCAAAACTTAACTTCAACACTTTCATAATTAACGAAACATGCGCGCTTTGCGTGTCCTGCCATCCAGGAATGTTGTACAATCAAGTACGCGCCAAATAGTGCGTACGAAGTATACAGAAAATCTTGGCACGCCACTGAAGGATCGCATGGACATCCGCCAGAAGAAGCCAAAATTCGATCCATCGGATCAGCGTATGTTTTTGTTGCGTTTTTTTGTTTTTTTTAACTCAACTGCAGCTGGTACGTACAGGTGGGACCACAAATCATTATACACTCCTCTACGTGAATTCACACGCACCAAATCATGGTTTGATAAACCAAAGAAAATTGGTCGCTACAAAATCCCTAAGCGGTCTAGACGTGATCCTGGTAAGCTTATTGAGCTTCGTGATAAGAGATTAAAATGGGAAGGCGAGGTACGCGTTTAATGCCGATAAATCGCCTGGAATACGTTTATTATAGCGTATAGGCATCTTTTCATCTACTCTGTACAAAAACTCTTCTAAAACAAGTACTAGCCTGGCGCTGAGCATTTATTTGTAAATAACACGCTAGTGCCACCAGAATATGAGCATTGGTTCATTGATCCTTACGGTCCAAAGAAAGAACGTGATGCTAAAGTAGATAAGAAATGGCAAAAGCTCGCTAGACGTAAAGCAGAAGGAGAATTCCAGAATATGAGGTACCTAACCTGATTGATACCTCTTTTGGCTTTTTTTTTGGTTCAAACGCTATCAAAACCTTGGAATTGCGATCTACGCGCGTAGCATACAGCGTCTGAGGTTTTCCACATTTTTTCTGATGAGTTCATTCAAAGGCGTAAAAAAGATCATGAAGGCAAAACAAGACGTCAAAAAGTAATTGCAAGTGCAGTAAAGAAGCACTTGCTTTCTGCTGTTATACACATATCAACCCATTCAACAGATTTGGGCTTCAATTTTGTACGGAAAATTAAAAGCAAAAAAAAAAAACCAAGACCGTTCATTTCCACTTCGCAATTTTTTTTACTTTTAAATACCATCATCCTCTAACTATGATACTATTCTATAGTTCAGGATGCCTTTGTGGGCTATTTTGAGCGTTTCTAAAACCGTTTTGGATTTTTATTTGAATTTTTATTTGAATTTTTTTAACGTTGTTAGCTCAATGCTGGTTTGGACTTTGTATCGTGTGAAATGAAAAAAGATATTAGTATAGCTCTTGTAGAATGGGATTGTGCTCCAGAATATGAAGAAAAAGTAGCTTTGATGCTTCATCGACACCAAAGTACGCAAGCCTTTTATTGCAATCAAAAATTTTATTGACTTTCAACAAATACCACTTCTTTGACACCCTATCTTGACTCTACCACCCGAATATATTTTTTTAACATACTTGTGCTATATTGCTGAGTGTGATTGACTATTTTTGAAAACCACATGTTCCTGTAATGATGTATTAAATATTGAAACTGTTTTTTAGAGGCAATTCGGTATGAAATGACTCAAAGGATGCGTATCAAGTATACTCCTAACCTTGAGTTCACTAAAGTACATACATCGAATGTTCAAGAACGTAATCTTAACTCAGTTCTTGACGATACGCTTCAACGTGAAGAGGTATGACACTATTATGATACAGCTCAAACAATCCTATTTTTTTCTTATTTTATTTCTAACTATCTTTTAGTACAAACACTTGCGTCATGCAAAATATTAGAAGAATAATGATGTACTTGTTCTACTTCGCATAATGATTTGAAGTCACATAGAGTGCACTGTAAATAAAAAACTCCACTATTTGACATCAACACAGTTCTTTCGATTTTAGAAAAAACCACTATAGCCGGCTCCAATAAACGTGAAGCTTTGTAAACAAATTAAGTCTGGTATTGGAGCAAGTGTGATTTGTGCTCGGTAACTCAAAGCTAGTCACAATTCTGGTATAGTAAAATACATCAAAAAAATAATAATTTGTTTTTCAACGTTACAATTTTTTGAAGTTATACACAGCAACTAACAGTAATTATTGGACAGCCGTTCTGTTCTAAATATCAGTAAATCAGATTTTTAGACTAATAGCATTGTTGCGATATGAACCCTCGTGTGGATAAGGAAACAAAAGTTCAATAATCAACAAACAACAGAAATCCAATTATTTTTTTGCAAAATACAAGTTTTATTTACACTTTTTTGGGTTTATGTCCGTTGTGCTGAGAAGACATGTTGATGATTGTTTTACCATACAACATTCCACGTTGCAGCGTCTTTTTGCATTTCGTCTTTTCCAAGTAAATCTAACATTTGATCTCTGACTTGAGTCATTGATGAATTAATGTATCTACCTCCATGAAAGAGACGTTGTCTTGCAGCTTCCTTCGTCCATTGCGGATAAGTGCTACCGTACATGCACCAGAAGTCTTCCCACCATATTGGCGCAGGGCATACGCTGTATGGCGCAGGATTTGGAACGTGATGTTCGGTAGGACGGTTGGTGTATCCTCCAACGACTAAAGATCCAATATTATCAGCGTACTTTCTTGCTTGTCGTAGTTGTTGTGAGATTTCAGACATAACAGAGTCATTAACAACGCCATTATCTGTTCCTTTATAGTACTGTAATGTGACACGGACTGGGAATCGAGTATCACGTTCAATAGAAAGTCCTGAAAACAAGAGTAAGTCTCAACACTAGAAAACAAAAAAAAAGAAAAACCAAAGTTCCTTGAACGTACCATTTAACTCACTGAAGTGTCCTTCTGATCTACCAACTTTGACAATTGCGTTTTCGACGTTACTACCACGTTTTCTACACTTCTTCTTCATTGGTGCCGATTGCGGAACACAGTTCATACCACCACCAAATGACATGTCGTTGCACTCCATAGAGTAAAATGATCCAGGAGGAGGTGGATAAGACGCAACAGGTCTTTTCTTTTTAAGAGGGACTTGAATAACAAGAATAACGTTTTCTTGTTTCTCTTGTTGTGTCATTGGTTGTCCTCTATCTCTTACACCTCTTTCTCTTCTATTATCGCTTAATCGTTGTCCAACAAAAGAGCATCTTGATCCGTTTTTGTTAAAGAATAATTTTTGACCCTGTAAAAAAAAGTGTCAGTCAAACATCGTCGTTCGCACTGAAAGATCTTGTTCTTGCTTGAAAAGCTTTGTTCGTACCTGATAGTTACCATCTACTACTTGAGCGGATGTTCCTTTTGCGTTTGCTACTATAACGAGTACAGCAGGATCGCTTGCTGTGCTTTGATAATTGAACAAGCATACGTTGAATTTTGTTTCGTTATTTTTGGAAATTGGAAGCATGCACGCTTGAGCCGACATGATCACATGTGAGTCACGTGATGCGTTGTAAAGAGAACCACTTCGATATGAGTTGGTGTTTGAGAGGTAGTATTCATAGTTCTGTAAATACTCAGACAAGGCAATCGTCCTCAAAGGTTGTCCTTTTTCGTTTCCGACGACAAGAGGAATTTTCTCCATAGGAACGTCCCAAGTCAAATCTTCGAAGTTTGGTGATCGAATTACAGGTAAACGAGAACCGTCAACTAGTTTTAAACGAGTTAGGAGTGGTTTTAAGAAAAAAGAGTCGGTTGCAATACTTACCTTGTAAAGTCATGTCGCTGATGCATGGACCCCAACAACTGTTTTTAAAGCGTCCGTTGTCTTCATAAGTAACATTTGTGATAGAAAGACCATATTTTCCTACAACCGCAATGTAAGTACTTTAAATAGCGTTAATTAACGATATCGAACGTACCAGCAATTTGTCTTGCGCGTGAATCGTTTGTAAGGCCTTGTACTCTTGATACTACGTTTTTATTACCGCTTCCCCAGAAATACATGATGTGTTGTGTGTTTAGTGTTGTTTATTTGTTATGTTTCTGTTTTTGGTTTCGGTTTTTGTCATTTCACTGAAAAACCAAAGATTGTTAACTTTTTGGTCTTGTTAACAAGAGCATTATGAAAACAGAATTCTGAGGACAGAAATCAACTATTTTCGCTGTCTAAAGCTTGTGGCTTGCTGTACAGTGTAACTTTGAAGGATTGCGGTTTTTTTGATGGTGTAGCACGTATGTACTTTAGTTTATTACTGCCTTCTGTAGGTTTGCTAGATAGGCTTCAGCGTAAACTACATACAGCGGTTTTGAGTTAAGATTGGATTGTTGTATTTTTCTCTCAACTGTGCAAACAAAGAATAACACAATGTCGTGTACAGCTATCAACTTTGTTTTTTTTTGTATCAGAGCATCACAAATGTAGTTAGTTAGCGCACTCAAACAACCCCGCTTGCAACCATGATTATTCGAAGCTAAAGTTGGTAACGTCGTTTTTTGTTCGAGTCGTCGACGTAGAAAGCTACCACGTGTTACTTTGAAATTGGTTTTTCAAATAAGAAAATTGTTATCTCAATATCTTAAACTCATTTAGCTAACCGAGTGCTTAAAGTTGCTCCTTGTCTATTTTTTTGCAAACTGTCAAGGTTTTAGCTTCCTAACACAAAAACTCGTCCGTTCGAAAGTGTTGAAAAAAACCAAATCACGTGGTTTCACAAGTGAATAGACTTTAATTGTACTACATAATGATGGTGTGCGCAACTACAAAGGTCTGATGTAGCCCACGTTTCAGAAAGATATTTCGTTTTAAGGAGATCAATGAATGTACTTCCTGGACATTAACCTATTTCGTTTTCTTCGACTTTCTTGTTTGTTTAACTCTGAACAAATAAGCATCATTTCAACAGTATTTTCATAGTGAGCATGCTTCACACATCAACAGATATTCCTGCGTACGTGTTAGTGCATATAAATACATACAACAATTATATAGCTGCCTTTCTACTCTCAAATGATATCTTGTTATCTGACTTGTATTTACAGGCCATTTGAATTGCTTTGGCTGCCTACTGAAATTATATTTTGTATACTGGCGTTATTAGGCAGAAGATGTCGTATACAAGCAACATTTGTGTGTAGAATGTTTTCTACAATCATTTTAGAGCATTTGGGGTATTTTAAAGTGAATGTCAAATCAAGAGAAAATCTATCAAAACTTTCCAGAAGTCCTATTTTAAAAAATACGAAAATATCTATTTCTGGCATTACAATGACCGATGACGACTTTTTATACATCTCTGGTGTCCGCCACCTTGTATTAAAGGGCAGAGGTTTGTTAACAGATGCTGTTTTTGAACATATATCGGATGTACGTCATCTGGAATTAGAGATACGAAAAAGTGATTGCAAGTTTACAAATTTTGGTTTAAGATCACTTCATACACTTAGCATACCAGGAGGGTATTTAAAAGATGAATGGTTACAAGGACTTAGTGGTATTCATTCAATCGATTTGTCAAACACAGAAGTCACAGATAGAGGACTAGAAGCACTTTCTGGAGTTCATAGTATTAGCTTGAGTCGTTGTAGAAATATCACAGACAAAGGAGTTATCACCATTTCACATGGCATACATACGATAAACGTAAGTGAAACTAATATTACAGATAAAGCTGTAAAAGCTTTAACAAAAGCAAGTGTAATCTCTTTAAGCGATTGTAACAACATTACTGATGAAGGAGTCAAGTACTTGCTAACACAGAATCAACGTTCAAAAACAATCAAGAAAATCTCACTTGACACGTGTGTTCAACTATCAAATGACGTGTTGAAACTCTTGGCTGGTATACCTTGTATAGACCTTTTTGATTGTGCTCAACTAAACGATGGTACTATATCGTGTTTAGCGGGAGTTTATCATATAGATTTGGGTATGTGCTCATCTATAACAAATGATGGTATAAAGAAATTGGCTGGTGTAAAAGTGATTGATCTGACAAGTATTGCTTGTGTTGACAACAGTACATTGAAAGCACTTGCCGGAGTACATACAATTTTCCTTGATTTTGCAAAATGTGTGACTGATGAAGGCATTCGATACTTAGTTGGTGTTAAACATATAAGCCTTTACGGATGCAAGAATATTACTGACGATGGAGTGAACAGTCTTGTTGGTGTTAAGAAAATTGATCTGACAGAGTGTACACAAATCACAGACAAGGGCGTTGTTAATTTAACAAGCCTTGAATATATTGATTGTAAACGCACTCAAATAACAAAGAAAATGACTGATTATCTAGGATGCAAACATGTCAACAGCAACGTGACCTTCTGGCCTACTTTTTTCAAGTAAACAAACTAAATGATTAATCTTACAAGCTTTTTATTTTCTTCGAGTATTGCACTTCTTTGCACCCCAAATAATGCCTCAAGTAGTCTTTTCTGTACTTGAAATGATCTGCATGATAATGTTACTTGAGAGATTATCTATTAACTAAACAGAATGAAGCAAATGTCCCAAAAAATCTTACGTTGACAACTTGATATTTTGCAGTCAAATCTGTTTTTATAAAATATTGTCTGTCTCATTCAAGTTTTACTAATATTTTCTAGAAAGTGAGTTTTTAGCACTTTTAGCAGATCTAGCAAGATCTGACACTTCTGTCAAATGGTGTAGATCTATCACAATGTGAACTATTGTGTTACAATGTTGTCCTTCATTGTATGACTTAGGTACCTTACGGTAAGTGATAGCAAAATTTTCAATGTAAGTTTCAACATACCATTGATGATCGCAGTATTTTACCTACGCCAACTGTACACGGTACGATCAAACCACAGAGGTGTTCAATGCGCTAAAAGCGAATTAAAAAGGTATGATGTCCTACAAAGCTATCGCATTACCGCCAAACACGGTATGAATGCCTCAAACACTGTTTGCTGTATGTTTTGCTTCAAAAAATCAACGTACGTGTATAACTTACTAGCGCTACGCTAGCGCCTACCCCACGCTAACAGAAGCGCTATGGTAGCATCCAAGCAGCAATGAAGGTGTAACAACGTCAAAACCGCCCCAAGACACCACCAGCGTTGCTGTAGGCTTTGTAAACGCCGCTAGGCGTCAAATATGTAAATAAAAAAGTTTGCTCTGGGGTTTGTTAAATCACGTGGGTTTGAAACGGTTGGATTCACTGGACAGGCGTGAGGGTAGATCACATTTAAAAAAATGACAATTTGCAATAGTCAGCTAATTTCTTACAAAAAGTCAGCGTACCGCCGTTTGGTTGACACAATGGCCGAGTGGGATCTTGATGAGCCGTGTACGTGTATTATTTGACACTAAAAGCATTTTTGAACCTCACAAAACCTCTTCCTTCTCGCGAGATACGTTTTCCTGCGTCAATCACTGTTTTTACGTCTTTAAACGTTTAGAACGAAAAAAAACGTTTAAGCGACATTCCTCTTGGTTTGGTTGTCGTAATTTCGCCATAATGCTAACGCTTGCTGTAATAGTTAACCCGTTCAGTAAAAAAAAGCAGAGAAATAGAAAAAAAAATACAAAAAAGAAACCAAAGCCTACAACCTCTAAGCCAACAGATGACGCTCCAAAAACAATTCAAACACCTACAACAACAACAAAACTACAAGCTCAAGATACTGAGACCCTAGAAAATATGGACATTGTCGAGATTTTGCCAATTGAATGTGTTTGTGTTATTTGGCAATTCTTGCCTTTGGGAAGTTTTCGACAACTCGAGTGCGTATCTCTTTTCCTCAAGGTTGTTTTATTCTCATAAAACATACTAGGTTTGTCTGCAGATCATGGCATAGTGTTGTACAAGACGACATGTTTTGGAAAAAGTATCAAGGAAATAACGATAATTCTCCTGCTCCGTTCAAAGATTGGAAAACAAAGGTACATCTTGACCTACTACTCAAACCTCAATTAAAGTACTAATACATATTAAAGTGTTTATTGATGCTTGCTGCAAATTCATGGCTTAGGTAATGAAGACGAAGAGAATATTCTTTTTTTTCTTTTTTTTTTCTGCTTTTTTTTTTAAATTATGTTTGTTATAAACACGTGACATGGTTTCAGCTAATTCAGCATAGACGATTTTTAACAGCAAAGCCTCTAGTAGCTACCCATTACTATCCAAGTTGTTATATCTCGTATCATGATGAATTAAAACAAGCACGTGTTGTTTGTTTAACACCACATAAACAAAGGGCAGAAACACAGTACAATCAAAATCAAAGTTTGTACACAAAGCAAAAGTTTCCTACACCCGTGTATACGATAAAAGAACAGCGTGTACACACTTCAAGTCTTATAAGGCGCTTAAAATATGAAGATATAACAAAAAAGTTTACTAAAGTGATAGAGATGCAGGTTGATACAGATGGTACGATAAGACTTTCTCATTTACTTTTTTTTTCTAATCCTGGAGCTTTTAGAAAAAAATAAGAAAGTCACAGTTGCTATAGCTTCTTTGGGCGGGTCTAAGCGTTTTGTGGCAGGATATGAAACAGGGAAAGGAGGAGATAGAAATTTGACTCAAACACTAAACATGTATTGTTATCCGATTGATGTTGTTGTCAACCATAACTTTATTGTTGTTTTAGAGGTACTTTTTTTTAGTCATAACATCTTTTAAGTTTGCACGTGTTATTGGTATTAATGTGATTTATTAGTATGGAAGAAATGTTAAGACTGTTAATTATTATATTCGTCCATCAGGATACTACTGCAAGTGGTCGTATGTGATTGTTTAGAAAATCTGGGTTCTTCCTAATAGTTATTCAGGAATTTAGAGTCACATGTTTTATTCGCTACAGAAAGTGTCAATAGCCGTGTATTAATAGGTCTTGATAAATATAAAGTATATGTTCTAAAATTTCCAAACGGTAGTGATTGGCATTTAGACTCCTATGCTTGGGATAAAAAGCAAAAGGTATGTGGTTTTTTTTTCTGTGATTTTTTTAGTATGTTTTGCATTCTATTCTTTCCATGCTCATCTGTTATGCTGTTTTATTGCGCAAGCTTATTCTTTATTAGACATTTATGGAGCCCACAGTATTTATGTCCGGAAATGAGAATATAATAGAGTTCAAGATGTATAAAGCAACAGAAAGCCATCTGGCTTTTTTTACTATGGTTTATGAAAATCCAAATTATTATCAGTATAGCGTGCGCATAGGTTGGCTAGGTAGTGATAAAATAGAGGAATTTGATATAGGGCCTCCCAATCGATCGCACGACTCGCAGTACTACAAAAAACAAGGTATGTTGCTTTGTCAAATTTTACTTTTTTTTTGGAGGCTAGCATTGTTCAAAGCAAGATTGTTTGGTTACATCCATCATTTATTTACAGTTCTACTTGTTCAAATTCTACGCCTTTTCACCTCCACCTCTCCACATCTTGAAAACACTTATTTATAAAAGCGAAATAAAACGTTAGGTCTTTTCTGTGAGTTGTAAAAAAAACCTGTTGGATTTGATAATTTTTCTGTTTGTTTTTTCCTAGTCAGGCTTGTCTTTGTATTGGTTTTTTATTCGATGTTAACTAGTTAACTATGTTTGGTTACTCACTGCTTTTTCTTACAGGTTTATTATTCATCTGTGGAGACAAAGAACTCACCTTAATTGATCTCAAGTCACGCAAAGTTAGATGGAAAATGGAAAACAAGACAAAACGTGGTATCATGTTTGGCCACATTGACTTTAAGAACAATCTTATTGTTATTGTAACTTTTGATGAAGCATGTTGGGTATACAGTCTCTTAACAAAAACACTATTGATAGGAAACGAAAAAATACGAAAAGCTGGTTTTTTTGTTCAATGGATAAAGGTTGTTGATGGTAATAATCTTATACTTTGTAGACATACTCGCCCTTATCGACGTATTGTCCGTATTGATCCCTACAGAGTTAGTACCGATACATATCATGTAGATGTTACACACTAAAGTAAATTAATTAACAAATAGACAATAAAAAGAGCAACCAGTTATTAGTACACTATTGTAGACAGAGTTCGATTGTACTTGTAAACATTTTCTGAGGGTAGGTAGTTGAAGGTCAACAACAAGCAGTGTGGTTCATTCGATGCACAACAATTTGGAGGTTCAATGCAACGAATGCTTGTTTGATTTTTGTCATGTCTCTCCAATCTCATGTAAACGGTTCAAACGAAATTGTCATCTACTTTGAAACGTTCAAGTCGCTCAGTCGTTTCAAGTTGGTGACTTTAGACTCAAATCAAGTAACACTAATTGGACCGCTGTAGACCTACCAGCTTTTTAGATAAATCGCTGTGTGACTTAAGAATCAATTGTAGGCGTTTCACAGTCAAGTGTTTTCTATTTTCTGTTTCTAGACTGTATTAAGCAGTACATGGGTAATATTCCGCCACACTTGATTAAAAAGCATAAACATAAGCTAAAAGAGGTATCTAAACATCGTTAACTATCAAACCACGTGCTTAAATCATTATTTGTTCAAAACAGCACATTATACCTCTATGCGAACTTCCTGATGAGTTTGGCCGTACACCTTTAATAAACGCGGGTATGTAAGTCTGAAATTCTGTTTTCGTAATCCATAATTCGTATGTAGTAAGGGAAGGAGATATAGTACAGATTAGGGCATTGATAGACGCAGGGGCTGATTGTAATAACGCAGATAAAACTGGAAAAACACCTTTACATTTTGCTTGTACGGAAAAACGTGTGGAAAGAATTACTCTTGAACTTACCTCCTTACTAAGCTGATAAGGGCTATTATGAGATTGCTGAAGTTCTTATTGAATCAGGAGCATCTTGTAATGCCTATGACATGAGATTGAGGACTCCTCTATTTCTTACAGGCAAGTGTTTATTTCACGTTGTAAAAAACTGTTTGTTATGTTTGCTTATTTAAATAAGCTCGCCATGCGCATTGTAAGGTATCAGCACTATTACTGGAGCATGACGCTGATTGTAGTGTTGCTGATATATCCGGAAAGACGCCATTACATATTGCAGGCACGGTATTTGCTTAACAAGATTGTAAGGTGTTAATTCGAAACTAATAATATTTTTTTATAGCTAAAGTTGGATGTCATGGTAGCGCTTCGCTGTTTTTAAAGGCTGGTGCAGAATGTGATATACAAGATTATAACGACAAAACACCACTTTTCTTCGCAGGTACTCAAGATACAAGAAATGTGTAGTTTGCTTAACAATGTATTTAATAACGTTTTTTTTCTTAGTAAGGGGTGGCGATAAAAATATCGATGTTGTTACTTTACTTATTGAAGCTGGTGCAAATTGTAACCAGGTTGATTGCCAAGGAATCACACCCTTTCTCCTTGCTGGTAATACCACTTATTACAAAGTAAGTATCTAACCTTTATGCATTGCAGTTGATTCCAATTCTTGTAAAATTGTTGAAGCGTTCGTAAAGTCAGGAGCAGATTGCAACTTCTTAGGTCAGAAAAAAGTGACTAGGACAGCGTTATGTGCAGCTGGTAAACTATACTGGATATATACGTAATGCTCACTTATAGTACAGCTGCTGCAAACAATACAACTATGTTGTCGTTGATGCTTAGGAAAGGAGCTGATTGTAATTTCAGTTGTACAGAAACAGGAACTACATCCTTACACGCTGCAGGTACGTGTAAAAACACCTTTCTTATTACTACAAATCACTAAGCGTTAAATAGCTTCTGCTGGTAGTAAAGGTGCAGTTGAAGTGCTATTGAAGGACGAAGTAAGAATAGACAGTGTTGATGTGGACGGCATAACAGCGCTTTCATTAGCAGGTATTCAAAAAACGCAACCTACTTTCTTATTTGGTTTAGCTCAATTCGGGCATTGTGATGTGGTTGAAGCGCTACTGAAATCTGGCGCAGATTGTAATATAGCTGATAAGAAAGGTTTAACTCCTTTATGCAAAGGTAACAACAAGCGAACTAAAATATTTCTCACTTTATTCTTAAGCGAAAAAGATAGAGTCTGCACTTTTGCTTTTGCAAGCAGGAGCAGAAATAAAGCAATTGCGATGTTTATCTGATATGAGAGACCCAGTACTTTCTTGGTATTAGTTAAACATAACGCTGACTTAAATAGCGTACTTGG
Organism: Trichosphaerium sp. ATCC 40318; assembly: GCA_038496445.1. Taxonomy (NCBI): domain Eukaryota; phylum Discosea; class Flabellinia; family Trichosidae; genus Trichosphaerium; species Trichosphaerium sp. ATCC 40318. The sequence continues at coordinate 56,861 of JALMLS010000013.1, read as the reverse complement.
ACAGAAGAAAGAATAATATCTCTTTTCAAAAGAGATCTTTTTTATCACATGAGTAGATTTCATCCCTTCTTAATACACAACTCAGTCACGTGATTTGAATGTTTTATTATGTCTTAACAAAGCGCTTAGGACTTTTGGAAAGAACCTTTGTATAATATAATGCATATGATACAACACTTTTTACCTTCAAAGTACACAGCAAAGATTGAGGAGGTTTGTACTGGAAGTCCTTGCACCGAAGAAGCACTTTTGGGTACCAAATGGTTATTATTATGTAGAGTCTTGCTAATTACAAAAGAACTATGTCACAACTACAGTTTATGCACATACATGGTTACAGGAGATAAGCCCATGAGTCAAAAAATGATTGGAAATGGGTGAGCAAAGCGTTTTTTTTGGTTTTCGTTTTAAAACGGCGTTCGTGTTCTGACTTTTCACACGTGGCAGTGATGTCTTTCATTGCAAATCATGTTCTGGTGTTTGTAAGGACACCTCATCAACGGGAAATTTGGAGGAAAAGAAAGCTTTCTGTGCTTGTAGTAACGAAACATGCTACAAGCGTTGCGGTGTAGTAAGACCTGAAAAGTTTCAAAAGCATACAAGTCTTGATTGCTTTAAACCATGGAAGAGTTCACGGTTACTTAGATATGTTATGTCCAACCATAAGTGGGGATTAGGAGCTTACCAATCGCTCGATATATTAGACTATCCGAATGCAATGAGAACTTTAAATAGTTATATTGAAAAGCTTGGCGGTTTAAGGAATATGAAGATTGTTAAAGCAAGAATGGTAAGAAATAATAGACTCCTTGATATTACTGAACATTGTGCAACAATGTATCAAAGACGCCACAAGTACGTAAAGCTTGTGAAACTGCTTATTTTTTTGGAAGAAAATTGTTTGAAGTGACACTTTATTTGTGTTGATTTCTCACGTGGACTTCTGGAGATAGTATTAAAAATACTCTAGGGATGCACCACAATATTTTCGCAAGATGACTTGGAAGAATGAGATTGATGCGAAGTTACGGACAGCTGTACATGATAGGTATCAAGAATTAGTTAACAAGTTTGAATGGAATAGAAATCTACCAGCTTGTGAAGTACTTCATTCGTTTTTTCTCCTTTTTTTTTAAGTCGTTTATTAGCTTCCACGTATCCTCGTTGCCCATGGTACATCACATGGTGCTTTGAATAGTTTGCTTTGTAGTGGATTTGGAACCATAGCTTCTTTAGACCCAGGTACTAGTAGTTAGCAAAGTACAAAGGTTGATCATAATTGACAATTAATAGGATGGTATGGACAGGGAATTTACTTCACCGTACTGCATCTTTTAGTTAGTTCCTTCTAACATTGTTTTAAATAGAGTAATATTCCCTATGCTCTAAAGTATTCAAGGTCTACGGAGAAAACTCTTATACTATCCATGGTCATTCCCGGTAATGTATATCCAGTACGCTTCAATTTCAGTAATGTTTTTTTCTTTGAGCTAACCAGTGTGACATTGCAGGTTACAGAAAAACCTCTTACCAATGACAATGCACCTGGAGGGTTGCTTGGATTACCTATCATCCCAGGGTATCAGAGTCATTACGTTATAGTTAACACAAGAGGACTACCAGTGACGAAAATAAATAGATTGCAGAAAGCTACTAGAGATGAGCTTGTTGTATGCCAAGGTATCAACTATTAGTTATTCTTTAGTATTCTCTACTGATACCTTTTTTTGAAGATGCACAAGTTGTACCGCTATATGCGCTTACTTTGGTTGATAAAACAGAAAAAACAAAGAAAGTCAAATCTGCAGTGATTGCTAACACAGCTAATGATACCAATGGTGATCAAACAGAAGCCACACTTGAAACCGATCCTGTTTCTACAACAGAAGAGATCACTTCTGGTGATAATGAGAATCTTCTATTGGTAAAAGAAGAAGAGCTGCTGGAGAATGAAGATGAAAATATTCCATCAGAAAAAGATGTGTCTACAGACGAGGGGCAAGTCCTTTCAGTCGAAAATGTACCTGTAGATGATGAATACCGTTCTGAAGAGGATACAATAGCAGAAGATGACCTTGATGATCTCTCAGAAGGTGAAGACGAGAATCCGCTGATTACCAGGTACACAAAAACATCGCATTGCCTCTTCGTAGTACAAACTAATACAAATAGATCACTTTGGGGAACAGAAGAAGAACAAACAAAATCTGAAGTTCCTCATCAGACTATATCGAAAACGCTTGTTTTAACAAAGAAAAGTGATATTGAAAACCTAAGGCAAGAGAATATTACACTAAGACAAAAAGTTGAGATGCTCGAGCAGCAAGTTAAGCATTTGAATCAAAAACTTAATGAAAAATGACAACTTCTTGTATTCCACAAGCAGTACTTAAAACCCCCGCACGTGCTTCCTTTGTACTCCTAGTAAATATGGCTATGTCTTGATATAACGGTCTTTTAATTTCACATTAAGCGTCTCCTTAAATAACACTCACGATCAGTAACAAACAAGTGACTTCTTACCAACATACTATTCCGCTTTATTCTTCTTACCGCAATGGGATTGCTTGCAGAGTCAAACAATGCTCACAGATGGAAAGTACTGGTAGCCAACTTCCTTTTGTTTGTTAAGTTCATACATACTAATAGTAATTTTATTTGTTTATGTTTCAATGTGAAGCCCTCAACGCTTGTACAACATTGGAAAAGGCAACCAAAACAAGATTTATCTTTAACACTTTGCCATCTTCTTTTACTATGGCTACTAGCAATTCTACAGCTTCTACCATACTGCCCTGACTAAGTAACAAATGAGTCATAAAAGCTGTTAAACCTGTTCAGCAATAGTAGCTTGGTAGACTGCTATTTCCCATGCCTTGGGTTTGCACTACTTTTCGAAATTGATTAGAGCCACGATTGACTAAAAATGTGCTGTTTTCTGCAAAAATGTCGTACAAAGGTCCAAAAGAGCAGATTTCGAAGAAATACCATGCCGCCAAATTTCGCGAAATGTAGTGCAAACCCCTTCATCGACATGTTGCCTGAGTCTGTTTACACTTCAATAATATAACTACGTTGCACTGCTAATTTGGGTTCGAGCGAATAAATCACGTGTGAAACTGTGAAATGAAGGCCATTGTTGTAACTTAAGTCATCCCTTAAATTCGCCATTACAACCCCCCAACGCAGCAAATAATGAATTTCTGTGGTGTTTCAGTAGAACAAGCACTTATGTACCTTCGTGAGACCCATCCAGATGCTTTAGCTTGGATTAAGTCGAGAAAACACGAAACATTCATAAATCATCTTGAAAGTGTTTTACATGAATCAAATACAACCCTTACACAGCAACTCGATATGTCCATACGTAAATTTACAAAGAACGGCCAATTAAAACGTAATCAGGAAACTAAATGTCATTCGCCTAGCAGAGAGTACGTGAACTTCAATTTTTGTCAAAAGCAAAACAACCAACATTTGGTCTTTTTTTTTGAGTCTCAATTTAAACACCACTGTTTTCTACATAAGCTCTTACTCAAATATCTTAAAACATATGTCGACTTTCATTTAAAACCGGGACTTTGTTATTGGCTAAGAACTGTTGTATTGAATACTTTATGCCTAAAGATAACTACAAAGCAAAAACGCTGGATAAAAAGAAAAGTTTGGACGAGCATAAAATTATGAGTTTTCTTAGGTAGGCAACGTCCCGTAAAACAACCAATTACGTTCCATTTCTTAGTACAACAAAATGTTGTAAGTGATTGTATAGGCGCCTAGAAAACTCAAAATTTTATGCTCTTGTCCAAAAAATGTCCCTGTTTTAAATGAAACCCGACGACATAAACGTTCAAAAAAAATAACTGTGTTGCATAAAGTGACATGAGTTGCTAACCTTTCTTTCCTTTTCCAACAATTGTTTGTTTCGCTCATTTTTTTAAAGTATGTCATTGCACGTGATAACACATAAAGAGCCCAATATAGTCGCAGACTTTCCACCAGAAGTTATTTCAAATATTTTAAGTTACACCAGAGGTGAAGATAGATTTTCGGCTGCCCAATCATGCCATCTTATTGCTGATATTATCCATGATATTGTTGGTTATGAACAAGTGTATCTTTCAGACATTGAAGGTATTCTAAGAGCTAGAAATTTCAAAGGTATAATGAAAAACAGTGTAATTGTAATGAACTGTCATACTGCTGAATTATACTCATTGTTAGCTGGGTGTAACCACATTAAATCACCAAACTGCCGTATGGATGACTGGGATGTACAAGCAATTTCAGGTGTTCATACAATTGATTTAAGCTACTGTAAAATAACTGATCAAGGCCTCAAAGCACTGAGAGGTGTACACAAGATTGATTTACGGGGTATTAGAAGTAATTCTGTGAATCCATATGGACTAACTGATGATGGTCTAAAAGAGCTGAAAGGTGTTCATACAATCAATCTTTCAAGCACCTCAACTACAGATAGAGGGCTAGAATATTTGAAAGGTGTTTATTGTATTGATGTTAGTAACACAGTTATAACAGATAAAGGATTGGAAGCTTTAAAAGGTGTCCATAAAATCATTCTCAAAGATTGTTTGAATATAACAGATAACAGCCTCAAGGCACTTACAGGCGTCCATAGTATATCTCTTGAGAGCACAGCAATATCAGATAATGGGATCAAAGCACTCAAAGGTGTCCATAGTATTGATCTTACAGACACTTCTGTTACAGATGAGGGTCTGAAATCATTGGAAGGAAACCATACTATTTGTTTAAGCATCTGTGAATATATCACCAATGAAGGTATCAAAGCATTAGCAGGAATACATACCATTTCTTTGAGTGGATGTATACAGATTACTGATGTTAAGGCGTTGAAAGGTGTCCACTGTATTGATCTTTCAGGCACTTCTATTACTGATGAAAGTCTCACAGCTTTAGCAGGAATCCATACCATTTGCTTGAGCAATTGTGAATATATTACTGATGAAGGTATCAAAGCGCTCAAAGGTGTCCATACCCTTGAAATTGATGAAATATCAAAAAACGCCTTAAAATCACTAAAACCTGAGCTTTGTTGTTTAATTGCTGATTTGTCATGGGAAGATGATGAAATAGATGAATGGGATTACAAACGTGTACAAATTTGTGTTGAGTATTAGTGTCCTTCAAATAAAAATAAGTTATCAGTGTGCACCTTACAGTACATGTTTCAACTTGTACTACCCAATAGCTGTTGAAATCTTATTGCTAGTATGTGTCTCATGATAAATACCTTTATCAAAGTGACAAACTTTGTTTTCTTGTTCAATAGAATGTTTACCTGAAATACAGTTTTAATTACATTTTTGTGGTCTTATCTTTTTCCAAAATTGCTTAAGTCTTGCTAAATCCGGAGGTGCATGGTAGGACAGTGTCCAAGTTGTACCCATACCTAGTGGAATTATCTAAGAGAGGTGTGTATCAGGAATGAACATGGTAAACAGAATCACAGCTTTTGTTAGTGTGAAGGTGAAAAAGCAGAGCCAGTCCCAGTTCCGCCAGATTCTCTACTACGTTTTAGGTAACAACCTGATGCGAAATTTTACGGTGTTGAAAGTATGTATCACTGTCGCTGTTAATAAAGTCGCTGCAGCCTTTAAATATTTCAGAGATACAAGACAAGTCAATGATGTAGTGTTACATTGGAGTCGTGAATAAGTGATTTAATCAAATGTTGATAGTTTACTTATTGTAATTCTGGGTACATGGGAAGGGTGTCTGGTACATTGATTCAAGTGCATTGTAAGTTGAGTGAAAAGTAGCTTTTGAGGTTGTATTATTGTATGAACGCCTGAAAGAGCTTTGATTCCTTCATCTGTAATATGTTCACACTCACAAAGGTTAATTGTGTGAGCACCTGAAAGAGCTTTTATACCTTCATCTGTAATATGTTCACACCCAGAAAGGTTAATTTTGTGAATGCCTGAAAGAGCTTTGATTCCTTCATCTGAGATATTACAATAAGAAAGATCTATTGTGTGTACAGCTGAAAGCGCTTTTATACCTTCATCTGTAATATGTTCACACCCAGAAAGGTTAATTGTGTGAGCACCTGAAAGAGCTTTGATTCCTTCATCTGTGACATTTCAATGTGAAAGATCTATTGTATGTACACCTGAGAGTGCTTTGAAACCTTCATCACCAATCTCCAAGCAGCAGCATAGACCTATTGTGTGAGCACCTGAAAGAGCTTTTATACCTTCATCTGTAATATGTTTGCACTTAGAAAGGTCTATTGTATGAATACCAGAAAACTCTTTCACAAAACCAGAACCAAAATCAACAATTCTGACTTTTGTTTCCTTAAGAGTGCTAGCGTGTTTTAGAAGTGACTTCGCTTGTGACATTGTTTTAATTGTAACAGTGGCATATCCAATAAGGTCGTGGATGACTGAAGCCATACGATGACAGGTTTGACATGCTGCAAATCGTGCTTTTGTTGTTTGTTTTAAAATATGAGCTAAAATCTCTGTCGGCAGTTCCAGAAGGCTTGTTGGCACACTTTTTGTATTTTAGAGCAGCGAAATACATAAGTTAAGTGTTTTGTACCTTTGATTTGACATTAGTTCTGCCGTAAACTGTTTCTTTTTAGCGTTAGGGAGTGTAAATAGTAAAATACTGCGTGTCAAGGAAACACGTGATTTTACAGTGTTAGCAGTCTAGCTTTTTCTGTCTGGTAGTGCTTCATTGAACTAGATCCTGTACTTGTGTTTTCCACGTAACGAAGACAATTACTTTTTACCTGTATTGAACCGTACAGTCTTGAACGATAGCTAATTGATTGCCTTTTACTTTTACGTCACAAGGGCAGTACTGTACATGAGCAAAGCGGAGAATACAAAAGAGACGATATGCCTCGTTGGAGATAGCGTAATTGACAATTCAAACTATGTACACTCGTACCCATGCGTAACAAAGCAGTTAGAAGCAAAAGTAAATGAAAAAGGTAGCTGTTGCGCCAAGTTTGCACCAGCACGTGTCAAACCCGTCATTAATATCGTTAACTTACAGGATGGACTGTTAAAAAGGTAGCTGTAGATGGCGCAATAACCAGGATGGTGATTAATACACAAATAAGTAAAATCCATGAAGAAACGACAAAAATAGGTTTGTTTTCCTCCCCAGTAGCTTTAAATTATTAATAACCTTTAGTTATTTCATCTGGTGGTAATGACGGACTTCAGGCTCTAGGGAAATTAAAGCATGAAGGGATTGGTCTATGTACTACTGAGTGTTTACTTTTTTTCTTCAATTTTTCTGACGCAAGTTGTAGTTGGTTTATATCGGACTGTTCAGTATATCCGTACCGGATTTCGAGCTAACTATGCCGAGTTACTTGATACTCTTTTAAAAAAATGTAATCACGTGATTGTATGTACAGTTTATGAGCCAATAATAGAAGGAAGAGGAACTTGGTTAGAACAAAAAGCAGCAAAGATTGGACTTTACTATATGAATGGTGTTATAAGACAAGAGGCTACTTTAAGAGGGTTACCTATTATTGACCTTCAAGTGATATTTGATAGGAGGGAGGATTACGCTAATTCTATTGAACCTGGAGTTCCTGGAGGTGATAAACTTACAAACAATATCATTAAAGTTATTGAAGAGTTTGATTTTGAAAAGAAGCAAACAGTTGTTTACACTCATAGAGAATACTCTGAAGGATTAGATATAAACGCGTATGATAACTGGGATGTTTACTATGACGGTCATGGGTCTATGGCTAACAAGGAGTTTAGAAGACAACTGTAAGAATAAATACAATAAAGTTTGGCGCTGATGTTGTCAATGTAGTTGTGCTATCAGCAGTTGATTTTATTTATTACCAGCGATTTGTTATTGAGGTGGTCTTTCATGAACGTATTGACACGAATAATCTTCTAGCTCTAAACCAAAGTAGTCATCAAGTGCAATACTAGAATATATCATTAGTTTGACAACAGAACAGAATACTTACACTAAATCATGTGGGTTTGCAGTTACATTTCTTATATTTTTATCAGGTTGTACAGTTGGTATACCGTACCAACGATGACGACCACGGTAACCCATACCCCAACCACCATTGAAAGATGTTTTAAAAGGTCTTGACTGGTGATACGCAAATTCAATTATAGCAGTGTTCTAGGAAGGTAGAGTTACTCAGGAAACAGATTGTATTGTATTTTTAGCAAACACGTGATATTTTTGCAATTACATACCGCTTGGGCCATTGTCACATAAGACATGGTAGCACCATGAAGACCAATGATTACACGTGCTCTTGAGAACAACTCAAAAAGTTTATCTTCATCACGTGCTATTAAAAAGCGTAAGTTGTGCTGCGCTTTACTTGTTATTTGAGTTACCTTCAACACTACCAAGGAACCTGTAAACTGCCAAATCAAGTTTGTTCGTGTTTATAAACTCGTTTATTGTATCCTACACAAAACATTAGAATAAACAATTCGAAAAAAAACAAAAACAAGTTAGAGGTTCTCTATGTATCAACTACTAGAAGTAGTAGCGCTTTGTATAAGTTAAATACATGGTATAGTAATGTGTATAACATTTTTGATTAGTATCACGTGATTTCTAAAGTAACAAAAATAGAAACAAAACTTCTTTGAAAACGTACTATCATTTCGTCTTCATTAAGGAGATGTCTTTGTTTAGCATCCGCTCTTGATAGGAATAATACCATATTTCTGGGTAGATCAGAGAACCCATACTCTTCTCTCTTTTTATCTGCTAATTCAGAAATGGCTTGAAACTCAAGCGGATGTCTTCCACGATGTGGATCTAAAGATACAGCAAGAGTTGTTTTACACTTTACCCTATATCCATCAGGGAAAGGTACTTTGTTGAATGAAGCAGGGAACCACCAATCCTGAGGTGGGTTGTTATCTGTGTTAGGTATTTGGTCATATGTAATATCGTGAAGATTAGCATATTGCCAAAGCATTGAAGCAAGACCAAGTTCATCAAGTATATAATGTTGAAATTGGTACCCAAACTTTGTTCGTTCTACTATATACTTTTTACAATCCTTGTATACGTATTTTGTATCAGGCCTATCAATTATCAATTTACATTAGTCGTAGTTGATAGTAAGTTGGTAGCGTAGTAGAGGCGCTCGCTTAATCATGTCGAAGACATTTTTTTCTATTTTTTTTTGCTTGTATCAAGAACGCACGTGAATGATTTTACTGGAGGACATTGTCCGGCTCCAAGTAGAAATTGTTCTTTACTATAAGTCGCCCAGCAATTAAGGCGGTAAGTATAATACGTATCACCCCAACCGAGATGATTTTCTGTTTTGCCTTTAACTAGGAAACACAACATAAGAATTTGGACCACTATTAGTGACTGGGAGTAAAACAAACAGCCATTGCCATAAAGCAATAGTAATTCAGTAAAAAAATATAACGTACATGGTGTATCAACAGAATAATTAGTAAGATAATGAATGTACATTGTTTGTGGCTTAAAAAGCGAATACCAAGGTATTTTATGAAATTCTCGCTCTTGGTTAACTGCTCTTTGCGCTTCATCTTCGAACTTTGCAGAACACCATTTAAGAGAAAAATCCATAGCCCTTTCGTTGACCTATAACAAAATAAATAACAAACAAACAACAGAAATACATATAGAGAAGAATGAAGGAATGTACGATTGTATAAAAAAAAAAAGAATAAAAAAGATGTCACGAACTTGAGGTGGGAACGTTATAGCTAAAGCCAGAAACTGACATGGCTTTAACTGCATTTCTTCAGGAGATCCACAATTGAAAATATTACATGTAGGCTCATCTTTGAGCACTTTAACTTCCTAAAAAGACAAAACTGTCAGAAATTCAAACGAAAATCTTCAAACACCAGAAATAGTAGTTGAATTGCGTACCTTGTTTGTAGCAAATTTGTGAAAAGGGAACTGTTTATTTCCAAAAAAAGAGCCATTTACGTTCCACATGCGACATCCTCTCCTTCCACCAACTACATGTCAAAAAAAAGAAGTCAGCATTTTGCTTTAGACTTTTTTCATTTCTAAATCGAAAAAAAAAACCCAAACGTAACAGGCTGTTTTATCGTTGTATTCATAAGATATAAGCACGCATTTGCAAGTCTTTGTTAGCTTTTCTGTATTCTTTCTGCCAATAGGTTTAGGTTGTTTTGTTTTGGCGGCAATAGGTGGGTCAGTAACCGGTGGTGAAAGTGTTGGGTTCACGTGTTCGGTATGACCATCATCTTTGCTGACTACGTTGACAGGTTAAAAAATAACTCGTAGTAACACATTATTTTTAATATCAACACCGTGGTGCATAAGTGATATGGAAGAAACGTCAAGGCAGGCTATAAAAGCGCGACACGCCGAAAAAGAACAAAAGTAAATCACGCACTGTTTGGTTTTGTTCTGCCGCTTGTTGACACGTGGAGTAATCCAAAGAGTACAATAACAGAAAAGAATACGCACAGGGCACCACTATGGTTTTATGAGAGTTTACAAGCGTTAACGAAGCGAAATAAAGCATTGTTAGTGCTTTAAAGGCTTACCTAATGGTAACTTTATATTTTTTAGCTTTTTTAAGCCATTCATTCTCTTTTGTCGTTGATTTTGAAGAGCGCATATCTTAGCACGTGATCATGTTTTTCAGTCAATTAATAATTAAGGCTACGGTATCTTAACGCTGAAACGTAGTCAAAATGATCATCGGTATCGTAAAAACGGGGATAAAAAACTGTTTGGCTGCAGCAAAAAATGCTGAGTAGAGTGCCAGTTTCCTGTCATACAGAGCACGTTTTACGAAGAAGCCTCGCACCGTTTTTAATTACTTTTCGCTCACACCACTTAAATGCATACAAGAGTCTAACATGGCTAGCCTACGTACATAAGCCACACAGAGGTGGAAACATTTAAGTGAAAGTCTACGTTTTACACGTGTTGTGGAACATTGTGCTAGTCAACTCTGCCAGGTCTGCATGTTTTGCACGATTCACCCTTTGCTTGATTAACGTAATTGTACATACTGTGGTGTATACTATCCGTGGAGGATGTAAATAAAAGCAATGCCATTGTAAGTTGACAATTAAGATTGGGTTGTAGCGCTCAAATAGGTGTTGGTCTGTTTTGTATGTCCAAAGTTACTACACAATGTGCTACAAAAAGACAACAACCTTTTTAGTGGATGTTGTTACATTTCTTAATACAACAGGCAGCTGACGTTGTTCGCCGTAGCAGTTTCGGCTTGTTTCAACTGGCAACCTTTGCCTTAGTTTGTAGGAAGCATACTATTTTCCACCAGAATAACACTAAAATCCACTCGAGTGGATTTTGGTACCTAGCAAATATTAACCTGTGCTGCCACACCACCAATGGATGACATTTTGTGACCGAAAGCGAACAGTGCTCTATATTAGCTTGCATTCGCTGTTTAAACTAAAACTTGGAATACAAATAATTCACTTGAGTGGATTTTGGCTCATATTTTGTGGAAAATGTGTCGTCTGCAGGTTTGTAACTTCCTACTTGTTGAGTCGACAAGGATCATTATAATAGTGAAACATCGTGTCGTGTAGTTTCGTGGTTTTTGTGGTTATGTGAAATCGGGATTACATCGGACAAACTCTTGAAAAACTCTCTACACCCTTTTCGCTCAAAAAATTATTATTATCACTTACAATGAGCAGCTATTCTTTAATACCTACGCTATCATTGGCTATTCTTTTTGTAGTCTTTATGTTCGCATGTCCTGTATCAGGAAATAACGAAGAGGTAGAAGCGTGCATAGGCAAATGGTGCTCAAGGCTGTATGAAAAAATTGATGGAGGTTCGGGAACTTTTTGCGCCGACGTTTGGGGATCTTGCCCTAGAACGAGTTATGATAATGTACGCACTTCTCCATTGTCTATGTTGTTCAATTTTCAACTCACTTCAAAGTATAGTATGACCACATATCAGGCAAGAAAAACTGTGGTAAACGATGCAATCAGAGAACACCTAGCGCTGGAAGATGTAATAATTATAATGGCCTCATGGCGAGTGCTCATTCTGCGGAAATAGCCCGCTATAAATGTGAGTAAACGAGTATATCTATATAGTAACCATATCCATGTTGTATGTGACTTGTAGTGTTTAGCAAACTATAAATAAATTGATTGTTTGTTGGCATTTTATTTTTTTATTTTAGAAGCCTTTCAACCCATTGAGCCACAAGTTATGAAGCATCACGTGTTACTATGATAAACTATTAAGCAAGCATATGATGCGTGTAAATGCAGATACGTATGTTATCGCAATATCACATGCCTTGTAATTAATATTGTCCGTATCATTCAAGTTTGCAAAACTGTGCAAATTTTTGCCGTTTGTGACTTTTGGTTTTCGTGTTTAGTCAGATCAGCTCTTGCAACTTCTGTTAGTTCTTACAGAAATGACTATATTGCTAGAACTAGCAGATACAACGTTTGAAACGTGATTCAGTTGACAGCAAAAACTGACAAGATATTACGGGTCTGATAGTTCTTGCAATACCTTACACTTGTGCCAAACCTGTTGCAAACTTGAATGATATGGACAATATATTCGGGAAAAGCTAGGACAACACTTATTCCTTGCGTTTCTTTGTCATACTCTGACCTTATGACCATGTCCAAACTTACAAGTTTAGTGAACATTTAGCACAACAGTGCTCCAGTGACGTCATGTTAAGTTGAAGGGTAGAAAAAGGCTTAAAATCACCTCACAACATCAACGTGACAACCATGCTGTCACACTCTTATGGTTTCCTATGTTTCGTTGGTATTTCTCTATTATTTCTAGTAGCTACTACAAAGGCTCAAAACTGTAATATCTACGTCTCGGTTAACGGTACTTCTACAAACGTGCGTCTCAATCATTATTTTATTTACTCTTAAGCTAAAATTCTTACAAAAAAATTTGATGTACTTTTACCGTTTACCAACACGTGCTTACGCAGATACAATCCTAAACGTTAACTTTTTAACGTGTTTTAAAATTCACATGCGTTTTCTTTTTGTTCTTGTCAAACACGTTTTGTTGTTGGTGTAGGTACCATTTGCTAGCTCAAAAAGCTTGTTTTAGTTTGTTGTCAAAAATATAAAAAATTTGTGTCACGTGTTTCTTTTTGTTTAGTCAAACATCTTTGCAAAGTTTAATTTTAACTTATCAATACTTTTATATGAGAGCCGCAGTGCTTCAACTCGTAAAGTATGACTCTTACTCAACAACATTAGAACGGTTCGCTTTCGGATCCTGTAGATAGTGTACACAGTGCTTTGTCTAAAGCTAGCGTATGTACAGGCGGTTCAACATGTGTTATATGTGTTTCAGGTACGGCTTCAATGCTAAGAAGATTGTTGTTTTGCTTCTTTCGTATATGTTACTAACAAGCTTGAGGTGGTACATATGATAGCGGAAGACCACAAGAACGTACACTATGGGATTCATCAAAAGGTTCACTCGTGATGAAGTATGATGATTGGGAGATGACTTCAATGCCAGCTGAGAACGTTGCATTTCTAAAGGTAAACTTTTGCTTTTCATCTTTTTTCGCTAAACGCTGTAAAGCTATCGTTTGTTACTGCTGATGTTACCATTGATGGATTTGATAACATTGAAGTGGACATAGCGAACCACACAAATCAAGCTGGTAGCTTAAGTCTAAACGTGATGCGATCATCACTTGTTTCCGAGTCAAGTAGTGCGTTTTTCTAGAAACAAAAAAATTAATAACACTTTATTCCAAGGTCTTAATGTTAGTGGTTGCTCCCAATGCGATATGGACATCGTTATAGATAACTGTACTATTCAAAGAATGATGAACATCGAATATGACACCAAACATTCATCTGCAATGACTTCTATTAGTATCAAAAACTCACACTTGTCAAAAGCGAAACAAAAACTATCAGGTAAGAAAACTTCAGTTTTCTTCATTGTTTGTTTTCCGAGTACTAACACCAATCATTAGCATCTGATATTGAAATAACATCAAACACGTTTGATCTTGAAGGTCTCGGTTTTATCTCTCAAAGCATTAGTACCAACAAAACTCTTATTTTCTCAGACAACAAAGTGTTCAACTGCAGTTTTGATGGTTCCTCTTTCCAATCTTCTTGTATTGGACTTTATGTAAATATCTTTTCACAAAACGTATCAATGGCAGTAGAAGGAAATACATTTCAAGGTGATGCAACGTATCTATACATATGGCGTGTTGTTTATATACGAGATTTTAAGCTTGACATCAAACAAAATACCTTCGATTGTCCAAAGGTAACTTGTTTTAGTTTGGTTTTTTTTTCTTTTTCAACTTTTTGAATAACTTATGTTCGCAGAACAAATACGATATTGTTCAGTTCTACAACTTAGACAACAGAACTGTTGTTAGTGATAATACTTTCGCATGTAACAGTACGTTCTAAAAACGTGATAGCTACAAGGTGAGTATGTTGATATTTTTTGACTAGTTTCCTGCACCACTGCGAATTTTGAGTACGAAAATGTGATGTGCGCTGCATGTCCATCCAACCACGTACAAGATCCAGAGAACCCAAAAACCTGTAAGATTTGTCCTCCAGGATCTTCAGCTTTAACATCACCTGGGGAGTGTAAACTATGTAGAATAGGAACTAGGTGGTACGACATACCTTTTTGTATTTTTAACTCCTGTCACGTGTTTGTTTTGGTCTTCAACAGTTAACAGTCTTCTAGGATTTATGGTATTTGCTTTGCATGCACTGGTAGAAATTACACAGATACAGAAGGATCTCTTGAGTGTAAAGTATGTGAAGAGCCCAATAAGGTTGGAAGTGATAGTGGATTTAATGGAAACACATATTGCAGAGAAGAAAGTGTGCTAGAAGATAAAAAGTACATTATTATTGGAGCAAGTGTTGCTGGCGGCTTTGTAGTTCTTGCTCTCAGTAAGTAGCAGTTTTTGTCAATGGTAAAACTTATGTCTTAAACTCTAGTTGTTGGATTGATTGTGTTCTTTGTTGTGCGAAGAAAAAGGCAGAGATTCCAAGAAATAAAATAACTAGAATCAGTTTTTCAGGGCAGGCCCTTAATAAACTATTTTTCTCCTCTATTTTACTTCCTTGCTTTTTGAGAACCCGCTCACTATCATCTTTCACTTACATAAGATGTAGTAGTATGTTGATGCGTTTGTAACCACGTTTGCCTGGAAAATAAATATGCTGTGAGGCTGAGTTCGACAATGCTGTTAAGAATTCAAGTAGCTAGTAAACAAGCATTGCAGGATGATGCGTTTACATGGCTCATCTAGATCCACTCAAACATTGAGCTTTACAAAACCACTGGCTCCTTGAGGTAGAAAAGAGTACACGGAGGTTTGATGTCTGTACATTCCACTGGAATTTTAGGCGTTGAAGAAATTAGCGGACCAATCAGTAACTGAAAAATACTTGACGGAGGATTTGACTGCAAAATTAAATGTCAACAGATACAAAAGATTAACCGATAATCACATATTTCAATTCTCATCATTACTCATAACTAAGCCGTTTTCATACCTATTATGTTGTATAACGGGTGCTACGAGGTAAAAAATTGTTTATGATAGTATAAACGAACTACATGGTCACAGAGATGAGCAAATGGGATTATAATTTTGTTTACCTCCAAATCCGGGCTAACTCATTCGTAGATATTTCGGACGTTAGAACTCGAAGTTTAGTAATTAGACAATAAGCTTCCCTAGCACTTATAAAAAGATTCAAAGTAGAAAAGACCGTAAATCAGTGGCAAAGTAAATATATCTGTTTGTGCCACTTTTCTTCAGACATAGGCAGAAATTTTATTACACAAAGTTATACAAGCCACGAAAGCTCCGATAAAGGATTCACACTAGGGAATAAAGCTGGTGGTGGATTTGCTGGTGGGTATTGTACAGAGTTGATAAAAGATATTGGTTGTAGCAAGCTACTTGGTTTGCTGACTTGATCTTGCTCTAATTCCGTTCCTGTTTTTCGATAGTCAACAACTCTCCTACGCTTATGCTTGAGCCTTTCTGACCTTTTCGATTGCATAAATCCATGAGCGCTTGCTAAAGCCTAATACATTCGTTAAACAAAAATCACGTGATATTGCAGAAACCAGACCTCTAATAAATGCAATACTTCTGCAACATCCTTTATTCTTCTTGTACCGATGCACCAAGCTATTTTATTGGGGTTTAATCCCCATTGGAATAAGGCTCTCAAAGCCAACCAAGTCTCTCTTGTGGAGAATTGGCCTTGATACTTTGGTAGAGGAAGTCCATTATGATCCAGAGACATCATCTCTTTGTCATGCTATAACAACAAAAGTTAATAACCGGAAAGCTCTTTAAACTTTATCTCACCTCATCAACCACTTGAGGTACAAATATACCGACAGAAGCTAGAAGGAAACAGTTTACTTTTCCTAGAAGCCATCAAAAAGGACTATCCTGAGCGTATAGATGTACCTTTGTATTTTATTTTTTGGTAGTGTGTTCTAACTTGTGATGAGTTTCTTGTATGTATCAGTTCAGCGACCTCATATCGCGTAGCATTGTATTGTAAACCATCAAAACCGATTCTCCATTCACGTGGCCTCCATTGCCCTTTCAAGTACGTGTATTCTGTGGTTGGTTCATCCACCATGACCGGCGCAGACACAGCCATATGTACATTGAATAAAGGCTTCAATGTTAGTTGATAACTACTCTTCAACTAATCAGTTAAAATACGTACCTGTAGGGTGATTGTCGATTCTGTTGTATCATTATGCAAAGTAGTCATCACTGTATTGTTGTAGAAGAGTAAGGTGTCGATGAGAATGCAGTTTTGTTGAAATTTTGGACGTAAATCAGTTCTATGCCTTTAGAACGATGGTTGGTTGTATCCTGAAGTGTACGGATTATTGGCAAGAAGAGATGCTTAACACTTCGTTTTGGATGTTTTATAAAAGCTGTATAATGTGATTCGTCCCATACCTTATCCTCGTCTAATGATATAAGTGTGAACATACTGCAATGTCGTGGATCTTTCTTTGAGTTCAATATTCTAGACATCATATTAGACCTACTTTTATATCCAGTCCTATCATGACGCCATGATTGGAGGAGATTTTTTTAAAAACACTGCACTGTTTTGGAAGAGTGTAGTTTTCAATGACATGCTGTTAAACTGCCTCTGGACATTAGGGACTGTTTTCGTATTAGGATACTTCCTTGACTATAAAAAAGCAAAAATCAGATCACGCTCCATTACCCTTTCCAAGTTGAGACCAGGAAAGAAAAAAATGATCCAAACCTAACATCTAAACGATGAAATATGCAAAGCTGCCTCCAAACAAAGCTTCTAGCCAATAATCATTCATTGAAAACTATCCCTTGCTGATCCTTTTTATTGCACCATTGTGATGCTGATAGTCTATTGTATGTTTATATTTGTAGGCTCATCACAGCATTGGTGGTACTTGTCAATAATAGATACACATTAATGTGACTTTCGCCTTAACAGCTGTTCCCTACTTTCTCGAATATTCTCGCTTGAACTTTTGGGTTTTCGTTTTTCCTACAATTATAGAAAACCTATTTCAAATACACGTAATTATCATGATTCTTTGTCAATTTCTGGCCTTGAAAAATAACGGTAATGCACTATTTGGCCGGATCTTGCCCAAGAATCTACTCGAGATATTCCGGAAGTTCCCAGGTATAAAATCTTTTCAAAGAAGCGGCGTTTAATATGCACGTGCTTAGTAAACGTTTTTGTCTTCGCGTCAACAGCATGCTAAGTGAGTCACCTTTGAAGAAAAAGCTAGCGCGCTAGTTTTGACAAGTTTCTAAATTTCTGAGCTTCGAAGTAAACGTTCGTGGTATATTCCTCTATACCATATTAGACAGTGTTGGTAAACCTTCTTTATTTGACTTGGAAGGTTGACAGTAGCCACTGTGATTCTCCAACGTGTTTTTTTAAGAATGTTATCCCAATAAAGTTCAAAACCAACTACTAACACGTGATCGTTGTTGCTTATTGAGTGCGAGATCACTTCGTTGATGATTTATTTGAAATAAGGTTCGTATTCTCTCAAGAACAAGCGAAAGAACACCAAGTCGTACACGTGTTAGCAATTGCTACTACAGAAGCGATTCTGCGCTTGTTCGGACCAGCCCAAGAAATACCAAAAAACCCGAGAAAAAAAGTCAGAATTCGCACAATCCTAAAACAGTTCTTCACTCGTTGAACATGTATAGAAATAATGGACTCGCGTGTTACGATGTTCCCGACGTTGCCGTTAACAAGGTGGAAATTACATTATCAGAAATAAAAACTACTGAAGTCAATATTGCAGCTAACCAAACTATCTATTAGTTTTGAATATTCATGTCGTGACAATATTGGTAAATCCTACAGTACCGTGCACAAAAAAAACTAACTAAGTTAAAGACAACAAGGCCGAGTGACAAATTTTCAGACCATGTAGTGCTCGTATTCGCTTTGGTAGCGAGCTACCGGTAATTTGGTTTTTTCTGATTTCCCTATTTTTTTCCATACTTATCTTCTTGGTACCAACAGTTACAGCTACTACTAATAGTACTATATTTTTAATGTTATTTAACTTGATTAATACAATTGACACAATCCGTTGGAGCTGAGCTATTACGAGAAGCATTAGAACTACCTTTTTTCTGGAATTCCCAGTTTTTTCCAATACCAACTGCTGACATCCTTTACATGGCAAAATAAAGTGATACTCTAAAGGTATGTTCTTTAGCGCCTTTTCTAATGGAGCGGAGTATGGCCGTGCGTTGTCTACAATTCATTCAATGGCGCGTCGAAGGAGAACTTATCTTATAAAAATAGAGCGAAAGGCAGACTTTTATTTTGCCACAAAACTAGCGTCTGTTTACAACTGATTATAATCTAACAGTGAAATATCCACTACAGCAAATAAATAAATTGTTCTAGTCAAAGCAAAGGTTATAGTCTTTCACAGTAGAGTAGCAAAGAAAACACGCTAAACATGAGTGAGCTCTTTACTATCAATACATTAATACTAGTAAACTGACAAGTATAACCAATAAAAAAGTGGGCCCAACCAATTTCACATGTCCAGAGCATTTATCAAAACCAAGTTGCAAAGATATTCTGAGGAAAGGTAAGCGATAACAATAGAAAGTAAGGAAAAAGGAAAGTCTAAATTACAAAAACAAACCCTAAATTCGTTTTTTGCGCCTTGTCATCGAAGCACTGCTTGTCGCTAGTTATCTTTATATTATCAACATCACCAACAACACAATTAGCCTTAATAAGTTCAATACGCGATGGTCGCTGCACTGTTTGCGGAATTGTAACAAGCAGTTCATTCTGCCAAGTCAAACAACCTATTGAAAGAATTAAAGCAAGAATACATCTAGCTAAACAGCGTTCCTGTCACTGTCAACAATGTATCACCTTTACCAAAGTTAGGTGGAACTGTGATTGTTGTCTTAACGATGATATTGAGATCTCCTTGTATCACAGTTCTTGTATCTATTATTGTATCTTCCGGAAGTGTATAGTTTCCAGTGAAAACAATTGGAAGGCTCAAACACATTCCAGGGCAGTTCAGACTTCCTAAAGTTTTACAAGTTATTCCAGACTCATCACAAAAGTAATTTCCAGCAAAATTTTGAAAGTCATCACTATCACTCGTTAGTATTTGAGATAAATGAAAGAATGTTAATAACATTGCGACATTACCAATTGTTGACTTCAAAAGGAACTGATGGGCACCAGAATCTGTTGTTTTGAACGTTACTAAAAACAAATCTATTAATACAATAAGTTGCAAAGTACATACAGATCAGCGATATCCCTGAGATAGCTTGGTAGAGGACCAAATAATTCATTATTTGAAATGTCTCTAAATGTAGCTTCAACACGTGTAGTAAACGGTACAATAAATAGTACAGTTTGCTGATATGAGACACATCAACACCTTCAGGAAGGAATCCTGATAACATATTATCGTGCAGTTTCAATTCTTTAACATTGAGTTCTAACGTTGATGGAGAAATGGATCCGCTCAGCTGGTTTCCAGACAAAGATCTTTTAGAATATTTGTAAGTTCAATAAAAAAAAGAGACAAGCACGCACATAAGAGTGTATTCTATTCTTTTGTTAAATTCAGGTATAGAACCACTGATACCGTTTCCATTTAGAGTACTATTTGTATGTAAGCACGATAATACACCATTCAGAGAATCCAATGTACATTGTTGTAGCTTTGGCTTGTTTAAAATGCTCAAATCCGCCTGAGAATTGGTTTTGATCTAAGTTCCTATGTATTTCTCAGGTAAACCTAGTAAAACTCTGCGTACAATACAGAGTAGTGGGCAATCGCTGGAGGAAGATTTCCTGTTAGATTATTTCTGTTAAGAATTCTAATATAAAATACAAAAGTTAGAAAACCATGTTCTATAAATACATGTAACATACAGTCGGCCTAGACTCGTCGAGGCATTATAGGGTACTTGTGGTAAACTCCCTGAGAATGAATTATCTCGGAACTGCCTGTTGGTAAAAGGTTAGAGTGAGGTACAGGCACATATATTACTTACACCTCATTAATATCAAATACCCATTCTGGAATAGTACCATTCAACCTGTTCAGTGCTAGATTCCTTTATAAATCATCTTATGTTAACCATAATAGTGATAATAGAAACATACAATTTATTTAAAGTAAGGCCTTTGAGGAAAGCAGGTAATGGTCCCTCCAAATCGCAGGTAGACAGCCTCCTAACTCAATGATTTAGATAAAAATTTTTTGACTAATATATATAATAGTACAGTTGTCTTAGGTTTATTAGAAAAGCGAAGTGGTAAGGTATTTTCGATATAGATTTACCTCCCATAGACCTAGGTAATAAATAGTCAGTGTTGAGTTTAATCGCAAAGTTCAGTTTGCAGTACAACAGAGTCATTCTGGCAAACGCTGGTTGGGCAACACGTGATAGATTTAGTGCATTTGAAAGAGCTGCTACTCCTCTGATGCTCCTTTAAAAAGGTTATGTGATTTAACAGTATGTTAACAAACGTACAAACGATGTAGCCCATTATCATAAATCCCTACTGGTATTGGCGGAGTCATTTGTGTGTTATCAAGAACTCTTTTTGAGTAAGTACAGTAGCAGTATGAAAACAAGTTAAGATATCGTACAGAACCCGCAAAGGTGATACAGGCGGTACATCAGGAATAGTTCCGCTTATGTTAGTACCTGATACATCACTACAAACTTGTGAATTTGACAGAAAAACTGGCGAAGAAAATAAACGTACAGAATTTCTAGTTGAGGAAGATCTGTAAACAAGCTTGCTGCAAGCTCTCCAGTTATATTAGGATCTTCACTTATAGTTCTGTTGGAGTAGATAAGTAAGCAAAAATGCTGTATAGTAGTTGACTCACAGCTCCCTTAGCTTTGTTAGCTGCGATATTGACGTAGGAAATAGTGATGCGCTTTGAATCGTTCCTTGTCACGTGTTAGGAGAGATGAAATATCACAATGGTTGTCTATAATAATAACAAGTGGTTCAATATTTCCTATGAGTCGTACCACGAAGAAACCTGTAGAAGGTAAGTAAGACTACAAAACAAAAAGAACGCACAAAATTTCTAGGTTTAATAGCTTTCCGGGATTCAAAGTAAGTTGCCACGAGATGTTAGGGCTGTCAAGAACTCTTAGCACGCGTTAGAAACAACTAGTGGGTAACAATTTAGTACAAAACCGAAAGAGAGCCTAAATCGTCGAAGGCATCATCAACTAGGTTCAATCTCATGTTATCTTCTATTCGCCTACCATTTTGGTTTAATTGTTGAAAACAAACAACTTGTTGTGATTCTAATCTAGTACGTACACTTCCAAAATGGCGTCAAATCCATCGCAAGTCACGCTAGTATGATTACAAGGCTTGAAGAACGGCCGTGAGAAAGATTTGGGTATTTGAACAAGCGATACTTTTTGGGCAAAAAAATGAAATACGCACGTGAAATAGAGGGTCATTTGAGTGCGCTTCGCTCAACGCTGTTACAAAGTCTGTTTGAGCATAAGATAGTTTTAATATCGCAATTAACAGGATTATCATTGCTATGTTTATGGTGGTCATTATATGAGGTCTTTACGGCGAGAGGTGGAAGCTCGGAAAACTCAATAAGAAAACGAATCACGTTGAAATTAGTAAATGACCCGTTTTTTTCACAAGAACACACGTGTTTTTATTTTGTCGCCTCAATATTGAACATTTTGTCAATATACACGGGGTTTGCACTACTTTTCGCGAAATTGAGAAGAGCTACGATTGACTAAAAAATGTGCTGTTTTCTGCAAAAATATTGCAAAAGGATTCCAAAAGAACAGATTTCGAAGAATACAACATGCTGCCAAATTTCGAAATGTAGTGCAAACCCACGTGACTTAAAATTTTGTTAGCTAGATCTTCGGATGCTGACAAAAAAAACGCAAAATTCTAAAACAATTGGCGTTTACTTAACTGTAACTCCTTCACGATCAACAACACCAACCAGTAGGACACTCGCAATAGCCTGAGCCTACAACAAAGAGTCTAAGCACACGTGAACCTACTACAAGAAAACGGCGCTATAGCATAACTAAAAGGTACACGCTACTAATTAGTCTTGTTAAAGAAAGTAAAATGCGCTGTAAGCTGATTTGGTATTGTTGTTATTGTGTTTTCTATTAAAACAACGCCATATGGTTTTCCACGTATTACACGAGCTACGACTTAAAACTAAAATAGCACTTTTGAAATCCCAGAAAAACGTGTTGAACACGAATAACTAACATAAAATAGTGTATGCAGGCCAAAAGAACGGTGTCAGAATTCGAGCCAGTGACCGAGAGGTATTAACATGACACACATTTCGCTATGTTAACGCATCTTAGTGCTGGAATGAGCTTATTGGATTTTCCGCCTGAGATTTTGACTCATATATTACGTGAATCGACAACAGCAAGATTTGCTTGTTGTCAAACCTGTCACCAGTTTGCTTGTATCATCCATGATGTTGTTGGATACGATCACGTCACAATAACAAGTGTAGACCAAGTAAAAGCACTGTTGAAACATAGAAGTGCTCTACAGTGTACCGCAATCAAGGTTAGAGGTGGAAGTGTTTGTGAAATTGTCAAAGAACTTGGCGGTGTTCATACCATTGATCTTAGCTATTGTTATGATCTAGAAGATGAAGGTGTTAAAACTCGCTGGTGTACACACCATTAATCTTGCTGGCTGTAAAAGAATTACAGATGAATGTGTAAAATTGCTCTCTGGTGTACATACAATTAATCTTAATAGTTGCACTAATGTGCCATACGAAGGATTTAAAGCGCTTTCTGGAGTACATTCTATTAGTGTTAATAATAGTAAAATAACAGATGAAGGAGTCAAAGCACTTGCTGGTGTCCATACAATTGATCTTAGCTATTGTTTTGATCTAGAAATGAAGGTGTTAAAGCTCTCGCTGGTGTTCATACCATTAATATTGACCATTGTTCCCAGATTACAGATGAAGCTATAAAGGCCCTTTCTAGTGCACATACAATCAATATTGGGTATTGTCATGGTATTACAGATGAAGGCTTTAAGTCATTTTCTAGTGTTCATACTGTTGATCTTTCTGGGTGCCGTGTTTCAGATGAAGGGCTTAAAGCTCTTTCTGGAGTTCATACCATCATTTTAACTGGTTGCAAACGCATTACAGATGAAGGCATCAAAGTGCTCTGCGGTGTTCATACCATCAATTTACACGCCTTACAGACGAAGGTATTGCTAAAGGGCTAAGTGAGGTTACACAATAATAAAGTACTGATCAAGCAGTTTCTGTTGGATCTCTGCTCTTGCACCAATAAAACAGAAGATATTAGAGTTAGTTACATGAACAGTCATTTCACGTTTAAACATCCATAGTAAGCATTTAAAGTAAGGCGAACAGCCAATCTGAAATTGTGGCACAAACAATGTTATCATTGCTATACTTCCCTGCCTATTCTAAGGTCTACGATGAAGAATATACCTTTATTTAAAGTGTTAGAGAGACTGCTCAAAATACAGCTTGTGATGTATGTCTTATTTTAACACTAGTATATCCACAATTACTACGCCTATGTTGGGTGTGGAAGTGACTACAAATTTTGAAAGGATTTGAGCGTTTCTTGTTTGGCTGGTGTGCATACTATAGATTTATCTGCAACATCAGTTGCCTAGCTGGTGTACATACAATTAGTATTACATCTGTCAACATATAAAAGAGGATTGTATGAAATACCTTGTATGTGTATACTCTACCAATATGTCATGAACAAAAGCAACAGATCCGTGGCTGTTGTCACTTTCTTATACACATGATAGTATTCTCAATGGGTTTAACTGGCCAATCTATTAACAGTGTTTCCAGTGTACATACTATTGGTTTATTATACAAGCTTTTAATCCATCACCTGTAACTCTATTACAACCTATAGCTTAATTGTGTGAACACCAGCTAATGCTTTAACACCTTCATCTGTTATTTGATAACACCTCCAAAGGTAAATTGTATGAACGCCAGCTAATGCTTTAACACCTTCATCTGTTATTTGATAACAACCCACAAGGTAAATTGCATGAACACCAGCTGATGCATACGATGTAATACAGATAGGAGGTGGTATTTAGAGTTAGCCTGAGAGCGGCTGTGGTTTAATACCTTTACGGAGGGTATAGAGAGGTATCGGAGGTAATGGTGTAAGGATAAAATCAGGAACTAAACAACCCTTTGTTCTAACTACTTTATTTAATTCTTGTGAATTATTCCACATTTTCTTGAGTTTCTTTCAAGTACTTGCTTTTTACTGTACAAGCGTATGTAGTACCACCCCATTTTGCATAATCTACTTCAAAGCGTGGAGATAATTGGAACAGCCCTTCAAAAGAATCGTTAGGCATTTTTTCGTCCAACTTTGGAAACGAGAACTTGAACTTATGTGTCTTGGTTCTACAACAAAGAGTGTTAATCACGTGATTTTTAATTTGAACAAGAAAAACTATCAGAATGTCTTAGTACCCGAAGCTGCGAATGCTACCAAAGTCCATCTTAACCAAATCAAGGTCTGCAGAGCCTCCACATCTCATGATCTCGCTGTGATAAGGGGAATCTTCATCAATGTCGATGTAAGCCAAACAGTCTGTTATTGGAAGAGGTAGCTTGTTTGTAAACTTTACAGTACTGATATAGGTAGTATCGTCTTCTAACTGAGTAGGAATATCGTACTCGACACGAATACAGGCATCCTCGACGTATACGGTCGTTTTTTCAACGTGATCGATTGGTTTGTAAGTACGCTTAGTTGAAAGATTCCAACTGCCCAACTCGGTTAACCAAAACAGCTTGTATGAATGCCCTTCCCATGTAAATGTTATTTGCTCTTCAATACCGCCAGAGTATCTATTCTCGAATGACGTATCGGTACAGTCAGTACCGTTAACTTTTAGCCAGTTCATTTTTATCTTTCGCGTCGAGTCCTATTAATAAAATGCAGTTAGATTATTATACTGCTACTTGGTGCGAACCTGTTCGAGTTCAAAACCAGCAGTAACTGTTATCTCGCTGCCAAACCTGAAGGTGTATTCGTAAGGACGTCCTTTGCTCATGGTGTGCTTGTTGAATGACAGTTATTTAAAGTGTACACAAGCATTAAGCCGGTTTTTTGTTTTAACTTTAACATGACTTTTTTTCAGAAGTTCTTAAAGCCTTGGTCGGTTAGAACATGTATTCAAGCTCTTGAAAAAGCGTTCTAGTTTTTCTGCTGTTCATGAGTAGTGACATGCTGAGCGCTGTTTTAAAAACCTTGCTCGAATATCTTAGTAAATCATTGTGATGAAATAAGAATCACGTGAAGAGTTCCAGAATAAGAACAACTTTTATTTAAAATATTTTCCAAAATAACTTACAACAACGTCATATTTTAAGGAGTTCTACTTAAACATATGATATCATCATTGAAAAAATGGCAGTTCTTGGATCTCTGTTAGACATGATACATAAAACTAATGCTCACGAAATCATACGCAACCACACAACTCATGGGACTTACAAAGGTGCAGAAATTGAAAGGAAAAAAAAAATTTGTTTAAACACATCACGTGATTTGGACGAATGCAAAAATGTTCATGCTTATATTCAAAAGGAACATACTGTATGTTATAAAAAATTTTAATAGCAAAGTGAGGACAAAACTTTATTAGGCTTAGGTGGCTAGTAAACTCTTTATTAACAGTTAAAGTTTTTTTCAACCAAAAAAAAAAAGATTCAAAAAAAAAACCTTGTCAAATGCCTACATAAAAGTAAGATTCTCGAAATTCATTTTTTCTTTATGATCCAATATATATTTACACTACGTATCACGCAATTCGTTGATGCCTTAAAACACATCAATAAAATAAAACTTGCAAAAAAGAAAAAAAAACAAATTTCGTTCGCAGAAAAAACTCGGACAAAAAGTAGTCATTCGTTTTCAAAGCTACGCGCGTAAAACTCGCATGTAAAACAACGTACCAAAAGCGTCAACCAAGCTGATACCCAAGTTCCTTCTAGAGTGCCATAGTACAGCAATATTGATAAGAGTGAGAATATTAATCCAACCAAAAACACCACTTAAAATACCACTACACAAAAGAGATCTACATAGAGGAGTATCTGTTGCTGTAAGAACCAAGTATAATACCCAGAATAATAATGTCATAACGCCAGCTTCGAAAAAGAGAAGAGTGAAGAGAAATAGACCCATGGAGTTTTTTTTAGATACCATCTTAGGTAGGTTATCACGTAGGGAGAGGTAAAGAGCTGTTGTGAAATAAATGAAGCATATTACGTTAAAAATCACTGGAATCATAAAAAACGCCTTTGAGAGGAATGATTCTCCAGATAGAAGCCATAAAGTTAAACAAGTACATGTGCAGAACCAAGGTCCCAAAACCATTTGTAAAGCAATGCTACGATGGCGCATAACCTTTAGAGGAAGGTTAGAGAGCCAGTGTTTTAAATTTTTTTTTTTTTTACAGCTACACGCGCGTAACTGTCAACGCGTAAAAAAAAAAGCGAAAAAAGAGCATTCCTTGGTGTTGACATTTTCAGAAAAAAAATTAAACTGACGGACTTGGTATTAATGGATAAGGATTTGTTTTTCTCAAAAGTGTACGATTTAGTTGTATTGCGTTGTTTAGTAGCGTTATATAAGTGAAAAAACGCGTTTCGATAGCAAATATCAAGAAATGCCATCTATATTCTTAAATATTGATTATACGCACCGGTTCATATTTTAATCGGCCTCCGTCTATTCTTATGTATGGAATAATGGATTTTAGCGCTAAAATCTTGTCAAATGTCGAGTATTGGTGCATTTGAGTATTACAGAGCACGGAGAAGGATAGTTATTACGTACAAAATTTTTGCTTGCGAAACTCTCTCATATCGTCGCCCCGCATTGTTAGAGATTACTACAGTGTGTCAGACCAACTCCAAAAAAGCCTAGTCAAAAAGAAACAAAAAGGTTTGAAGATCGCGCTAAACGCTGTTTTTAGACCTCCGTAACCTTTAAAATGCGTTTCAACGCAGTAAAAACCATTAACATAAAAAACACTGCAGTGCTCGTAGATCTGCTTGCCTTGCTTTGTATTTTATCACCTAAGCGTAGAAACTATATAATTTGCAGTTTATGTATCGAACAGTGAAGTTACGTGGGTTGCAACGTAACACTCTACTCGGAAAATATATGAAATTTCTTTCTAAATAAACCACGTTGCTTTTTTGTCTGTACATTTTTTATTTATTCACAAAATTATTCTACAATATTATAAAGGTTTTTTTCTTCTTTCTTTTTTAGTCTACAATCTTTTGGTTTCTCAAACTTCGTTCAATCAATGTTCGAGAAAAAGTCCACCGTCTGTGTGGATGGTAAAAAATGGTGCATTCTCTAAGACAATGCTTCCAGCGCTATCTCGAAGGTAGCACCTACTGTAATCGCCGATGCCGAATACGTCAAGGCGAGTTATGTGTTGAAGGATGTGCCCGGCCAAACAACCGTACCAGACGCCAAAGGACTCACTCTGATCGCGATAGCGTACAGTAATTTGCTTTGAGACTGGCATCGTTACGGTTTTTTTCTTTTTCTGCTGTAGCGTCGGTTGTTCAAGGCGTCGCTTCTTGAGAGGTTTGGCTGAGTTAATAGTCATCGTCCGCCGTTTTCGTTTTTTAGCCTCCCAAGAATTTTCTTTCAAGTTCATTAATGCAGATACAGCGTCCTTGGCTTCGCCAGTCTCTTCTCGCTTGACTTTACAAAACTCTGGCTTGGGTACTTTACTCACGACGGAAGATCCTCCACCAGTTGTACTATGCCGAGTAGATACATTAGACAGTACGCTCTTGGGTGTCGCGGAAGGGGTTGGAGTGTTTGGCTTCGGAAATGGAACCATCACAATCTTTGAGGATTTTATCGGCTTGAGACGTAGGTTGCATCCCTTGAACTGCGTGCCGACTTGGCCTTGGCCAGCGCCTGTATTTCTCTTCGGAATAATCGGGACCAAGCCGGTTTTGAACTGTGAGGCAAATTGCTCCGCAGTAGAAATAGCCATATGCAAAACAACTCCAGGACAGTTCGTTTCTATGTCTATATTCTTTGATGGGCCACTAAAGTCCAAATTTTGTAGTTGAGATGAATGAAATGTTATAGAGTCTTGAACCTTCTCCATAAGATAGTCTAGCTCTTCTCTCTGGTATAGACGTCTCTCACGGCGTGTTTTAGGTTTTTTTGCTCTAATCTGAACAGCGAGGTTAGAATTTTTTTAAAATTACAGAAAATTGCCATAAAAGAAAAAATGAGGTCTACTAATAGATACACAAAAACAAAGGGGAGCGTTATTGTCACAACAATAAACCGAATTTTTTTTTTTTGAGACTGCAGTTTTTTTTTGTGGTTTTTTTGTGTTTTTTTGCAAAAAAAACAAAAACTGCATGATAAGTTCACCCAAGTTGAAAATTGAAGTGTGTAATCATTGTCACAAAGAAATAGGTATTTAGATAATAACGTTACGTAGTTTAAATGAAAAAAAAAAACTAATGGTGAAGCTCGAAGGGAGATTTTAATTTACGAACCTTTTGTCCAAAGTCAGATTTTGTATGTCTTATAGGTACCATTGATACCTTTGTCACGTGCTTTGAAACGGCAGGTTTTGGTTTGTCAAAAGTATTGCTTTGTAGGCTATGTTTGATAGGTTTAACATCCCGTAGTGGGTTGTTATTGAGGATAAAATCAAAGTCCATAACTCCTTGCGTTGATGTGATGATGTGTTGGTTTTTTTGCCTTTGAGCCTTTACGGGTATAATGCCCCACGGAAATTTTGTATTGATTTGTGAATACCCAAGGAACGCTAGCAGTATAGCCTAGCGTATGAAATGATGTTTGTTGATGATATAGTAGCGGATGCTTCGGAAGCGTGGTTTGTTTAATCTTATTTTTGTTTTTCTTTTTATTAATTTTATATAAAGTGCTGTCACGCATCACCTCGCATTCTTTTATTTCAGTCAGTGACGTGCTATAGTACTTGGTTATCACAAGTGTCTGTTTAGGTAGTTCCACAATGTATCGTTACAAATAAGGGGTTAGCAAAACGTAAAGAAGAAAAAGCAAAACGCGTGCATTAAAATAAAAAAAAAAGCGTTTGGAATTCATACATCCAGATTTTTTGCTTCATGTAGTTCCTCACAATAACTTGCAGCTAGCGTTATAGTTCACAATCTCTATTGCTTACTTACGTGCTCCTTTATAAGATGTCCGCTTTTCGGGGTGCAGAAATACGACCAAAAGCAATCTTTCAGTTTTTTTGCTCTTTTTTTTTTCATGTTTGGAAAATGCCTGTTGGTGTTTGTTACCAACGGCGTAATATCCATCACCTATTCGTTTAGCGCCCGTACGCGAACTAGTACGAGAGTGTGCCTAAAACTACATAGAATAGCTAAAAACTTGTGTCAAAACCTCCGCGTAATTCAAAAATTTTCCCTTTCGCTCTCGCTTGTATGTCTAGCGCTGTTATCGCCTTCGTCGACTAGATAGAACGCGTCGGTTAACACCAACTAAAAAGAAGCCTTAAAATCAATAATCAAAAAGTTATTGACATCACGTGTTGCCAAGAGGTATTACCACATGTTAAATTTTGAAGCGGTTTTTTTTTCACCTCGGTTTTTTGTAATTATTATCTTTCTAGTTAGTGTCAAACAGCAATACATCTGGTAATTAGATCACACGTTTATTTTATACACCAGGTACGCGATAAAATAATCTAAAGGTAGTTTTAGAGAGAGTTAGGAAAAATTTGTCACATACTTGAATGACTTTAACTTTTAGACAAAATGAGAGGTATGTACCTTTAGTAATACGTTTATTAATCAATAAGCGTTATTTACGTAGTTTACTTTCTACGTTGGGCATAATACGAAAGAACGAAAACGTGATAAAGATAACTTTAATAGGGAAGAAGTAAACAAAAACAAAGTCTTATTGTTTTGTAGTAGTCCACATAACACAAAGTGAATGAACTCTCGCTAGCGGCGTGTGTCATGATGATGCTATGCAGTTTTAAAGCAAGAAACTCCACACCTTTCGAATAGTATCAATGGAAGATAGTTTGGTAGCGAGTCACGTGCGGAAGTGGGTAAACAAGTATTGCCGTGATTTTTTTTTGTAGTTTTTTTTTTTTCTAGCATTCTGAAGCGTAATACGCATTTATACTACAATATTATTATTCTATTATATATGTAGCGTAGTGTGAAGCTAATCTGCTAGCGTTCTAACTATGGACAAAACCACATTCACGTCAACACCGGAAAATAATGACGCAATCTTTCACATTCAGGACTTGTCGTGATTATAATTATTCCTTTCAGGTTTTTTTCCCACTAAGAGTGGTTACGAGTCGAAAAGGGCTATATAAGGTAATTGGAGAGAGAAGAAGACAGCGTAAATGGAGGGAATAATTAAGTACTTACGAGATTTTTTTTTGTTTTTTTTTTTTTTTTGTTCCGAGCGAAATGACACAAACAAGTTGGGTCTTAGAGTCACAAGGATAAACACTCAAGAGTTATTTACAGTAGAATTCTTAATTAACTTATTCACTTTACAATAAAAATACACCATTCTTCATTCCGGTTACGATTTTATGAGTCTACGAAGAGAGCGACTACAAAAGCGAAAGTGATTAAAAAAATACTTCATTGAAAATGTATTTAAAAAAAAAGCGCAAAATGCGCGGTAACAGGGCAACATAGAAAATTGTCGTAAACCCAATGTGATATTTATATGTCTTATTTATTTGTGTGGGAGATTTATGGATACAGAAATTATTCATGTGAAACAAGACAAACTCACAAAAAAAACGATGACACAAACCTTTGAAAACTCGGAAAATTTTCACTAGCTTTCTACTTGTAGTTTGGTCCGGAGTTGTCCTAATACCTTCAAAAAACATCATTCATAGCACTATAAATGCTCTCATTGATGTAATAAGCGTAATTCCGGCGCTGTTTGCTAATATCTGACAATAAAAAAAACATGTGAAAGGAAACTAGCGAGGTCTTTAACAAAATCACTACGCTATGTATCTCACTTAGGTGATTGTCACACGTGCTTTATAAACAACCTAACATGTATACAGCTGTAAAAATTAAAAGAATGGTAGCCTTTGAAAGCGAGAATATGATAAATCAAGTAATCTGTTACTACCTTGTGCTTCAAAGGAGATACAACACATAATTTACATGGTTTTTTTCAAACTTGCTCATAACACCAAAACTTATCGTGGATGGCACTGTTCGCGCATATGTGTATCCCAAACGAACGACTATTCGTGCAGTACGCAGTTTTTAAGGTGCGTATTAATTAAAAATTTCCAGCGTGGTTTATGTATTGCCACGTGCGTTGTAATAAAGAATAAGAAGAAAACAAGATAAAAACTTGTGCTTAACACGTTCTCAATTATCTAAACAACAAAAAAGGCTCTATGCATGCTGATCTCTCTGAAGAGAAAGCATACAGCCCTACCACTTTCCGATGAATATTAATTACAAACAATACCCTTCAAAACTCCGTTAATTAAAAACAAAAAAAAAACCTAAAGCAGTTTCAAGTTGATTTTTCTGAAAAACTATTTCTAAACACGTGCTGCTACACGCCCAAGCGTCTTTTCTCAATGCTCCTTGTAATGTCATCTATAACACTTCAAATGTATTGAGCGTCATTACCTCAGTCCTGTGGGTAGTATCAACCAACATTAAAGACCAATGCCCCGAAAAAAAAACCAAAGGCAAACATTTAATCAGCAAAAAAAACCAATCGTATCTCAAATGGTTAAAGAACGAAAAAAAAAACAGAAAAAAATCAGTTAACGACAAGCAACATTTCCAGAAAAAGAGTTTTCTCTTCTACAATTTTTACAAGAGCATGTACAAAGGGTCCAAAGTTATAATCCACATTATTTATAAATGTGAAGTATCAGAGACACAAATAATGGTTTCTTTAAAAAAGGATCAAAAGCAGGTCTCCAATGCTATGAACCTTAAATTTTTTTTTTCTTCTTTTTTGTTTTTTTTTTTTTTTTTGTGAATTAAAGGGTTTGTGTTGTCATTGGGATGGTTGTAGTAGTAGTTATACAACTTCCACGTATACTATTTTGATATTATTTATAATATCATGCATCCTCGGCGCTTTGGAGGCGGACACTTAACGACAACTTGGCGAACCAAGTCAAAAAACATGTTGTCGATATTAACTCGAGTCTTAGCACTCGTTTCATAGTATTTAGCATTGTATTGTTCCGCTAGGGTAGTACCTACATAGATTTAATCACTTAAACGCATTTAAACGCGAGACTAAAGAAAAAGACAAAAACTTTGTTTACGGTAAAACTACACAAAACAACGACTTAAAATACGTTACTATCTACTACAATTTGAAGCTCACTGGCCCACAAAAGTTTTTTTGTTTCGCGAATTTGAGAAAAGAAAAAAAAAATAAAAACGCACCTTGCTCCTTTTCAACAGCGCGTTTCTCCGATAAATCACACTTATTACCAACAATTACCATTGGTACATCCTCTGAGTCCTTTACTTTAACGATTTGCTTTCGAATAGCTGCAATACAAATAAGTAATTAAATTTATCGGTTTAAACGCTGTTTTATGAATGATATAGCGTGGTAATGCAGAAAGCGATGATATAAACGTACCTTTTAAATCGGCAAAAGTAGCATCAGCCACAATACTAAAAACCAAAGCAAAACCTTGGCCGTTCTTCATGTACAAATCTCTCATAGCTGTAAATTGTTCCTTTGGAGGCCATCAATAAATAAACGTTGTTTTCAAAAAAAACGACGCACAGTTCCAGCTGTATCCAAGATTTCAAGCATATATTGCTTGGTATCTACCTCCACTTGCTTTACATAACTTTCCTCGATTGTTGGATCATACTACATAGATAGTTAATTAAAACTATCCTGAACGTATTTCTATAGACTGATAAAACGTTTGGTAACGTTACAGACGTTCTGGTGTCGTTTGACAATAATACTAAAATTGCCATTCTTTTTTTTCGTATAATGCAAAATTAAAGTGTCTGAGCGTCATAATTTAAAATTTTGCGTTGTTTTAGACACTTCGCTTTCTGTTGTTCCAGATGATGCGGAGTGTGCGGTAAGATGCTTATTTATATCCTGATAACCGTAAAATATGCTGTACCTTTCTAATAAACAATTTTTGTATGAACTGGACGGTGATGGCTGATTTGCCTAAAAACAATGTCAGAAACATGTTTTTTAGCACCAACGACGTAGCGATGACACCATACTATCCCAACGGACAATAAAACAACGCCACAAACACAAAACAAAAAGTGGAGACCACATACCAACGCCACCTGATCCCATAACCACTAATTTGATTTCCATAGGCATGGTGAATGAATTTATCTGGGTTTAATGCCGCTGTGTTGCTTTTTTCTAGGTCAAATTCCTCCGTGTTGTTTTTGGCGGGCAAATTCGGGTACAAGCAAGGTTGTTTTTCAACGTTCCTTCGGCGAAATGAAGGCCTGAACTTGACGTAGTGAAATAAATTCAGTATCAACCCATTTCGACGTTTTTAGAAAACCAACACGCGTAGAGACAATGTGTGAACGTGAATCATTTATCGCTTTATATGCTTACCAATACTATAGATCGCTTTATTTCTCAACTAATAACGCGGTTCTTGCTTGCAGTATTGTTTCAGCAAATTCTATAATTGTTTTTGCAACCGCTTAGTCGCTTACAATGAACTTCTACGCGTTACCTAGTGTAGTACGGCCTGTTTATTATTTTTAAACTGTTTTTGCAGAATCATGCAATTTCACAAGTTGAAAACACTCAACAGCACTTTGCGTGGTAAATGGAGTTACTGCAACTAGTTTTCTTTCACTGAGGCATTAAATCGCTGACTCTTTTTTTACCCACGTTGAGCAACGTTATCTTCTGTTACCTTGTAATTCAATAAAAGCATGTGTACGCGGTGCGTAAGAATGGCTTTATTTTATTGCTAGAATTGCATGTTGCGCGTAGTAGCGTTCACTGCTACATTCTCGTCAAAGTCGACATCGAAAATAATTACTGTAGATCAAAAAAGCGATTCCCCGTTGGCCGTGTTCACTTTATCTAGGTGAAAAAGGTTGTACGAAAAGTGTGACCTACAACTTGTCATGTCAAATACCTACCTTTGTTAACCAAGGAGCGGAATAAAGTGGAGAATTAGTAACGTTTTTTTTTGGCTATCTTTTTTTTTTTTTTGTTGGCTTGTTAAGAAAAACTTAACTTTACTTTGGTTGAAATGCCACAATACGACCTGATAAGACTTTCAAATGTTGTTATTTTTCCATTACCCTTTTAAAACAGCAGGTGATAACTTTAAGATGGAAGAAACACGTGTAATTCGTTTGAGAATAGGTACCACTAGGTAAAATGATTAAAAAACAGATTACTGACCACTGATCAGTACATACTCCCGGTAAAATGCCAGGTTTTTGTTCAATACACACCACAAGCGCAATTGAAGAGTACAAAGAAGGACTTTTAGCTTTGTTAGTAGAGAAATCTATCCCCTCAAAGAAATCGAAGCTTTTGTGGACCTATAGAGAGAGTGAAGACAGAATGATACTAAAAGGGCTTCACTTCCCCAATCTCTTCTTCACTTTACCTGCACTACTGATACAATATTTCTATTCTATGGGGTTCAAGCTTATTAGTGAATCAGATTTGATTTTCACATTTGTAAACCAAATTTAATACATATTAGTATTTATCCACTATCACGTGATAGGTAAGCACCATTTTTATAAACCTAGTTTTGAACTCATTAGTGACTAAGGGGTTATCGTGTTAAGTAGAATAAAACAATTACACTAGCAACAGCGATAGGCAATTAAACAATAACCTACATTGTACATGGAGAGTTGTTTTGTGTATGCGGCTGTTGTTAATAAAGTAACTGTCTCAGGTTTCATGCCTAAACGCTCAAGCCAAGAGATAGGCTTTATACAACCTGTTATTCTGTGTAAGGATCCAATTGACAATAGGAATCTAGCATAGAATTAGTACTGTAGCATTCAAAGATTGCCATGTGTCAATAGATTAACCACTGTTTGCAACACTCGTAACCCGTTCGATAGTCTCAATTGACAGTTTATAGCTCTCGCAGTCGTGACAATGACGTAAAAGAATAACCAAGAATTGTGATGCACTCACTTAGTACAAGGTAAAAGAGAAAAAAAAATAGGAATTGTAAAGAATTATAGAACTGTAATTTAGGTTTATTTATTATAAGTGCAATTACAGCCATCTTTAAAAAAACATTTCTAGAATTCGCTATGTACATTGTAAAGATAGAACATATAGCCATTTTATTTTCATTCTTTTTTGTGGTGAAATCTAATCCTTCGCCAAAAAACAAAAAGAGGGAGGCAAATAGTGTTGTTCTTCTTCTTTGTTTGTTTCTAAGGGTAATAGGATGCATTCACCTTGTGTGATTCCTTCAATAGACGTTGATGTTCAGTGTCCTTAGCGGAAGGCATAGCCCAGCATAGACAGCAAGAGAAGAATAGAGCAATAAGCTAGAGAAAAAAAAGAGTCAGCTAAAAAGTTACTAAAAGAAAAAAAAAATCGTACTTGGATAGCACCAAGTGAAAGGC
Organism: Trichosphaerium sp. ATCC 40318; assembly: GCA_038496445.1. NCBI lineage: Eukaryota > Discosea > Flabellinia > Trichosidae > Trichosphaerium > Trichosphaerium sp. ATCC 40318. Next base: position 20,525 of record JALMLS010000013.1, on the reverse strand, counting down.
CAGCGATAGCTACAATCTTAATTGAAGAGCGTAACCAATCAGTCAATGCATCATAACATCCAGGTAAAGCGTATGGTGCAGGTGGACAAGGGGTTCCTAGTAATCGAAATCAGAAACTTATCTCGACAAAAAGAAAAAGAGAAAGGTTCGTACCGTTGGTGTAGTTCTTTCCATCAAAACCGCAACACTTCAAGTGATTCTCGATGTAAACACGTGTGGTGTTGTCTGTTTTTTCCCATGCTAAAAATATCACGTGAGTTTCACGTGTGAACGAATTTAAAACAATTTTTTTTTTCTTCCCGAAATTATCGGTGCAACCCGCAAGTGGTGGCCGATAGTTGGAATAACAACGATGTGAATATTAAGTAAAAGTGGTAGTACCTTTGTCGACAAGATTTGGGACATTTGCGGAGTGTCTAGATGCAAGTCAGGAAGAATGTTAACGAATACAAAAAACTGAAGAGAAAAGAGTTACAGCCTAATATTAACGGGCTGTTGGAGTTGCAATGGAATTGTTGATGTGAGTGAGAAGGAATGTGAGGTTTTAAGGCGGAAAGAGAAGGGGGTAAAGATGAACGAAACTGTTTTTAGTGAATGTTTGTTTAAACTGTTCGTTTGCAATCTACGATGTCTATAAACGTACGTGAAGGCAACAACTGAGATAGCGATTTGACTGCCAATGAGTAGGAATACTACAATTGCGTACTGGGAGAGTTAAAGGATATAATTACGTTGGGAGATAAAAGGAAGTGATAGAACCCACTTTCAAAAGAGGAAGCGGTAGAATTCGCAAAAAAGTAGGATACAAATCCGAGGATCGGTTTGTTCTGTGTTTTGGCACCGCAGCAACCAAGGCATGAAAGCAGGGCAATAAAACTAAAGAAAGAGTAAGAGCGTGAGGAGAAAAATAGTTATTATTTACCAGCCAACTACGATAGCAGCAATTGCTATTGTTGGTGTCGCTTCAAAGTTTTTGATGCCTTTAGTAAAGAGTTAACGAAAATAAACACTTCAGTTTAATAAAACCGTTTACCTCCTTTATCATACGCGTATGAAGCTAATCCTACAACACCAACAGCTGCGAGCTAAAAAGAACAAAAATAAACATTTTGGATCCAAAAGATCGCTTTAAAGCCTTTAAACGGGCTAATACGTACAAAGAATACGAAATTAAGAGTGAATAGTATATATTTTGCTGTTTTTAAGCCACAACCGAGTTCTACTCTGCCTCCCATGTTGTAATCTTTTTTTTGTTTTGAAAATAATGATAAAAAAACACGAGTTTTCTCGTGACGCTGGTATCTTAATTTTACGGGAAAGAGTTGTTACAAGAAATATCTGTATAAGTAGATATACATGTATTTGATATATTTAGGATATTGATAAGAGCAAAAGAGGTTGTAGTTGCACGTGAAATATGATTAAATTTTGAAAAAAATGCACTGAACTCCCAAAAGGATAATGCGATGTAGGGCAATAGAATAAACCTAAAAATACACTCTACGTATTCACCTTAATGCGTCAAATAGCACACAATGTTTCGGCACGTTGTTTGTGTTCCACAAAGACTGTTCATGAAAACTTTCCTACAAACCTTAGAATGGAAAGGTACCCTTGTTAACGGAACTTGCTAGTTTGCGACTTCGACTGAGTGGCTTTCAACAGACGCTTGTTTACCTTACAGAACGTTTGAAGCTAATATGAACTGAGTTAACCATTCTTTAGCCGCTATATTTGCAGGAGTGTACCTGAGTCTAAACGATTTGTTAGCACAATCAAAGTCTGTTTTGTTTCAGTAAAATTAATCGAAAATTCGTTTTATCTACATAATCCAGGTCAGCTCCACCGATATGCGCAATACAGAATGGTGCAGTGATCAGGAGGTGGTGAATAGTAGCGATTGGAGTTGATATTTTTTAGATGATGAATGATGTCAAGTCAGAAGCTGCAACAGTTTCTCAAAAAGGAAAGTTAGCAGAGGTTTTATGTAGCCTCGGGTACTTCGTGGCTTCCCAAACTCTATTTGTAACTTATCCTAAAGCCAAATATTGTTGTCACAAGCGAGCATGTATAAGTGGTGACCTTCAAACCTACTTTCGATGTTAGCCAAAAAACGTCATAACACGTTTTTTCTCCGCACAAGGCCTCTCATCCCGAAAATTTCTACACAGCAGCAACCTACAATTTTCGAAATATTCACAGTTACAGTTGTTTGTATTAGAGAATCTAAGGGTAAGATATTTTGATGAAACATTCCAGCAACGTGAAACGTTACATAATAAACAACTTAGTTATATAGCCAACCTTCGTACCCTTACACTGTCTGCTACTCTGTACACTGAGTACCCAATAAAGAATTAATGGAATCAAGTAGCACTTTATTTGACAATACTATATACAGTTGTAACACCTCCCAATGATTCTGCAATACCTTGATCAGTAACTGAGGTATTAAAAACGCTTATTTCAAAAACACCAGAAAGTGCTTTTATCCCTTCATCTGTTATGCCTTTACAACCGCCAAGATAAATGATATGAACTTTAGAAAGAGCTTGTACACCTTTATCTGTGACTAAGGTATTACCAAGGTCAATTTTATAAACACCCTTCAGTGCTTGTATGCCGTTGTCAGTAATACCTTTACAATGACTAAGAGTAATAGTATGTACCCTTGAGAGCGCTTTAATACCTTCATCTGAAATACTATTGCAATTGCTAAGATTCACATCATGTGCACTAGATAGTGCTTTTATACCCTTGTCTGTAATACAATCACAGTTAGCAAGGTTTATAGTATGAACTCCAGAAAGAGCTTGTACACCCTCATCTGAAATACCGTAACATTGACGAAGGTTTATGGTATGTACACCAGAAAGAGCTTGTAAACCTTTATCTGTAATACCCCAGCACATACGAAGAAGAATGGTATGTACACCAGAGAGTGCTTTCAAACCTTCATCTGTTACTCTGGTGTAATTAAGGTTAATTTCATGAACACCAGAAAGCGCTTTTATACCCTCATCTGTAATATTGGAACATTGACAAAGGTCAATGGTATGAACGCCAGCAAATGCTTGTATACCTGTATCCGTTACTGAGGTATTGGCAAGGGTAATTTCATGAACACCAGAAAGTGATTTTATTCCCTCATCTGTAATACTCTTACAACCAGCGAGGTGAATAGTATGAACACCAGAAAGTGCTTTGATATCTTCATCTGTAATACCACCACAATGACTAAGGCAAATTGTATGTACACCAGAAAATAGCTCTACAATCTTATAATTAAAGTAACAGCTTATTATAATTTCTGTATGACTGAGAGTACTAGCATATTTTAAAATCGCTTTTGCTTGGTCCACAGTTGAGATAAAAGCTTTATGATACCCAATAACGTCATGAACGATAGATGCAAAGCGGTAGCAGGTTTGAGAAGCTGCAAATCGCGCTTTGGTCGTTTGAAGTAAGATATGCGCTAAAATCTCCACAGGAAGGTCTAGAATGCTTTTTTGCGAACTATCGGAGATGTTAGAGCGATAAACACAGTAATTTTGCGCATACTTTTCGTTTTCAACTTGTTTTCTTTTTTTCTCCATACAAGCTTCAACGTTTTAGTTAATAGGATGTCGTTTAACTCGAGTGAGGAATAAATACTGAATTTTGCATTAAGTCATTGGAATTGACCCGGCTTATCGATAAAAAAGAGCAACGATTTTCCATTTTTTTGAGTTTTCAGTTTTGTTCATCACTGTGAGTATGTAGTTCACGTTAACAAGCAAAACTGTTTAAATTACGTGGTAGCATCCATAATACAAACTATGAAGGATTAAAAAAGTGTAGGCTATGAGTAACGACAACTAAAACTTGGGATGATTTTGTCTCTCGATATTATGGGTCAATGTTAACTGGATAACAGTTATGTCCGTCTACTACAGTTCCCAATATTTCATCTAGACAATGGTTATTAAGTGCCACTAATGTCAAGAGCATGTACGTGTTTAAGTGCTTTGACACCCTTTTCTGTCACAATTAATTAACAAGGAAAATAGTGCATCTAACTACAAGTAACATGCCGATCAAGTTGATAATATTTAAGGAATCAAAGAAAACATGATGTTCAACAAAGTGACTAGGTGCTTCTTTGAAGGTCAGTATTTTCATCATTTTTTGAGATAAAGATTATTGTCTTTCAACAATAAGCAAAATTCTTGAACTTGGATTGTTAGGATGCAGTCATGGTAATTTCTTTTAAAATACTGAGCATACTTTACAGTCAAAAAACAATCAACTCATTTTTTATTTTTTATTTCAATACACGTGATTTTGTTCGTTTGTAACATTGGTTAGTGCTACGGTGAGAACTAATTTTCATTACAACCGTATCAAGCATGTACTTAATCATTATTGAAGCTGATTTTTCATGGTTTTAACAACTACATTGAATCTAACGAAAAGAGGTTTAGGACAATGTTAAAAAAAAAAAACACAAGAAGAAAGAAAGAAAGACTGACCTGTTGAAGACTCGGCGGATATAGATACAAGTTTTGATTTTTTCTTTTTAGGTAGATCAATAGCATTATAAGCAGGTGGTAATTCGTCATCGGTTGTATCACTGTCTCCAGAAGACTTTGATAAATCAGAACTGCCCTCACTTGGCCAATCTACAAAAAAAAAAAGGTTAAGCTGTACCGTTTGATATCAACTTAATATTCTATCAAAATATTTCAACATTACCAAAATAAAACATTTGGGTCAACTCTGAGACGTTTTTTATTCCACGTAAATGGTAAAGAACTCGACCCGGGTTTTTGTGAAATTGAAAAAAAAAGGGTTGGTTTTCGAAATTTCCTTTTTTCGTTTTTGCACGTGTATGATGATGTGTATATTATACGTGTTACTCATACGATATAATATATATATTTACATATTATAAGTTGTAAAAAAGGGTTTACAAGATAATTACGAAATAAACGTAGTGTGTAGGCAGCATGCAAAAAACTTTTAGAAAAATTTAAAAAAATATCTCAAACGATTTCTTGGTTTAAGAAGAGTTGTGGTGTACCTGAAGATGACTCATCCTCTATATCTTTACTACTCATTTCCTTATTTAATTTAGAAAGTCTAATAGGTGTATATGATTTCTGTTTATCTACTCCTTCATCTAAAACACTTCCAGAAAGAGGTGATTTTTTCTTTTTAGGCTTTGGAGAGTTGGTTGTTTCAAAACTTGCGTATGCATCTTGTGACGTTACTTCGTTCAAAGGAGACTTTAAGGTATTTAGTAAATCGAATTAGGATGTAAAACTATGTAAATACCTTTCTAATATCGAAGCCAATGTCTAAACAAGAAAATTATTAATTTTTTTTGCAGGAATTTCAAAAAAGGTTCTTTCTTTCTTCTTTAGCCTTACCGTCTGTTTCTGCATAAACATCTGTGTATCCACCTTCATCTTCATCATCTAAAACCAAAGATACAGCATTACGACCAGCTGCTTCAAGAAAAAAGGAGTTAGAGGAGTTAGAGCAATTACAGGTAGGATTATACTAAAAAACACAAACTATTTCTTACTATTTGTTTGGATACCACCGTAAGCGCTCATACGCTTCATTTCCTTTGGAGATGGAGCCTCAATATAATCACTTACTCGTTTTTGTGAATTTTTCTTTCCTGGTGCCTTGCTATAGTCAGGTTCTTTTGATTTTGCTCTCTGAAAAAAAACCTGTATTAGCGCTTTGTCACATGGTTTAAAACACAATATAATCACGTGAGATTATTCTCATAAGATTAGCGCAATGTTGTACTGAAATATGAACACACATTCAATAGCTACAGAAGTTGCAGCATGAAAGTTTGTGAGTTTTTCAAAAAAAAAGCGTTGGTATTCTTACTTTTTTGCTCTTGTCTCTTCGTGCTCGCACTGCCGAGTATTCTATTGGCATGGATTAATTAATACCAGGAAATGCTTGAACTTACTTGTGACTCTTCTATCAGATGCATCCTCTGATGCTTCAATGAGAGGAGGATTAAGTATCTCAGCAATTTCTTCAAAACTTGGACGATCTCTTGCTTTTTGTCTCCAACAAAGAGTCATAAGCTCTTGCATCTTTAACGTGGCCCTACAAACCACACGTGAATTCTTTTTTCTTAAAACACGTGATAGTTGTTACATACTTTTTAGGTATCTTAGGATGGTATTTGTTGTCTCTTATGTTGACAGCAAGTCTGTTAATATCGGGTTCTTCTTCAGCTGGATTTTTTCTTGTATTACATTCCCACAACACTTAAGATTTGAATTACTCCTTAATTAGTTGTGACATTACATACGTATACCAAAAGCCCATACATCGCTCTTTGTACTAAACATTTTAAATTAATAAAATGGTAAAAAAATCACGTGATTTTTTATGTACTTACGTCCATTGATGTCTGAATGTTTCAGGAGCCATCCAACTACAATTGTTGTTAACTTTTTGAAGGTTTTTTTTCTTCTGATCTTACGCGATTGGACCCATAACGTTTTGTTCTTTTAATCCATTTTCTAGTTCATCTGATTCTTGTATTACTAACCTACTCATACCTTCTCTTTTTTAGTACTTACGAAAAGCTTGGTTTTATTTTCTTTCACAAAACATACCAAAATCTAAAACAAAAAAGTTAGCATTAGCTGTAAGAAAAACAAAGGTTAATGATTTGGACCTGATATCTTAGGAACAAGTCCATCAGTGAGCTATTCAATAGTTAAATATGAATATTGAAATGGTGTCATCAAAGGTACCAGAATATCTACAAAACCATTGGTAAGCTAAAAACAACTTTGGAAAAAAAAAAGAAAAGTGAAATCTGTTTTTGTTTAAACACGTACTTCTCGCAGCCAAATCTCTATTATGAACAGAACACATTAATCGAAAATATGAGAACTATACCGACACGTACCTGTGAACAATATGAGCTGCAGACAAGTGTATCATCCCAGCAGCAATACCCTATTTGTTTGTGTTAACAAAAAAAAACCCGAAGACTTTGTCATAGAAAAAAATCCATTTATGAGGAACGTACAGTTGCCAAATCGTTGATTTCATGTGCTTGAAGCTTTCTTTGTTCAATTAAATCCAATAATGATCCACCAGACATAAACCTAAAGAACCAGTATTAACACAAAAAATGGTAAAATAGAAGCCTCTTTTACGGATCGTATTGATCACAGTTATTGGAATGTTAAGCCTTTTTAGAGCGAAATTTTTCTTACTTACTCTATAACAATGATAGGGAATGGATCCATACAAAATCCTTGAATCTGAACGACTAGAAAATATTTTAGGATAATAATGTACTGTTTCATATGTACTGTTTGAGTGCGGTTGTAAAGCCCTAAGTAGTGAGTTAAGCAGCAAAAGCACCAATAAACTTGTGAAACGAGAAAAAAACACCAAAAATAGTCTTAAAGATCCTTATCTTACTTCATTAGTTTTGCTTCTTCCAAGAACGGTGCAACTTGTTCTGAGATTATTCCTTTCTAAAAGTTCGCCCATATTAGCTCAGGTTTCATAGGCTTAGAACTTTGGTACCATCATTTTAATAGCTACTGGTGAATGTTGATATCTTGCTTTATAGACAGCACCAAATCTTGGTAAAAACAGATCAGAACACAGCGCACAGTATGATAGTATTTTTTTTTTCTCAACTAAAGAATCCACTACTTACTTTCCTTGGCCGAGTAAATCACCTTTACCAAAAGATATATCTTTATATGATATAAGCCATCTTTGGTTATCAGTTAGCCAATCATTATCAACTAACGTTGGCATTCCAAACTCTTCTTGAAGCTTTTTGTTGAACTCTGAAAAAAAAAAGTAAGCAAAAGTGCTGAAAAAAAAACAGTTCGAGGATTACCGCGTTTCTTATTCTTATAGAGTATAAATGCAACCACGGCGATGATTATTAGAATCAATACAATAACAGCAAATACACCACCGACGATAGCTCCGATATTCGTTGTTTCTAAACAAGGAGTTTAAGCGACTTTGACTTATCAACAAAAGAACACATGCCTACTACGACTGGAAGGGCTGGAGGTGAAGGAGTAGGTACTAGTGGTGAAAGTTAACAATCAATTTAGCTAAATAATATAAAGATCACCTGCGAGGAATGATAGACCAGCTTGTTCGTTAACAAGATCACCATCTAGCATCGAAAAAGTTAATACTTCCAAGCTAAAAAGTCATTAGGAATTTCTTGGTTTTTAGCAGGATGGTGTGGTACTTAGTGTTGGCTACTAACGCAGGATCGAATATGCGACTAACAAATTGATTTGCAGAGGATATCGCAGCAACATCGTTTAACTAATGAAGTAGTTAAAGAAAAGAAAAAAATAAGAAAAAACTTGAGCAACATTTAGCATCTCTTTTCTTTTTAAAGTCTTTGCTTGCTTGGTGTTTTGTATGGAATAAAATAGCGTACATTTATCACACCCTCTAACTCCTCAAAATTTAGAGGAACTCCTCGCTTGAACAAGGGTCTACCAGTGAGTGATTTTAGAATAGGTTCTGTACTATTAAAAATCTTCATATTTTCCATAATCTGATTTATACTGTTCTCATCATATAATCCCTTCACGGTCATCTGGAACCTCATCTCTTATATTTTTTTAAATAGCACGTGTTAAATTTATATAATTACCTGTGGGACATTCAAAACTATTGGTTATATTGCCTGGAGCTATAACGCTTATGAAGCTGTTTGGAGGAGAGTCCATTGTTTGATTTCCGATTATCCACCTCATCGAAAGTTTAGTTCAAGATCATGTATTTTGTCAGTACCTGATAAACTCTTCTGTACCATCTGATGTAAGAGAAAATACATAACCTGGGAATGTTGGAGACCTTCCTGGAGCAAAGAAGGACACATTGTGTTGGTTTATAGGAGGTGGAAAAACGCGATTATTCACACTTCCTAAATTGTACTGTTTTAGCACTTTTTTGAGATACGAAGCACATACCTGCTTCTATGAAACGTGGGCCGCCTTCATTGTGATAACCAAAATAAAGTTCAAAACCTTCATCGTTTGGTAGTGTCCTGATACATTGACGAACAGGAATAATCTCTTTTGGTGCACTTTCTGAAATAGATGATAAGAAAAAAAAAAAGGCGAATTCTGATTCATATAAAATTCCACGTGTACGCACGTGCTGTTGGTGCGGCAGCTGATGGTTCTAAAATAGGAGGCAAGGTGTTCATGTTGTCCATTCCTTAAAAGTAGATTAGAGATGTCAGGTCCAAAAAAGGTTACAACACTTACGGCATGTATTTTCTTCTGAACAAAGAGTTGTCTGATCTGTAACGCACACAGAAAGCTTGCTGATATCACATGTTTCACAGTCATGAAAGTGATTACAATCGAGAATACTACGTGCGTGAGTTGTATTATTATACTACACTTAAAATTACCATGTTTGTAATGTGTTCGTTGCTACATTTGCTAATAAGTCTTCGGGACATACACTGAAGTAGTTATCTTGTAAATCGCTTTTGACTTATTAGTATTCATATACTGCATGTCTGACGTACAGATGTAGTAGCAAAGTATCAACTGGAAGAGAAGGAATAGTGTAGTAAAGGAAATTTCGGTTGGCACGGCTAGAACACGTGATGAGAAAACAGAAAGACTTTTACTCAGAAAACGTACAATTCTGTTAGTTTCTTAAGAGCAAATATGTTTGTCGGTAGCCTCCCACGTATAATGTTGTTTTGGATGTCTCTAAAGTGTGTTAGTAATTACTAATGAACTTTCTAGTACTAGGCACATACAAGACACTAAGATTAGATGATTCTGTGTTTGTTAGACTCTCCGGCAATCTTCCTTCGAATTTATTATGTCCAAGTCGTCTAAAGCGTATCTTCATTGAGCAAATCAACGTATTAAGCTGGCAGTGGTAGACTTACAGTACTTCTAAAGTTGGCGATGCTAACAAAGCTTCTGGTATCGTACTCTGAATATCGTTTCCTTCGAGATTCCTATAGGCATAACCAGTTTAGAAAAAGGCTGACAGACTTCGAAGTTCATACAAAACCGATAAACCATTGAATGTAATTGGCGGAAATGTCGTAAGTGAGTTGTTCGAAGCTATCCTAGAATACATTACGGTTAGCTATGTACTTCGATACCTTCACTATGGCAAAGATGACAACGTACAACGACTTTATTTTAATAGGTCCTGAGTACTCTGTAAAGCCATTGAAAGAGACATCCCTATATTATTTAAAGTAAGTTGTGAAGACTCACAGAGAAGCCAAATGAACACGTGTTACTTTTTTTTTTGATACGTACAATTCTAATATATCATTGTCCGTTGGTGGTAGTTCACCACTCAGTTGGTTATTCTTCAGGTTCATGTTGACTAAATTATTGAGTATTGTTTTATCCACGTATTCAGGAGGGATTCCACCAGTCATTCTGTTGTTTGAAAAGTCGCTATGTACAACAAATAAGTGTCGTGATTATTGATGATAGAAAGGTAAATACAATAAGTTTTTTACTATTTCTTTCGGTCCAAAATATCACGTGATAAACATGTGATTGATGGACATAAGAAGTCAAATGCGTACATAGTTATTGCTGAAAGTAGAGTTGTATCTTCTACCAAAGAACCTCCCAAACTCGTGTTTGAAATTATTAAAGTTTCAAGTCCATTGATCCTAGTGGAGTCTCGCGGAAAAAAATTAAATAAACTAGTTGGTATATCTCCTACTAGTCTTGGCTGATCTTGGATAATACTATATCAACAAATTAGAATAGAACGAGAATACAAGCAAGCAAACGAGGAGCTCGGCACACGTGTTGTCGCGTTTCAATAAAAACTACGTACAACTCTGTAAACGAACTAACTACCAAGGCATTAGTAGCATCGGCAAGAGAAGCAAATAACTCTTCAGACATAAATCCTTGCAGTTCATTTGGTTCAGTGTATTTTCTAGAGCAACATAAGTTAGTACAGTGACGCGGAGGATAGCAAGAAAAGTGTTCGTATTTGTTTTTTTGTTTAGTTGGTTGAGTGAAGTGGTGCAAAATTCTAGCTATCTCGAGAGCATTTATATACGCGTGGATGTATAAAATAAGTAGTTTACGGGCAGCTTAATAAAGTTATAAACGTACATCGATTTTATAAACCTACAATCTTGGTTACCAACGCTAAAACCAACGCAGGTGATCCAAGGTACTCCAAAACATATGTGATTACCTAAATCTATATTGTCGCTTATACTAAAATTTATAGGCGGATTCCATCCCGTTATATCCCCTGATTAAAGATAATAAGGACACATTACGGTAATTAATTGTTTAGCTTTTGAATCACGTGATTAAAGAAAAATTTGAAGTTTATTTGACGTACGTTGGAGTATTTTGAGGAAGTTAATAAGGTCTTCTTCTTGTGCTACTGTTCTTTGCGAAGCGGGGCACTCAGTAATTTGAGCTATGTTTGGTACAGCGTAAAGCACAAGAAAGAGTGCTAATATACGTAGTTTTATCATATGCACGTGTTGTAAACTCGCGTAAGCACAAAAATAAGAAAAAGCGAGACCGCTAAAGCTATAAAAACATGTGTTTCGAAAGCGTGCAGTAATATTTACTATTTACACTCCCTAACGCTAAAAAGAAACTGTTTACGGCAGAACTAATGTCAAATCAAAGGTGCAAAACGCTTTACTTATGTATTTCGCTGCTCTAAAATTCCAAAAGTGTGCCAACAAGCCTTCTGGAACTGCCAACAGAGATTCTAGCTCATATTTTAAAACAAACAACAAAAGCACGATTTGCAGCATGTCAAACCTGTCATCGTATGGCTTCAGTCATCCACGACCTTATTGGATATGACACTGTTACAATTGCAACAATGTCACAAGCGAAGTCACTTCTAAAACACGCTAGCACTCTTAAGAAAACTAAAATCAGAATTTTTGATATTTCCCTACTAAACACCCTTCCTGAGTGCGAATGTATTACTAATAAGGTTGTACAAGCATTTGCAGGTGTTCATACAATAGATCTTTCTCAATGCTGGGCCATTGGTGATGAAGTAATCAAGGCACTCTCAGGTGTTCACACTATTAATCTATGCAGTTGCTGCGGCGTTGGTGATGAAGGTATCAAAGCACTTTCAGGTGTTCATACAATAGATCTTTCTCATTGCAATGTCACAGATGAAGGAATCAAGGCTCTTTCATGTGCTCACACAATTAACCTTTCTGGGTGTGAATATGTTACAGATGAAGGTATAAAAGCTCTTTCAGGCGTTCACACAATTAACCTTTCTTGGTGTGAAAATGTTACAGATGAAGGTATAAAAGCACTTTCAGGTGTACATACAATAGATCTTTCACATTGCAATGTCACAGATGAAGGAATCAAGGCTCTTTCATATGCTCACACAATTACCCTTTCTGGGTGTAAACATATTACAGATGAGGGTATAAAAGCGCTTTCAGGTGTACATACAATAGATCTTTCACATTGCAATGTAACAGATGAAGGAATCAAAGCTCTTTCAGGTGTTCACACAATTAACCTTTCTGAGTGTAAACATGTCACAGATGAAGGTATAAAAGCTCTTTCAGGCGTTCACACAATTAACCTTTCTTGGTGTCATGTAACAGATGAAGGTATAAAAGCGCTTTCAGGTGTTCATACAATAGATCTTTCTTATTGCAATATCACAGATGAAGGAATCAAGCCTCTTTCAGGCGTTCATACCTTAATTACAAATCATAATAGACAGTACTGCTCTACGTACCAGTATAGTCATTTTGTATAAATGAACAGTTGATTAAGGCCTTGATGTTTAAGGTCAACTTAAAACATGATGGCTAAGGTACAAGATCATCAACATTGACACGTGTTTTGCAGATGCTTCAACAAATACATTCATGCTTTTGTTCCTTCTTCTGTTTGTTACTTGTCTATCTTTCTTCTAAGTCCATTTTATTTCCCACAAGCAATTACTATGTTCTGCAAATGTACTTGCAGGCACTGGTGTCACACGGGTATACGTGGAACCTGGAGTAATAAAAAAAAAAATTTGCGAGCGCACGAGGTTGACCAGCGAGGTATGAAATCTGTAACCAACTTCTTCCACTGTTCAATTGAATCACTACCCTGCCGGCTAAAGGACGGACCACGACCACCTCTAGTTACACATTGTAGCTACGGAATTAGCAGATACTTGTGCTTAAGATAAGCATTGTATTAAAGAGTACACAGGAGCGTTTAATTGTTTTATTTTTTATTGTTTTTCAAGTATTTCCATTGCTTCTTTCACGTTTTGCTGTTGATCTTTTTGTTCTTCTTGGTTTATCAACTTTATCAGGTCTAAATGTTATCTCATATAAACCTAAATCACCGATTGTTTTAGCTGAGTCTATAGCACTACCATTCAAATCTCTAGCAACATATTCATTCATTTTGAGTCCTCTTGCTTGACATATTTTAGATAACAAGTCTCTCAACACGATTCCTTCTTTCCAAAAAATCCGTTTTACATGACCTAGAAAAACGTTGGTTTATGTTCTCGTGTTGACAATGTTTTTTAAGGTCACGTGCCATGTGGTAAGTGTACTGTAAATGTCTTATTTGCTCGTGCTTGAGGCGAATCGCCTGGCATTGGGAGTGTCTTGATTCGAGTATTAACATCATCATCGGATTTTTGTCTTTTTGTGTCTCTTAGTTTTGGTGATGGCGATGCTTCTTTGTTGTTCAGTTGTGCTTTCTTTTTGCGTAGGTTGCGCAACTCTCTCTTTAGCTTATCATTTTGTCTCTTTAGACGACTATTCTCTTCATCAAGTTCTTCTAACTTAAGAAAGATGTAAGCAAGTGGCGACACTCATTACGCAAAGCCAACTAAAAAATACAAACGTTTCAAATAAGTACCTCAGCAACTTGCTCTTGAAGCTCATGCTTACTTTTAGTAAGGTTGTATACAGCTTGCTTCTAAATATGAATATATTAGATAACCGAATGAGGTAGACTGCAAAGGGAGAAAACTTAATATCAAGAAGAAAAAAACCTTACCAAGTCATTGTTTTCAAAAGTTAAAAGATCAACAGTTTTAGCCATTGACTGCTTTGAATTTCCATCATCCATTCTATCTAGCTTTTCTATCTATATTATCACTTGCTGTTAGGATATTCGGAATCACGATTGAAGAAATGAAGGACAAGACATACTGTTTTTTCTTTTTCTGTGATTTCTTCTTGAAGACATCTTATGTGTTCTTTTCGCCGTTTCAAGTGCAGCTCAATATCATCATACTAAATTAATATGTAAGCGCTTACACAGTAAAAACGTATTCACAGAAACTATAAAACTAGGAGTGATGTAGACTTGTTTGTATCAAAGTTCGAAAACAAATAAAAGTGGTACCTTTGCCTGCAATGCTTTATGTTTGACTTCAAGTTGAGCGCTTGAATCGTATAGTATAGCCTTTTCTTGCTTCACTTTAGCGACTTTCGTTTTAGATTGAGAGAGCTCAGAAGATAGTTTACTCTTAGATATCTCAAGCTCTGTATTTGTAGCTTCAAGTTTTGATACTTTTTCCCTTAATTCTCCTATCTCTGAAACATGAAATGAAGTCTTTGTTTTAAAGTTAGCTTCAAATAAAATATCACGTGTTTTTCACGTGCTTTTTCATTCATGCGATCTATTCTCTCACATAATTTATCATTTGTTGATTTAACAGTTGTATACTGATCTTGCATTTTTTGCATTGCTTCAAGAGTTTCCTTGAGAAAATAATGAGAAAAACTAAAAAAAAAGTTTGCAGTTTGATGCGAAGGTTACCTGTTGCTGAAGTCTATGAGTTTGCTCTATTTCTAACAGTTCAACTTGGTGTTTTTCAATAGCTTTTTTGTAATCTTTTTCACGTGTTTCAAGAGTCATTTCGGCTTCCATTTGAATTCGTTGTTTTTCTTCTTTTACAGTTAATACCATAGTCTGTGCAATGGCAAGTTCCTCCTCTTTTGCATCAACATAAGCCTCTTGGTAAAAACATTACTTTATGATAACAAAGAGTATATGTGCGTACTCATTTCAGCTTCTGCTTTTATCTTATCTGCAGAAAGATCCTCCAAAGCATCATCCAATTGTGCAATATCATCAAGTAGCTGAATTTCTTTCATTTTTTGTGCTTCGAAATATGACTTCATTTCTTCTATTTATAATTCTCCTTTAGTGTCCAGGTAATAGCGTGTTGTAAAGAAATAATATGACTAACCTTTCTCACGCATCATTTTTTCATTGAGTGCCTTGACCATGGTATTCTCTTCAGTCAATAATTTATTCTTTGTGATTTGCTGTTTCAGCTCTTTTTCAAAGTTTTCTAGCGTTTCTCCGGCTTCTTCTAGTTCTGCAGCGTATCTATCTTGTTCCTCTATTTCAATTTGAACTTGTTGTTTGAGTCTTTGATTCTCTTCTTGTAGTACAAGCATGAAACCCTCCACCTCGCCTTTAGCTCTGGAGAATTCTGACTGAGTCAACAAATCTCTTCCAGATTTTTTTGGCTTTGTCTTTTGTGGCTTTTGCTGTAGCTCCTTTGATGACGAACTTGATGTGCTTGATGAAGAATTAACTTTGTTATTCTCAAATTCAAGCTCAGCCTAAACAGAATTACAAAGACGAACAGTGAGGACAGTTTTTGGTTTTTTTACCTTCATATTTTCTAAACTTAGTTTCTTGATTTTCTCGCCGCATTTTCTTGCTAGTTGTAATCCGTTTTGTTGAGGGCCATCAGCCTCAAGAGCGTTTAATACATGCTTAAAATCTCTTTCTATTTCTTCTATTAGTGCAGCATTACTCCGAATACTAGCAAAAGGTCTAGAAGAAACAGATCCTACAATGAAAAAACAAGTTAGTGCTACAAGTTGTTACATAGTGAACTTTGACATGGAAAACTCGTAACAAATGTTACGCCATATAAATAGATACATAGATCATGCTTTTTCAAGCTAAAAGCCGCCAAAATGTTATCACAAAGTTAAGAAATTACAAACAAAAAAAAGTGAAAAAAACGAACTTTTCGTTTTTCTCAAACCTTTCGCCTCTGTAGATGACTTCTTCGATAAGCTTTTAGATTTCTAAGAATAAAATATCAATATACAATATATTGTATAACCGCAATAAAATAAAATCACGTGCATTATCACTTGATTTATGTAATGCCAACTTCAACTGCAATTTCTCATCCTCCATCGAACTTAACTGTGCTTTTAAGTCCTACAGGAAAAGCAACTGTTAGTGCCATTCAATTTAAACCAACACCCTCAAAAAGTACTCCAAAATTATATATGTAATCACTGACGTACATCAACTTCATTATTCTGAGATTGGTTACCAACATACTCACCAAAACTCGAACCAGATAAAATGAGCTCTTCATGAAGTCTTGGTGTATCCAATAATTTCGTAGATGACTTTCCAGGCATACCATATAACGCTTTCAACTCATGTTTCGTTCTTGGCGTTGAAGGACTTGCATTTGCAAATACTACAGGTAATCTAACTTTGTCGTCATTGTAACTTGATGATGAAGACATTGAAAGAAACTCTTCACTACTGCTGTTTTCAGACATATCACTTTCGCTTTCGCTTTCATCTAAAGGCTTCTTGGTTGGTACTGATTTTTCTCTGCTATTTTTCTGCTCTGTAGGCAATAACTGATCTAATAAGCTTCTTAGATTTGCTACTTCTCCATGTTCTTTAGGTTTGGCGACATCACCTTTGTACTACCAAGTTAGATGTAAAAAAAATTATACCTCAAAGTGTTTTTTTAGATGATTTTAAAAAACTCACCGTTAATTCCTTGCATGACGTCACTTGCAACTTGCTGTAATTTAGCATCTTCGAGTTGAAGCTCTTCAAGTTTCTTAGCGAATTTACGCCCAAGAGTGTCCATTGTGAAAGCTATTCGACTGTTAACAAGGAAGACTTGTTTTTTCCAAAAAATCATTTTAGTACCTAGTTTTTTATTTGCTGTTGCTTCTGAATCTGAATCGGTTGTATGACTTTCCGAAGATGAAGACGAAGACCCTTCATATATATCATCCGGTTCTATTAACGCTGCTCCAGCACCAGCAAATCGAAATTCGTTATCACCTTTAGAAGCAACCAAAGCACGAAGTTTTGCATGACTAACATGTACGTTGTGAAGTGGTGTACCGTGCCTATTTAAAGAGTTAATACACGTGATAAGGCCGTCTATAAGCAGGTACCCTGGTTCATCTTGAAATTCCACAATATCTCCTAAATCTTTTACATCTTCTTCATCTTCTGATGTATCACTTGAAGCGTATCCTAAATTAAAGAATTGTGTTGGTATGAGAAGTTCTTTTGTATGTTGCAGAAATAGCAATTGTCAAGTTCAAGGCATAGATACAAAAGAGGTTGGAGGTTACACGTGTGGGTAGTAAGATATTATTTTTAGAGGTGTACAACGACCAAAATAGCGGTAATTGGAAAAGATCTTCAAAGTGTTTACAACGTACCTATTCCTTTTTCATCGCTTAATACCGAACTAGAATCTGATGTATCTGCAGAGTTTGTAGAACATGTGAGGCCATTATCGAACTATAAGAACACACGTATTAGCCTAGAGATAACATAAAAAGAAAATAGTACTCCACTAGATGACTCATCTTTTAACTCGTTCATAAGTCTTCTCTCTAGTCCTAATAGCCTACGCACTTTCCTATCTCCTCATGAGACGAAAAAAAAATAAATAAAAAAGTTAAAAAAAGAACACGTGGTTATCCACAGCGCGTAAACGTCTCAGAAAAACGAAATTTTTTGCAAAAAAAAAAATAGAAAAAAGAATTTGAACCAAACACGTGATAAACTCCTTCATACCTTCCCTGAAAAATAGCTTGTACGCGTAATACTCCTTTTCGAAGGCGTAAATACTCTCTTCGTTTTATAACCATACGGCCTTGAGATTGGCATTTTACAACATTCTTGTACGTTCTAAGGTAAAGACGCCTATAAAGTAAAACGCCAACCAATTTTAGTTCGTTTTGTATTGTTTTCATTCTTTACGCACCTTACAAGTAATCCACGTATCAGTGCCTGTAGGTATATAACGGCTTGATTTTTCTCTTCGGACATATCACGTGTTCATAATCAGCAAGTTGAGAACAACTATTTTCTAACAAAAAAAGTCTCACCTTTTCTTGATAGCATTTTGCAAATACTTGCCATTGATAAAAACCAGATACTATGCTATGAATCACGAATTCCTCGACTACATACTGTCGTTGTTTGATGCTCTATTTATTGCTACTACAAATCAACTAAGCAGCCTATAGTATGGCCTATTTTAAGGCACTTTGGCGTTTGCAAGCGAGAGCAGACTACCAGTACAGTGCTACTAATAGGTGTAGCGAAAGTAGAGAGGTGGTGTATGTAGTTCTATATTGACTGTACATTTTTCTATTTCAATTAGTAGCTCGCATTTTTTGATTGACGCTGGGTTTTATTAGATTACACACTTGACAAGGCCTTCAACACCTCATCTAGTACATCTGTACATAATAAAGCAATCACAAAAATAAACCACAAGCCAGCTTTGACTCTTTTTAAGTACAATTGACAAACGCTCTTTCCACCAATGAAAAAAACGTCCTGACAATACAGAACGTGTGTACACTATATTTTAGAGTATGCCAGGACCTTATGCGACATACCACGCATTTTGTGTAATTATTGTTTAGCCAAGGTGCTTTCTCATGTCAGATACATTCACATTGTGCTAGTCAACTCTGCCAGGTCTGTATGTTTTGCACGATTCACCCTTTGCTTGATTAACGTAATTATACATACTGTGGTGCATACTATCCGTGGAATAAATAAAAGCAATGCTATTGTAAGTTGACAATTAAGATTGGGTTATAGCGCTCAAATAGGTGTTGGTCTCTTTTGTATGTCCAAAGCTACTACATACTCTACGTGCTACAAAAAGACAACAACCTTTTTTGTGGATGTTGTTACATTCCTTAATACAACAGGCAGCTGATGTTGTTCGCTGTAGCAGTTTTAGCTTATTTCAACAGGCAACCTTTGCCTTAGGTTTGTACGAAGCATACTATTTTCCACCAGAATAACACTAAAATCCACTTGAGTGGATTTTGGTACCTAGCAAATATTAACCTGTGCTGCCACACCACCAATGGATGACATTTTGTGACCGAAAGCGAACAGTGCTCTATATTAGCTTGCATTCGCTGTTTAAACCTGGGAATATAAATAATCTCTTGAGTGGATTTTGGCTCATATTTTGTGGAAAATGTGTCGTCTGCAGGTTTGTAACTTCCTACTTGTTGAGTCGACAAGGATCATTATAATAGCGAAACGTCGTGTCGTGTAGGGTAGTGTAGTTTCGTGTTTTTGTGGTTATTTGAAATCGGGATTACATCGGACAAACTCTTGAAAAACTCTCTACACCTTTTCACTCAAAAAATTATTATCACTTACAATGAGCAACTTATCTTTAATACCTACGCTATCCTTGGCTATTCTTTTTGTAGTCTTTATGTTCGCATGTCCTGTATCAGGAAATGACGAAGAGGTAGAAGCGTGCATAGGCAAATGGTGTTCAAGGCTGTATGAAAAAATTGAGGGAGGTTCGGGAACTTTTTGCGCCGACCTTGGGGATCTTGCCCTAGTACGAGTTATGATAATGTACGCACTTCTCCATTATCTACACTGTTCAACTTTCGACTCACTTCAAAGTATAGTATGACCACATATCAGGCAAGAAAAAGTGTAAACGATGCAATCAGAGAACACCTAGCGCTGGAAGATGTAATAATTATAATGGTATCATGGGGGTTGGTACTAATGCGAAAGTATCCCGCTATAGATGTGATTAAGCGAGTGTATCTATATAGTAACCACATCCATGTTGTATGTGACTTGCTATCTCAGTGCTAGTTAAGCAAACTATAAATAAATTGATTGTTTGTTGGCATTTTCTTTTTTTATTTTAGAAGCCTTTCAACCCATTGAGTCACAAGTTTTGAAGCATCACGTGTTACTATGATAAAACAATTAAGCAAATTTATGACGTGTGTAAATGTAGATACGTTTGTTATCGCAATATCACATGCCTTGTACTTAATATTGTCCGTATCATTCAAGTTTGCAAAACTGTGCAAATTTTTGCTGTTTGTGACTTTTGGTTTTCGTGTTTAGTCAGATCTGACAGATCTTGCAAGTTACGTTAGTTCTTACATAACTGACTATTTTGCTAGAACTAGCAGATACAACGTTTGAAATGTGATTTAATTTACAGCAAAAACTGACAAGATATTACGGGTCTGATAGTTCTTGTGCAATATCTTACACTTTGATACTTGTGCCAACTGTTGCAAACTTGAATGATACGGACAAGGAACACTTATTACTTGCGTTTCTTTGTCATACTCTGACCTTATGACCATGTCCAAACCTACAAGTTTAGTGAACATTTAGCACAACAGTGCTCCAGTG